>VWZV01007556.1:149141-199552 GCA_013397155.1 Irena cyanogastra | reverse complement strand
GGCAAGAGTGGGGATGTTAAGGCAACACTAGTGGTCTGATTTTGCAGTGCTTTCAGGAGTGGAAAGGGAAGTAGAAAGAATGGAGCAGGAAATATGGCTGCTGGAGGCTTCTGTCTCAAACTGAAGCCTGAATGTGCTGTCTGAAACTCCTGGATAAGGATGTTTCTGCAGAGTATTGTCTAGTAGGCAGACTAGTGTGCAAATACAGCAGTAATCAAAATCACTTACCTTAATTCATAGTTAAACTGGTAATGCAGGGGTTGTGGTGATCATGCAGTTGCCTGCAGCAAAACTTGTTCTGTGACTGTAGTAGCCTGCATACCATGGCAGGAAAATCAGGACTGACCTTACTTATCTTGAACATCATACTTCATGAAGCCTGATAAAACCTGTGAGAAACTGTGCAGGCTGCTGTGACTTGCTCCTGTGTCCTCAGAACGTGCACTTGCAAACTCTGAGCCCAGTGCCTTGCTGGCTGACTGGGTGTGAATCTAGAAATGGCAAACTTCTTGGCACTAAGTATTGTGTGTGACTCTTCTTGTCTCTTTAGATAAAATTATTTTCCTGGCAGGACAATATTTCTGATTTTCCAGTTAAGCACCAATTAAATGGGCTAGACTTGCCAACATAAGGCAGCCTGACATTGGTTAAGTTTTAATATCCATTTCTGGCACTTGATTCCAGGGTAAAACTTGCTGTAGTCTGTGATCAGGCTTTAGCCCAGGAGAGTAATGTGTTTAAACTATGTTGGCACTGTGTAGACTCTCATGAGAAGAAAGGAGCCAGAAAAGTTGTTTCAGTTTTTGGGGTTTTGTAATTTTCTTTTTTCACTGACAGGTAACTTCAAGTGCAAGGGAGAGAAGTAATGGAAACGTAGTTCTGGCATTTCTGCCTGTGTGGAACACAAAGTAGATGAGGTGAGCAGGTGAAACATACCTGTAGTTCAGCCTGACCTCATGAGTCTGTTTACTTTGATGTGAAAACAGATTGATCTTTGCTTTTGTTGCCTTGGGAAGTATGGGTGCACACGTTACTTTACAGCAGAACTTTTTGGTTGTGTTCCAAGTTGACTTTAGGAAACAATGTAGATTGGCTGGATTGGTGTTTTAGAAGTGAAGTGCTTGCTCTGTTACCTAATACTAAATTAGCTCTGGAGCCTTGTTTGAGGACTGATGTAGAAGGGTGAAAGAGTTAATCTCATATTCTATATTGCTGCATTTAAATAACAGTATGAGCTAGCTGGATTTTGCTGGAGTTGGCAAATGCACCGTGTGCACAGTATGTGTATTTGCTGGAACCAGCATTTCTGGGCTGACTTACTGCGTTAAATAGACTTGTATAAATTGGAGAAGTTTGCCAACTCTGCAGCAACTGTAGCAAGTAGTTCTGTATTGTCCTGGCAACAATTCAGGTGCCCTCCAGTGGCCAGAAATCTTAACATCCTAAAGGTGCTGCTAAATGCCGCTGCCTTGTCAGTTTGCCTTAATTAAGAGTAGGTTGAAGAAACATCTTTTAGTGTCAGACTTCATTAACATGTTTGTTGTTTAAACAGTCCTTTTTGGAGTGTTGGTGTGCCTTATTGTAAATACAGAGTTATTCTGACAGGCAAGCAAAGACAGCCACTTTCAGATTCATAAGTACTTTGTCCGTGTAATTATGACTAATCACTCTGGTTTCACAAATCGTGGAGATTAATGTTTAACATCCAAGTTCAGGGCTGACTATGTGGTTGCAGTCTAAGAAGAAACTGGATTATGGGTGGATACTTCCTCGTTTGGAAGAGAGATGGTTTGCTAACTTGTTCTTGTGTTGATGTGGAGGTGAGTGTTTCAAGTTAGGCACAAACAGGCCGGAAAGGTATTTCTGTAACAGTGTCTGTTGTTAGTGATGCACATGATTGGTTCTGCAGTAATTTAACACATTGTCTTTTTGGTACACAAAACCGTGTGGACAGGGAAACTTAAAGGCTGGCAGTGGTTTTGTTTCTGAACTTTGAGTGTTAAATGAAATGTGGTATAATATTTGTCTGAATTATCATATGTTGCCTCTAAATGATCACAATGGCAACTTTTTTTGCATGTGACTAGGTAAGACTAAAGAATCAATTTTGATCCTGTCTACTGCCAGCTCTCTACTACAGTCATCTTACTCAATGATAAGTATGGGTACATGGACCAAAAGCTGTAAACCACTGCATATTTATTACTTGAGTCCTGCTGGCAGACTAAACCTTGGATAGAAACACTGGCTCATCCCTAACCAAGGGAGATGGGAGTATGCATAATGTACATATCTGTGTCTTGCAAATAAAAGGTGGGAGCTTTCTAAGCTGTGATAATAAAACTCCTCTCAATGTTTTGACCAGCCATGAGGATACTCAAACTTAAGGAATGCTGCACAAAGCCTTAGTGGGAAATGTGTGCCAGTGACCCAAAGGTAGGTCCCAAATGTACTGCTGAACAGAAGTGACTTAGTAACTGTTTTGAGGTTACTTGTTTGTGGTGCTGGTACTTAGTTGGTCAAAATAATTAAGATGTGAGAGTAATTGGGTTGATAATTTTGTTATGACTTAATGAAAGTTCATAAACTTGAAACTGTCATACCAGTCCTCTCATACTAAGCTACAAGCTGCTGTCAGGGGATTGATATGTACATTATGTGAGGAAGTTCATTGCACATCCAATTTGGGAACAAAAGTAATGACAGAGTTGTATTTGAAGCAGTTTTCACATCATAACATTTAAGATTATCATCAGCTCCCATCTTGGACAGTCAGGAGGCTACTTAGGTGTTTGAGGTCTATTTTGCCAACTAATAAAAGTGAAAGTTTTTGGTAGTGCTGTGGTATACTTGCTGATGAAAAGCTCTCTTAAATAATTACTTCCAAACATGACCTGATGATTTGACAACTTGAACACAGCTGCTGCTTATAGCACTTAGAAGCAACCAGAAGTTTCTAGAAAGGACAAGTAAATACCTAGGACATAGTGTTTTGTTTGCAGATTCTGTTAGAAGCTGCTGGTATAGTTGCCCATGATTTTGAATGTAAAGGATTGTGTTGACAGACCTCTTGCAACGCTTGAATGTTCTCTAGGTAAAGGGTAAAATAACTGTGCTGTGGATCCAAACACTTAATTTCTGAAGTGACAAGATCCAGTGCTGTGAAATTTCAGCTCCTGCAGTAGAAGTATGATTTTAAGTAAGAGTATGCGACTATGTGAAGAGATGCTTTCTTTGTGTTGCCTAGGATGCCCAGGCGTGTGCCTCTGGCCAGCATCAAGCAAAATTATGTAGGGGACTGCTGATAAGAAATTATGGTGGCAGATAACTGCTATCAAGTCTATTTAGACCTATCTATGTGTTCCATCAGTCTGTAATTCTACCAAAGTTCCTATAGAATGTCTGTCTTAAAGAGAGAAATCTCCTTTCTTTCAAAAAGAGAACCTTTATATGGTATTGCCAGCTTCATGTGTGGAGAGGCTTCCTAGCAGTTCTACAGTTTCGAAGTTCATCTTCTAGAATGATGAATGAAAGTTCATCCTGGTGCCAATCTGCATTCTTTCTTAGTAACTTTCCTGATTGTTCTGAATTCTCTTCCAGGTTGTCATCATTTTGTACGTTAGTTATGTGAGGTGTTTGTTGGCTGACAGTGGCTCTCAGACCACTGTTAGCTCTTGCTTTATTGAGAATTCTAATGAGTTGTTTTTAAAAGGATACTTAAACCTTAGTGCCTGTAAAGACCCTGATGAATTGCTATTAGTGCCTTCATGCTGTGTTAGTTGCTCAGAGCACAGCACAGACAGGGCTGCAGCTGGAAGAGACCCATCTGCCAGTGAAATCTGTGACCTCCACTTCTGGTGCCTTTTGTTACCTGAACTGTCAGACTGTGCAAAGTTGCTCTTCAGCAATTGATTAACATTACCCACCTTCTGGGTGGCTTTCTGTACTTCAGGTGAGCAAAACGAGATGTGGCTCTTGCTACAGTTAGGTTGTAGTCTCAAGTGTACTTTAAACTTAGGAGTTGTTGAACAGTGCAAGGTAGGTAGGAGGTATGATTCTTTACTAGCCTGCTTTCTCTTTTAGGAGGAAGGGAAAGGTAAAACAGGTGAGTGTCCTGTCATATCAGAACACTCTGTGGTGCTCCAGAGGTGAAGTCTGGCAGACTGGAACTTCACAGCTGTTGTAAAGTTCTTGTGGCCCCTTTGTCTCCTCTGTCACATTTGCTTAAGACTGTATTGACTCCAAAACAAGCCTTGAGTTTTTTGGAACTTGTAACCCAAGTCTTTCCTTCACTAGACATTTTTTGAGGGATATGTTCCCTTTTTAGGTACAGCTAACCCAGTGTTTAAGTCTAGTCAAGGCTACCAGACTGCCTGCATTTCACTTCCGTCAAACAGTTGTAATCAGCTTGGAGAAGCCTAGCAAGAAGGAAATATTTACATGTTGTTTGCTTTAGCTGATGGGCATGTGAATAGAAACTGTTCTGTACTCTTGGTCTTAGATTGCTGACATAACTGAAAATAGAGAGAAAACATGTTATTTTGTGTGTGGCATGAAGTGAACACTTATTAAAAAAAACCCTTACAAAAGCTAGTGTAGGGAGGTTTTTCTGCCTTTGTTATAGAAAGGAATTTTTAGATAATTTCTAAGGCAGAGGACAAAGGCTGAGAAGCCATGACAGTTGATGTAATAGCAATCTGGGATGCCTGAAGGAAAAAGGAAATAATGAATTGGAAATGAAGCACTGAAGAAGAGTGGCTGAAGTAGAGGTGACTTGCAGTGAGCATTGGCAGATCTGCACCTCTCTCCCACTTTAAATCTGTGGATTATCTGAGCTAGTTTGTTGCCTCTTCCAGCATGTCTTAAGGATGCTGAAGGCTTAGAAATTGGAACCTTTTAACTGTTGAGGTGAGTAAAGCAGATACTCATTCAAATTATTTCTAAATTTTGTGAAGCTTGTTGGGAAAAACAAACCTTAGACTTTCAGTCTTATTATAAGAGAATTTAAAGAGCATTTTAACACTTGCATATTCTGGGTTCAGAGTCAAATTTCTTATGACCTGATTAGCAAAATCTAAGATAGAATGTATTGCTGTTTGCAAGGCATTTTCTAACTTTCTGCAGGCATCAGTAGAATGTGTTGTCTGAAGTATTCCTGCTTGGATAAATTTGATCTGGATGGATTACGCAGGATACTGAGCTTACTGGAGAGAAGAGGAATACTTCACTAAGCAAGAATAGCTTAGGGGTTGTAGGGAATGATGCTAACTAACAAATGTTGCTTGGAGAAAGGACCAGAGCAATTTTGCCACAAGGTATAGTTAATAAATGAGTTTGATCTGTTGCAGTCCAGGATCAGTAAGATGGGTTTCAGTGTGGGCACATGCTGTGGCATTCAGGTCAAGATTACTGGTAGCTCTTAGTTTTCAGTGGAACTTCTGAAATAGTTTAAGTTGCTACATCTTGGCACAACACTTAAATATAGTAATACCGCTTCATCTCTTGCCGTGGCACTTCTTCTGAAGTAGTAGTGAAGGCTATAGATTAATGTTTCTACCATGTAACCCCCCCAAAAAAAGTAGAAAAGTTTTAAAGCTGTGAAAGCCTACAGGGGTTTTTTCCCTTTTAGAGGAAAAAGACTGCATGGTTTGACTCGTTTCCTTTTGATGTTACGTACTGTCTGAGTTTCTACCTAAGTTTCTAGGTTAAGGTGTCTTGTCATAAGCCACTTGAAGACATTTTTACATAGTATTAAAATCACCCTGTTAAAAGCAGAAGGAAGCCTGACATTAATATAAAATACATGAAGTTTTATACTCTGGTTCCTAGTACTGATAATAAGGTAAACCTTAAACGTTAATTTTTCTGTCTCTAAAAATATCGATGTGGTGCATTGCTTTGTTTAATGTGATAATTTACAGCCCTTAACCATTACTCAAAAGCCACTTTGCAGTGAGTTTCATAGTAGCTTTTGTCCATTCAAGTCCTTAAATTCCTGGTGTGCAAAAGTCAGTATTGGTGGGTGGCTAATTTCCCAGTAGTCAAGGGCTTCTAATACTTGTGTATAACTAACTTCAAAATAAACTACTCTCACTGTATGTGACTGTTTCTTTTGGAGGGGACCAGGTGGCTGAAGACTGCAAATGCTACTATTTGAGACAGAATATGGGATGCTCTTCAGTTTTTTTTTACTGGATATGGAAATGCATTTCAGGAAGATTGTTGTTTGTAATCCTCTGTCGTATCTTTGTAGAAGAAAAATAAATCTTTTAAAAATGCAATCTTCAGAGTGAATTTCAAGCACATTCTGTACCTATTTTCAAATAAAGTATATTCTGTTTATTTTTTACAAAAAACTGTAAACCCTAGCTGTCATTTCTACCACAACCTTCTAACATTCCTTAAAACACACAACACCAAAACTGTCCTTCCAGGCCTTCTTACCAATCTTACAGAAGCATCTGGTACATGAAGGACATCCAAAATTACCTACAAAGGTACTTTTACCAGAGCATAATACAGCCAGATAAAAATTCTCAGTTTTCTTTAGAGCCTCTGGGTGAATATGGGAGGAGAGAACTTTATCCACATTTGGATAAGGAATAAGGAGTTTACAACAGTTTGGATCATGTCTTCATAAAACTAAGATCCCTAGAAGTAGGTATGTCTCTTATAAGAGTGTTTGTATCTGGAGCTCAAGTTAGACCGAAAATTGCTTAGAGACAGTTCAGCCACTCCTGTCTAAAGTGCCTTTATATCATGAAAGCTTTTTTCCTGATGTTTCCACTGTCAGTATTGTCTTGTTTGGGTGATTCCTCCTTCCCCCACATTTTGTTTTCTAGATAGCAGGCTAACAACTTCCAGGGGAAGCTTAAAAAGGGTTGTTCTGTTGTGATTTCTTTTTTAATTCCGTAATTGAATGTATTTTTCAAATTCCCAACTTGAAAACTAAGGTTAATTAGGAAGCTTCTGCTACATTAAGAACTGAAATATAGGGACTTGGGTCATAGAAATGAGTGCTCTCCGGTGCTGCCAGCTGTGGAACTGCTGTTGCATGTATATTTTGGCTGTGGATTTTTGTAAAGCAGATACACATGTAACATCATTGGCAAGCAGCAAAGACTATTTATAAAGTCAGACCTGAAGATTGCTTTCAGTAACACCTTGGGAATGCTTGCAATGACTTCAGAGCACTTGGAGGAAAACTGTTTTTTGGTACAGGTACTTATCTTCCCTTGTGTGTAGATGATACACATTTTTAACTGCTGTGACTGTCAGAAGATGATCAGCTTGTTCTGTGTAAGCAAATGTATCATTCAGAACTGGTGGGTAGTTTAAAGATGCAGTTGCTTGGCCTGTCCCAGGTGAGACAGAAAAAGAGCAGGACGGCATGGTCAGGAGGGGTGTTCGTGTGCAGCAATTCATGGTGTTTGGATGGATCAGTCTGGCTTTCTAGTGCAAGTTTTACTGGTCTTAAACAAAGGATTTATGATGGACTTGCAGACTTTGACTTGCTTCATAAAAGTGGCAGGGGTGGGGAGAGAGCTGCTTATCAGTCAGGTATAATTTGCGTCAGTCTTAAAGAAGAGAATTGTTCAGCTCTCAGAACTACTGTAGGCTTGCCTAACTAGTCTTCAGAATCAGAAATTAATAGCTAATAAAAACACTGTAAGAAGTAGTACCTAATACTTCATTCATTCCTTTTGAAAATCAAGAAAATTGAATTGTGTTCTGTAGTAATTTGAAATTATTAGCTCATGTGCCTGATAAACTTGTAGATGCCATGTAATACAGCCTAGTGCAAGGTCTTGAATTGATCTTCACATGAGTTGTTTAATATGTAGTCTAAAAAACCCCAACCTTCATTTAAATCCAAAGCTGGTGATGCTTGCTAAGCAAGTGGACAGTATCATGGGGCAGGGGGAGCTTTTTGAGAAGAGTTGAGTTCCATGACTCCTAGCAATTACATTCATGTGTGCTGTATAACATAATATTTATCAGAATTCCCACTTCTGAGTGCCTGGTAGCCTTCAAAAACTGCAAAGCTTGCAGCTATGCTGAAGTTTGTTTGTGGAGTATATGAGGCCTTCTGTCTCTTCCTGATGGTTGAGATACGTTTGGCTGACGTGCTGGTCCATTTTGTCAAGAAAATGTGCAGCACAAATGTTTGTACTGAGCCTGGTGGTGTCACTCCCTTTGTAAATGTGTTGGTTAGCTTGAGAGTGACAAGCAGGGAGACAGAGTCAGCAGCTTGCCTGAACTCAGTTTACCCCTTCGTAAAATTAGAAAAGAATGTGAAGGAAAAGATGAGAGAATGTTCAAGTGCAGAAAACCTAGAACCAAACCCTGGCAATTTTTGTTCAGCAGTTAGTTTGAACTTTTAGGATTAAGCCCAATTCCTCATCTAAATAATAAAAAAAAGCTATCAGGAATTGCTGGGGGGCTACAGGTGTATGAAATGCAGATCAGGATTGGAACCTGTAGATACAGCTACCAGGCTGATCAAGGGTCAGCATTTCAGAGACTGAATGTCTGACTGGTAATGCATTTCTGAACACTTTGTATTCTTCATCGCTATTTTGTAAATGTACGTCAGTGTTGTTTTGGACCAGTGCTGCTGTTCCGTGGCTGCTCTGGTCTGTTGGATTTTTCCTAATGGTAGAGCTGCTCTTCTGAACTCTTCAGGCTGCTGAAATTGAAACAGCAATTTCAGAGTGCAGGTGCTATAAGCCAGTTGTCTTCATTGATGCAGAATTCAGCAGTGGAGAAAATGATAAATGTTCTTCCCAAGCCTCTTACCGCATATGGAAATCTCAGGTGGTAGTAAATGTCTCAAAGCATAGTCACTGCTCTTAACATAGTGGTAGATGAACCAGTCGACTTCAAAACCAGTTTGGTGATGCTTTTTTTAGCATAGTCCTGATGGGAGGAGATGGGAAAGTTTACGGTAAAAATAAATCTTTTTTGTGCTAAGCGTATTGAAATTTTCATATAGCAGCTAGAACATCCTGAATTTTTTATTGGAAGTGTCACATCTGACTTAGACTGAGGACTACAGGGAGCAAAGATACAAATTTTACTGTTATTGCTATTCCCTTTTTTCTGTTTGGAAGGTGTTAATGGAACTCACAGAGTAATGCAGAAGACCTGCAAGGAGCTATCAAGCTTTTGTATAGGCACTTCCTCAACTTAGCTACTCATGAGAATTTTTTAATCAATGATGAACCAGCAGTATAACTTAAGTTTTTCTTTCCCCCTGCCACTACTACTGTCAAAATCCTAACAGCATGTTGGAAGAATCCATGGGTAAGGGATTGGAAAAAGTGTCTGTATTTTCAGCACATCCTCCATGCCCATTGTCAAGAGCAGACCGAGTTGGCCAGTCTCTTCCAGGTTGTGGATAAGGACCAGTTTAGAGTTTCCAGCTACACAGCAGGATTCTTATTATATGTTGTGTAATGTCTTATATCAGCTTAATGCTGTTTATCTGCTGCAGATGCAGATCTACTGTCCATTTTAGAAGAGCCAGGGAAGGGTTGCTGCCAAAAGTTGTGGTAGTGCAGTCAGGACAAACAGCACTGGCGCTTGTACAGCCAAGCAACAAGATTGGTCAGGAGCTGCTGGAGAATCTTGCAGCTGGCTCAGAGTCAGTGAAATACGAGTTTGTCCCACCTATCCAGTGAGACTTTTAAAACTGTAGGCCTGCCCTCTGTTTAATTATGATTTTCAAAAAGGTGCTCCTGGAGGAAACTCTTAAACTGGGAAATCTGTCTTTACTCAAATCCAGCGTCAGGTGGACTTTGTTCTCCTGACACAGCACTGCAGACCTGTCCTTTCAGGGATTGGTGTCCTGCCTTTACTTCATTGTGCAGGAATGTTTGGATCAGCGCAGCTCTAACACCTAACAGCACAGTGAAAGCTGATTGCTGCAAGAGATGGTTTTGCTCCCTGCGCAAGCTACAAATGTTTCTGCTTGGCTGGCTCCCAGAATAGGCTGTCACCAGCTCTGTGTCTGTGCTGGAAACAGTGTGGGACTGGGGGGGGAAGGGGAGCAAGTGAAATGAAAATGACCCGTTGTGGAGTTGTAACCTCGAATTTCTCTTTCTAGGTTAGTGAAGAGACAGGTACAGATTTATGGTACAAATACTTCCAAACTGCTTGGTGATATCAAAGGGAGATGCATAGTGAAAATGAATGTAGGGCATTTGATCATATTTCAGCCTCCTTGCCCCCAATTATCTTGGCTTTCTGGGCAAAAAATAAAAGTGAGTCTGGGGACTCAATGTGTGTTAGACTGAAGGACAGCTTTTTTTTAATAAGGCTGGTTCAATTTTTAGTTTTAACTTCACAGAAGAGTTTTTTGTGGGAAGAAACCTTTATTCTTATGGCACGAGGAGAGAATAAAGGAGGAGGTGCAGTTATAACTCTTTATGCAGCTTGCCTTACGTGGTCATTTCAGCTTTCCCCATGAAAATTCATGTTGTAGCCCTGTATCAGGCAGTTTTTCTAGTATCTTCTAAGTAGTTTATCTTTGAGGCGAATTAGGAACTCTGACATTTAGCCATTGTCTTTGTGGCATTTCCAGACTGTGGAATTTAATGTCTGGACTTCATCTTATGCAAAGATAGAGGAGTGAAAAATAGCTCTATCATGGTCAGTCTTCAATTCTTGTTCTCTTGCAGCTCTAAGAGAATATGTTACACGTAACCTGACAGAAGTCTGGGTGATACATTGTGTTCTTTTGCACGTCTGTCCATGGGGGTTCGCTAATTAGCATTCGAGTATATTACTCACGGTAGTAATGAAATGGCCAAGTCTTAGTTTGCAATTCCAGTGTTCTAATGTGAAATCCTGTCTTACTCGATCTGATTAGTGTTTAATAAGTTCTAACCTTGCTCTTTTTTAGCATCTCTGAAAGGGTGCAAGAAAGAGTTCTGGGAGCATAACAAGGAACATGGCAACTCAAGGTACATAATGTATTACAATTTCTGTTACTATAATCTAGAAAACTCCTTATCCCTTTCGTTTTAACTTTTTAAAGTCACTTAGTTTGAATAACATCTGCTCTATTACAATAATTAATACCTTATACTGCAAATCAAACCTTCAGATAAGTTTGTTGTAAGGGCAGGACAACCACAATAGCAATGATTATTCTGCCTATTCCTCAGGTTTATGCATCTGCGTTGGTTCAACATAAAGCCTCAGTTTAAAGTTGAGGCTTACTTGCAGTGCTAGGTTGAGGAAATTGTTTATAACAGCTTATTTTAATTTAAAATCTCTGTCATCTCTTGTAGGATTAATACATGCTGGAGTAATTGAACTAACTTAATTGTTCACCCATAATTTCTTACAGCTGACTTGATGGAGCTGGATATGGCAATGGAACCAGACAGAAAAGCAGCAGTCAGTCATTGGCAGCAGCAGTCATATCTGGACTCTGGTATCCATTCTGGTGCCACAACAACTGCTCCCTCCTTGAGTGGCAAGGGAAATCCTGAAGAAGAAGATGTGGACACAACACAAGTGCTGTACGAGTGGGAGCAGGGATTCTCTCAGTCCTTCACCCAGGAGCAAGTTGCAGGTAAGCCTTTTCTGTTACACCAGTTTGCTTTGACAAGCAGTTTAATAATACAGAAACCTAACTACTCAATTACTTCCAGTCTGGATGATAAGCTTTTTATCCCTGGTTTGAGATTATTATGACTTGTCTTGTTTTCAGATATTGATGGCCAGTATGCAATGACTAGAGCTCAGAGGGTGCGTGCAGCTATGTTCCCAGAAACCCTGGATGAAGGAATGCAAATCCCATCCACGCAGTTTGATGCAGCTCATCCAACTAATGTGCAACGCCTGGCTGAGCCATCCCAGATGTTAAAACACGCTGTTGTTAATTTGATAAACTACCAAGATGATGCTGAACTTGCAACTCGTGCAATCCCAGAACTGACCAAACTGTTGAATGATGAGGACCAGGTAAGAATTTTCTTTGCTTGGGTAAAGCTTGCTTTTCGGGCACCTTCAATGACCTTAAAGCTAAAAGCTTTATTCAAACACTTGTGTTAGGTGGTAGTTAACAAGGCTGCAGTTATGGTTCATCAGCTGTCCAAAAAGGAAGCGTCTCGCCACGCCATTATGCGATCTCCTCAGATGGTGTCTGCCATTGTACGTACCATGCAAAACACAAACGACGTGGAGACAGCCCGGTGTACTGCAGGGACACTACACAACCTCTCACATCACCGTGAAGGCTTGTTGGCAATCTTCAAATCAGGAGGCATCCCTGCTTTGGTTAAAATGCTGGGGTATGTGGACTGATGAGGACTACTTGTGTTTTGCAGTTGGGTCTGCTAGGAGCAGGTACTCATGAGCATTTTCCCTTCTTTAGGTCCCCAGTGGACTCTGTGCTGTTCTATGCCATTACAACTCTTCACAATCTCCTGTTACATCAGGAAGGAGCCAAGATGGCTGTCCGTCTCGCTGGGGGGCTGCAGAAAATGGTGGCCTTGCTCAACAAGACAAACGTCAAATTCTTGGCCATCACAACAGACTGCCTTCAGATTTTAGCATATGGCAATCAAGAAAGTAAGGTAGGTGCCTCTGGCACTGAAGTAGTTAAAATGAGCAAGCTTGTGATGGATGGCCTGACAGTTCTTGTGTACTGACCTCTTGACTCTGAATCTTCAGCCACATGGCACTGGCTTTTGCCAGTCAGTCCTGACCTTGCAAGAGGGGAGGGATACAGGAATTATCTTGTGGAAATGCTGCTGTGCTTGTAGTGAGACTGTAAAAGTTACAGTCCACATAAGCAGATTTTAAGATAAGATTTTAAGATAAGATGGTTTTTTAGGGAACTGTAACCATGAGGGATGTAAGCCAGCAACGTTTACTACCTGCTGACATGTGTAAGTGACAGACAAATGTTATTTTTGCTGTTTTTCAGCTGATTATTCTGGCAAGTGGTGGACCCCAGGCTTTAGTAAACATAATGAGGACCTATACTTATGAGAAACTATTATGGACCACAAGTAGGGTGCTGAAGGTGTTGTCAGTCTGCTCCAGCAACAAACCTGCTATTGTTGAGGCTGGTAAGTACACTGTACTCATTCTAACTTAAAAATCTACATAGTGCTTTGGGATTAGTTCATTCCACCAAGAACAGAGACTGCCAGCATCGAAAAATGAATTTGGGCTGGTTCTCAAGTCCATAACCCTAAACCCCCAGGTTTGGAGGCCTTTAGTGTACAGAAGTATAAAGGGGTGGCTGTTAACAACATACTCCACTGTGTTGTTAACTGGGTGGCATTAGTGGCTGAGTGTTGTCAGGGTACATCCCTGAGAATATGCACACATTTCAAAGGCCCAGTGTCACACAGGGAATTTCAGGTGGTTGTTATTTTCCTTTGTGAAGAAGGGCTAGGGCCCAGCCATGTTGTGATATTAACAAGAAGGATCCAAAAGCTTGTGAGATTTTGCACTCGGATGTCAAGGAAGAGAAAGACTTCACTGCTCACAAGGCGAGCATCAGAGTATAGTGTCGAATCTGAGTAATGGTGTCAAATCTGTACCATCTTCCAGGTGGGATGCAAGCTTTGGGGCTCCACCTCACAGATCCAAGCCAGCGTCTAGTCCAGAACTGTCTCTGGACTCTGAGAAATCTGTCAGATGCTGCAACAAAGCAGGTAAAGGACTTGTCTGAGGGATCAAGAGCAAAAGTCAACATGGTGAAAAAGAAGACTTAACTTTTTCTTCCCTCTTGTTTTGCAGGAGGGCATGGAAGGCCTTCTAGGAACTCTAGTCCAGCTTTTAGGATCAGATGATATTAATGTTGTGACTTGTGCTGCTGGCATCCTTTCTAACCTTACCTGCAACAATTACAAGAACAAGATGATGGTGTGCCAGGTCGGTGGCATCGAGGCTCTCGTGCGCACAGTCCTCCGGGCTGGAGACAGGGAAGACATCACAGAACCCGCGATTTGTGCACTCCGTCACCTCACCAGCAGACACCAAGAAGCAGAGATGGCTCAAAATGCAGTTCGTCTCCATTATGGACTCCCAGTGGTGGTAAAGCTGTTGCATCCACCCTCACACTGGCCTTTGATCAAGGTAAATAATGGTTAAAAGCTGCCAGAGCTGAAACTGAAAACTGTTGCTTTTTAAAATGTAACTTTAAAAGTGAAAAATTCTTTGTTTCCAAGGTGTTGGAGATACAATTTGTCTGCTGGAGAAGTTGCTCCAGTTGAGCAACTTACTGTTTTGTCTTAGAGATTTAAGCATTTGAGATGAACTGATTAAAAAAATAAGTGACTAACAGCAAGCACACCTCTCCTGCTCTTTTATTTCCCCATCTGTCCCTTACCTGCAGGCTACTGTTGGCTTGATTCGCAACCTGGCTCTGTGTCCTGCAAACCACGCCCCGCTGCGTGAACAAGGTGCTATTCCAAGGCTAGTGCAGTTGCTGGTTAGAGCACACCAGGATACCCAGCGGCGCACTTCCATGGGTGGGACACAACAACAGTTCGTGGTGAGTGCCCTCCCCTGACACTGCATCTCTCAAAGTTCTCTCCAACTCCTCGTTTGTCAGTGCACCTCAGGCCTATAGTACTTGGGCTAAAGAACTGTTGTCTTATTTGGTCTAGTTCGCATTATTATCTGTGTGCTGATAGCTCTGTCTTGGCAGACCTGAGATTTCTCTTAAATCAGAATGCCAAAACCTTGGTTCTTATTTTAATAACCTCTTGAGCATTTAATTCTGAATGTTAGAGCTCACAGAAATTCTGGTACTGCCTACTCTGGCAAGGCAAGTAATTGTCTACCAAGAAACCAGAACTCCCTTCTCCTTCTCAGAAGAATGGGTTTAAGAATGCTGTCACAGCTTATTGCATATTTGCAAGGAACCTGTAAAAGTTCTGAGAAGTTGTGCAGGCTCCATACTTGTCACCTCTTTGGGTTCCACGTCAGTGTGACAAGATCAGTCTCAATTGGATTATTTTTATCCTGTTAAACACATTAACAAAGGAGGGGTTTGCTTAGAACAGCAAATGGAAGCAGCATCTACTAGTACAGGAGTGTAGATAATTTGTGCAGAGGCAGGAAGGAACCCCTTTGCTTCTGGTAACTGTTTCCAGCTTAGTAAGTGCCCGGCTAATCGAAGTGGTAGAAAAAGAGATGGTGTTATCAGAGGGGAAGTTCATGATAAAAGCCACTGAGGTGTTCCACTGGGATGCTTCATGTACTGAATTTGGGTGGGTACACTGGGTTGACTCGTAGCAGGGATGTTAAGTTTGATGGCCAGTACTTAGGGGAAGGGGGTAAATGCAGAGGATGAGTTTAAATGATTGGTTGGAACTGCTCATTGATTTTTTCACAGTCACTTAAGAAGAGAGTATACAAGATCTCAAATTAAAAAATGCCTTTTCTCTCCCTAACTAGGAGGGTGTGCGTATGGAAGAAATTGTCGAGGGCTGCACTGGAGCCCTGCACATTCTTGCACGTGATGTTCATAATCGAATTGTAATCAGGGGTCTAAATACCATTCCACTATTTGTGCAGGTAAGTGAGAGCTCAAGACAGCGCTATAGTACATATTAGGAAAAGAAGTAAAACAGCTCTTGCACTTCCTGGATAGAACCGCTAAGTCAGAGTGTGCTGAAGAGCTCATTTCAAGTGGAAGAGCTAAAAGAACCCTTGTGTTTTGGTTGCAGTTGTTGTACTCTCCCATTGAGAATATCCAGAGAGTAGCTGCAGGTGTACTTTGTGAACTGGCTCAAGACAAGGAGGCAGCTGAAGCAATCGAAGCTGAAGGTGCAACTGCTCCTTTAACAGAACTGCTTCATTCTAGGAATGAGGGTGTTGGTAAGTGAACTTAAGGCTGGTTTCATACTTGTGTTAGAAGAGTTGATAGAAGTCTTGACCTCTACTAAAATCACTCTTCTTTCGGCAGCAACCTACGCAGCTGCAGTGCTGTTCAGAATGTCTGAGGACAAGCCACAGGACTATAAGAAGCGACTTTCAGTTGAGTTGACAAGCTCCCTGTTCCGGACCGAGCCAATGGCTTGGAACGAGGTGAGTTCTGTGATCTGTGTTAACAGTTCCCCAGGGAGAGCTCACTTTTATGTTCTCCCTCCTTCTACCAGTGAAGTGTAGATGCCATCAGTGATACAGGCCCAGCTTTACACAGCTATGTGGTGCTGTATCTTCTTTACTCTCTCTCTGTGTTCAGGTGCAGTGAACCTGTGGTAAGCAGCCTTCGAGCTGCTTTTTCCCTGGCAGACAGGAAGAGTCTGTTCTCTGTTGCTGCTGCAGTGTGTAATGCTCATTATGCTTGCTAGTGTGCAAAGCTGTATACAAGAACTTTGTACTTTTCTGTGTTGCTTGTCAAAACCTGATGAACTCTGGATGCAAAAATAGAAATATGAGTGATAAGAGGGAAGCATAAATATGAAACATATCCTGTGAGGCTTCTATCAAGCCAACAATGCAGAATTAGTAATCTTGGACTGGGAATGCAACTTGTCCTGAGAACTGAGATTTCAGACTTGAATATGTTTGCAGGCTCATTATCACACATGGCTCTTTTTCTTTTTTAATAGACTACACAGTAAATCGAGACAGTAAATTGAATCTGTGTGCATTGGATACAGGGAGGGCTTCACTAATTCTTTGTCTTCCCACAAATTCTTAAGATTCAGGACCCTAGCTTGTCTTGTATGTATCTATTACATAAGGGGCAGTAGTCTTTAATTTGTACTATTTCAGTGCTTATTTTCTGTTTTCCTGAAATCTTTATCTACCACAAGAATGCATGGGGGAAAAGCTAAAATGGAACATCTCTTTGAGATTGGAGTTAAGCAATTGCTCTGCAGGCAGGCAATTCCTTCTGTAATTGAACAAATGGGAGAGGTTCCTTCAGAACTCTTAAAAGCTCTGTTGCTGGCTTGGGAATATCTGAGTTAGAGGATTTGGACAGGTGTACTTGAGGAGTGTTCCTAGACGTACCCCATCTTTTTCACTGCCAGACAGAACCCTCCTTCCAGTGATTTGTGGATTCCTGAATCTGGCTATTGCATGTTGGATGCAGATACTTAGCTAAAAAGGCATTTCCTGTTGGCAGCAGTGCTGCAGTGCTCACTGCAGAGGAGTTGTTCAAAAGGATTTGAAGCAATCTTCACAACTTTTTAAACTCAGAATTACTGGTGCTGGCCTAAAGACCTGATGTTAAAACTGTTTTGTAATTCTTTGTGTACACATAGACAGCGGATCTCGGACTGGATATTGGTGCCCAGGGAGAGCCTCTTGGATACCGCCCAGATGGTACGTGTCTTCCGTTCCCCTTGACTAAACTTTCAATTGGATGAAGTCAAGTCATAGATTTTAAAGGAGAACTGCAAATGAGTGAAGAGTGAATTTACTCTTCAGCAAGGTATTGCAAACTGACAGGCAGATGGGGAACTGCCAGTTCAAATAACCCATTTCTGCAACACCACTGGCAGCACTGAAATGGGAGCCGTATGAACATGCAAAACTAGTGTCTCTTGTCTGAGTCCTGTGGGAACACCTCCTGCTGAGCTGTTGTTTCCAGAAATCTTTTCCATTCCTTACAAATGGACTTGACAATTCCAATAGTGCAGTTTTTCTTTAAAACAACAAAGCTGGTATTGAGTGCGTTAGTCTGTAAGTGTCTATAGATTTGAACACAAGCCTATCCCTAAGGATTCTGAGCTATTTTTGACTAGTCTTTCAGAAGCAAGTCTACAGTCTTGGAGCCTGGTTTTGCTGCAGTATTGTTGAATTTTAGTACTGTTGATTGTGCAGACTAATGGCTTGGCTGGAATCTGCTCGTGCTTCTGACTGCAGTGTGCTTTGTCTGCAGAATCCTACTGGAAGGCTTTTCCAAACAATGGAATAGCTGTTAAGGGCAGGCACCAGATTGTGTTGAACTTGGCTGAACTAGAAAACAATTAGATGGCTACACGATCTCCTCACACACTGATACTTGCAGCTTCTGATGCATCTAACATCTGTTAACATTATGCTTTTTTTCCCTCTGCCACCTTTAACTTTCTTAGATCCTAGCTACCGTTCTTTCCACTCTGGCGGATACGGTCAGGATGCCTTGGGTATGGACCCTATGATGGAACATGAAATGGGTGGCCACCACCCTGGTGCTGACTACCCAGTTGATGGTCTGCCAGATCTTGGCCATGCCCAGGACCTTATGGATGGGCTGCCTCCAGGTGACAGTAATCAGTTGGCCTGGTTCGATACTGACCTGTAAATCATCCTTTAGGTAAGAAGCTCCAACCTTGAATTTAAAAACAAAGCAAAAAGAGAAAAACAGCTGACTGGACTGAGGACTTGGTTGGCAGGGAGGGATTGGCTCAACTGGGTCCCAGTGTGCCAGAATAATGAATAAATGCTCTGGAAACACACAGTGAGCACACTCCAGCCTGACTTCTGCCGTGAAGTGTGGAAGTAATTAACTGTAACGTCTTGTGCACCGGCTTCATGCACTCTTTATGTGTTACAACAGTCCTTTACAACTCGGGAGCACTGACACCTGTGTTTTTTCTCTTTGCAGCTGTATCATCTGAGTGAACTTGCATTGATTGGCCTGTAGAGTTGCTGAGAGGGCTCGAGGGGTGGGCTAGTATCTCAGAAAGTGCCTGACACACTAACCAAGCTGAGTTTCCTATGGGAACAATTGAAGTAAACTTTTTGTTCTGGTCCTTTTTGGTCGAGGAGTAATAATACAAATGGATTTTGGGAGTGATTCAAGAAACAAAGAATGCACAAGAATGAATTGCAAGATGGAATTTATCAAACCCTAGCCTTGCTTGTTAAAAATTTATTATTTTTTTTAAATCTCTGTAATGGTACTGACCTTGCTTGCTTTGGAAGTAGCCTTTCTTTTTGCAGTAATTGTTGTTAGTTTTTTTTAAAGTCTCTCGTAGTATTAAGTTATAGTGAATATGCTACAGCAGTTTCTAATTTTTAAGGATTGAGTAAAGGTGTAGAACACTAATTCATAATCGCTCTAACTGTATTCTGAATAAAGTGTAACATTGTGTAGCCTTTTTGTATAAAAAACTAGACAAATAGAAATGGTCCAATTAGTTTCCTTTTTAATATGCTTAAAATAAGCAGGTGGATCTATTTCATGTTTTTGATCAAAAACTTTATCTGGGATATGTCTGGGTAGGGGCCAGTAAGAATTGTTTATTTGGAACCTTGTATTGGACAGTTTACCAGTTGCCTTTTATCCCAAAGTTATTGTAGCCTGCTGTGATACAGATGCTTCATGAGAAAAATGCAGTTATAAAATGGTTCAAAATTAAAGTAAACTTTTAATTCATTCTGTGTCAATTATTTCAGATCACAAAGTATATTTATGTATTAAGAAGTTGTCCTGGACTTGCACAACCACTTTAGTGGAGGGAGCCAAGAATAATTTACCTCTTTGATCCCACTCTGGCATAGTTACCTTTCATAGCCTGGAGGTTTCCTGCTGCAGTCCTGCGAGGCACCAGTCTGCCCCTGCTTTGCTTTGGCGGGTTCCTCGGCATGGGGCAGGTCTAGCCAGATGTGAGGCAACTCCACTTTGTGCCAGCCCTGCCAGCCCCACATCTCTCTGGGCTTCACAAAGGGTGAGCAGCCCCAGTTCCCCTCAGAGGTGCCTGCCCTCAGCACTAAGGGTCAGTGAAAGATCTTTTGCCCACAAGCTTTCAGATGCTTCAAAGCCCTTTTCAGGTGTCCTCAGTGTTCAGCTGCTGTGCAAGATGAGACCTGTGTGTAACTGGCTTCCCTCGAGGCAGCACCTGTGTGACTGCAAGGGGACAAAGTGGTTCTGAGAGTGCTGGCTCAGCCGCAGACTGCACGTGTGCACTGTGCAGCTGTCACCAGCTCTGTGGGAGCAGCACTCCAGGCACATCCACTGCAGGCAGCAGTTTGCCAGCAGGAGATCAGAGCAGGCTTTGCTGCAGAGGCTCCTGCCTCAAGATGCTGAGAGCTGAAGGGAGCCACCCCAGCCTGCTTCCCCTTCTGCTGCAGAGAGAGAGGGCTCACACACAGAATTCAGCTTTGTTCCTCTCAGCCACACTTGACTACTCGATTTTTACTGTAAAACACTACACCAAATAATAGCCAGCACTTAACTCTTCCCTTTTTGTAGTAACTCCATCTGTTAAGCTATGAAAGATAGCAGTATTTGAAGTAATGTAAGAAAACAATTCCTGTAAGACACACAAGGTGAAATCTGATTATTTGGGGCTGTTTGCTTGCATCCACATACTCTGGGTAATAGGGCTGTCTGAGAGCAGGGGTGTAGCAGCAGCTGTCACAGGCACTTGCGCTTGGTGGGTGCACTGACAGACTGACAGACATCAACCACAGCACATGTGGAGAAGAATTTTAACTCTTCACACACTGTGGGATCTGCAAGCTCTAGAGGACCTTTTCTAGGGTACCAGTTTTTACTGGGGGTTTGGCAAACTGCCAGGGTCATCATCACACCTGTTCTCAAGGAACTGCAGCCAGGAGCCTTGGCAGCTGAGAACAGCACTCCACCTGTGTAGCTTAAGCTGTGCAGTGGTAGGCAAAAGAGGGGCACACAAAAGGCTGCTGAGTAGAAACCTGGGTAACATCTATCATCTTTACATGCCACAGACAGCCTCTGTGTGATCACAGTGGTTGGTACTGGCTGCTTGAGGTGAACAATATTGTCTGTCTTGATAAAAAGGTATTTTCTAGTGCCAGTCACAAGCATGAGGTGACCCCTTAAGATGAATAGCCAAGGCAGTCACCTGGTCCAGAAGATAAATGAGCATTTCTAACAGCAGCTTGAAATAGTGAAACACTTTATATTGTGAAGTAACTCTACTATTTATTTAATTTACACTTTCAAGCTATCAATACTTGAGCTGCATCATGTAATGCCAGCAAGGCAAAGTAGTAACCAAGAATTCATCCTTACAGGTGTTTAAAAAACAAACCTCCCTGCCCCTGAACCCACTTCCCTCCCTTCCTGAGCAGCCCAAATTCTGCATATGCTGCAGCTCAAATTGCTAAATGCTTAGCTCATCTGAAGGTGTTCCTGCAGGACCAAGGTGAGCAGGGTACACAGCCTGCACATTTCAGAAGGCTGGTCAAAAATGGTTCACTTAGGAGTCTTGATATTTTCATGTCCCACCGTTGTCAGAATTTCAAATGCCAAGGAAGCAACAGCAATGTCAGCGTGAGAGCTAGGAATTAAAAACAGTAACATTTATTAGACATCTTCTGGAGAAAAAAATGTTTTCTTCAAATTCCACATTTGCCTTCATCTATGCTAGAAAATTCTGAGTAGCCATTAATGGCACTCTCTACCTGCTTTTCTGTTAAGCAGTAACAGGTAACCAGTGATTCTGCCCTGTAGCAAATCTTGAGTAGAAATTAATTTCAGCTTAAACTCCCAGTAAAAGCTGCCTTACTCAACTTCCTCTGTAAAAAAAAAGCAGATAGAATTTATCATACACCCCGTGACTCTGCACATGCATACTTCCAGCTTGGCAGGAAGATGTGTTTTCACACACACACAGCCCTCTCTGCCTGCACTGCCACTCTGCACAGGCAGGCACTTCCACTCCAGGTGTTGCCCACCTCCTGCAAGGAGGAGCGACTGCCCCTCCAACCACAGCACTGCACTGAGGCCCTTTGCTTCCTCACCTAAGGTTTTATTATATCTATTTTGCCTATTTTTTTCTTCTGGAAAAGAATGGTTTCTTCTTTCTTCTTTCTTCTTCTTTCTTCTTTCTAGCATTGGAACAGAGGCTCTAACACATTACTCCTAGTCCACAGAATCAAGTATTTTTAGTTTTTTTATGGACTCCCATCCCTCATCTATAGCTTAGAAAGGACATCAGCAGATCGATCTACAACTTCCTTTGTTGCTGCTAAGGACAATATCTACCAGTACTCCACACTTTGGGAATACAGAGCTAACCAGAAAATCCAAATGATCAGTTCACACTACATAAGCCCATGTCTTAATAAGCAGCAGTTTAAATCAGTTATCTGAAACAAATTCAACTGCCTTTACTGAAAAAGAAAGTGATCCCACATTTTAAAGCATGGGTTTGATTCCAGGTCATTACTAAGCAAAATGGGTTGGTCATGTCATTCTTAAAACTGCCTGTTCCAACTAGCTCAGGAAGCGTCACTGAGAGAGTTTGGCAATCCATGGCTGCTGCATGGTGGCAGGGGAGCACTGAAAGCAGCTTTCAGTCCAACCAGTGCCCTTCTTTTGGCACACAACTGCTTAGCTGGAATCCCCCTTCTGACACACAGGAAGAGGGAGAGATTAGAAACCTGTCTGTAAGAAATGAGCAAAGCAAAACCACTCCTCAAGCAATTCAAACCAGTGGTAATATGTGGGTGGAAGGGCCTGGGAGTTTAGACTACCCCAAGAATGGCCTAGGTCCAGGATCTCAGCTGTAGCTGCCTCTAAAATATTTCCAGTTCTGCAGGAGATACAGAGAGGCTCCAGGTTCAAAGCACACGTGAGGAGACCAAGTTTATCAGGTCACAAGGAATATTTTGGGGAAAATGCCACATAAGGAAATCACAGGAGAAGGCAGAATATCTACACCTTCCATAAATAAATGTCCATTCAGCTAAGTCTGATAAAGTTTCCTAACTCCAGGCTTCCTCTGCCTGCCTGTTGCCAATTTATCCATGTCTGAGTCCATTACAGCCCCAAGAACCACACTGAATCCCTCTCAGTCTCCTCTGGAGGCAAATGTATAGGGACATGCTTTCCCTAAAGAAGGGGAGGAGGGGAAATGAAATCCCTGAGTTCTCAGGGGCTCCCTTGTTGCTGTTACAGTGCAGAAGCTTGGCACAGCAGAGGAACCTGGCCCACCTTAGTGTATCAGAACAGTCGCCAGTCCGGCATCAGCTGGAATTTGATCTACTGAGCATCTTGTGTTAAATTAGAGTGAATGCTGTTTATTTGGGCTCTGTAGCATGTGTTTTTCTGCATACAGAGATGTACAGACTTGAACAGACTACTGAGGAAGCCAGAAAAGCAGAACTCAAAGACAATGACTGGGCTGTCTGGTGCATCTAATGCTGAAATGCTACAAAGAGAGTGAAAGTTGTTTCTAACAGAGGAAAACCCTGTCTTCCCCCACTCTCATTTTCAGTGGTGGTGCCTGTGTCTCCCTTGGGGAGAGCTGACATTTTATTTTAGTGAGATAATTCAATGTGTCATACTAAACCCTGTGAGTCAGCAGCTGAGTGTGTGAGAGGGATTCTGACTGCTCTCTACAGGTTTGGCTAGTCCCCAGTGTACATCTCCTTGCACTTGCCACATCCCAACATTTCCTCTCCATGTCTGCCCACATCCCCCCTTCATTCCAGCACATGGTACATTCTGCCATAATGCTGAGGAGCCAGTTTTCCCAAAAGCCTGCATTTGGGATGACAAAGAGCAGCGCAAAGATTATCTTAGTGTTTCCAAAACTGACCTTGGAACCACAATTTCTCTATGAATTTTAGTTCAACCAGGAATGAAATGAAGCCCAACAGCCCACAGCAGAAGCATAAAATTTGTTTTGAGAGGCAGAGAACAGCCATTCATTCATATGTCCAAGGGGGATTAGATAAGGGAACGTCTATGGGAGGTGAGCTAAGCTTTGGCCAATTTGTTGGGACTAGCGCCTCTGTTCTTGCAGAGAAGGCCATGCCACTCCCCTAAGTCTCGTGCCTTCTGCAGGAGCCACAGGTATTCTTAAACAAAAGCACTTCTGTTCTTCAGCCAAACATTTGAAATCAATCAGCTTGCAAGTGCATCAACCACAGCTACCTTAACAAGGGGCACAAATGTCGCATTGTGCATGCAGCCCACTCTGCCAAGAACCCCTGACAGATGTGCCAGGGTTTGGAATAAAATAATACATTTTAAAAAAAATAATTCTACAGAACTGACACATGCACGGAGCTGGACTGTGCAGCAGCCGGGGATCAAAGCGTGCCGCAGGCTCTGACAGAGAGGACTTTGGAGCGGTGCAGGGAGGGGGGCCAGGGACAGAAACCTGAGAAGCTCCTACTGCACAGAATTACAGAAGACCATTGCAGACAAAAGAGGAGGTGATCGCTCTCAGCCCTGGAAATTCCTGAAAGCCTGAGGGAACTCACCTGGCAGTTTGGACAAGGCTCTGGAGAGCCTGGATAAGAGCATCGCCATCATTCTTCAGGCTCTCCAAGTGCTTCTTGTTTGAAGTTATCTGGAACAAAAAGAAAGGACCTTTACCAAAGGCTTAGCAAAAGATTCTTCTCTGTCATTTTTGTGGGATAAGAGAGAAGGAAACAAGTTACAGCATTTATTACATTTGTAAATGGAATGTGACATTGAAGAGACCGATGAGAAAGTCCCTTTTACTGAATTTCAGGCAGAGACCATCTAAAATATCTTGGCTTAGTTAACAATATTCACCCATTCTGGGTCCCTGTATGTGTGCAAATTCACATATCACAGTCTGCCAGTCCTGATTTCATCCTTACTATCATTGCAAATATAAGCCCCATTAAGTCTGAATCCCAGGGATATCTTGGGGAGACAGTTATTTTCCTTTCTCACTTCAGGGAAAAAGTAACCAAGCTTCTACCAGCCTTCAGATCAGGATGTGTGGAGTTTCTCTCAGAGAAACCAGGTTAAAATCACTGCAAAGCTGGCAACTGCATATGGAAATTTTTCTCGCCCCTCATCACGCATTAGGAGTGTAACCTGCACAGGACTGTCACCTACAGAGCAGGGGGCCGAGTGACCAAAGCTATTTGCCCTTTTGTGTCAAATGATTCCTGATTATCGCTGATTTTGCTGCTGGTGTTGTTTATTACATAAATCTGCAAAGACTGGTTTATTATTTCTTCAGCCTTAAGTAGTACAACTACAGAGCTCCAGACAGCCACACATTTCCTGATGGTTAAGCAGGTGAACAGGAAGGTCACAGGGAACACAACATGAAGCCTCATGCACTGTAGCTTGAACAGACACTGAATACTTGGCAACTTGCTGTAAAGCTCTTGTATCTTAAAAAATTACTAAAAAAACCTGGTTTGCGTGTCAGTTCCTGCTTGCAAAGGTAAATAAATCTTGGATGAAGAGAAAGGAAATGCAGAGGACCAGACCAGCTGATTATTTTGATACCAGAGGAGTTAATGCTAGAAACAATGACTTCTAATCCCAAAATCTGGCTAGGACTTGTAAGCTTTAGCGTGCTGTGGCTGGCCCTATTTACCATTGATCCAGCATCTGGGCAATACGCCTTCACATCTCTCTCTTAAATCACAACAGAAGCTGTATTTACAGCTGCCATCCCAACCATAATTTATCAGCAGTGATTCTACAGTAACAGTGTCACAACATCTATAATCGTAACATCCTGTAGTTTAGCACTCACAGGGAACAGGGACCTGCCTGAAATAAACCAAAACATATCCTACGTGTTGGAAAAAAAAACAGTGATGCCATTACCTAGGCACAAATCATTGGTAAATCCTGACTACAGATGGTTAAACCTTTTTACGCTCTTGAGGTTTATATCTTATTCTCTCAGTTTGTATTTCAGAAATTCAGTCTTCTCTATATGTTACCTGCTAGACACAGAAAATGTTTTGTGATCTGGGTTCTGAATGTGAGAACACCGCCACGTATAATAGGAGCAACACAAGGAGAAAAGCACTTTCACCACAAGACATTGCTTTCTGTTCCTAAAGAATGGTCATGTCTCAACCAAACATTTCCCTGCAACTCCTGCAGCTCACCAGCTACTGCCACATTCCTTGCGCTTTCCACATTCATGCCCCTTGTTTATCCTGCACATTTTGAAAAGCCAAGAGGTCACAGGGAGGGAAGGTCACTAGGACTGAATCTTGCTCCATAAAACTACCAGGTCAAATAAAGGTTACAGATATCTCTCATTCCACTACATCCTAACTTTTGGGTGCTGACATTTGTACAACCCTCATGGTCTCTTCACAAAATAGCCAATGACATCATACAGAGAACATTCAAAATATGCTCAACTGTAAAAATCTGGTATAAAGAAAAAGGTTTAATTCTAAAATAATCTATTTCAAACAATAACTTAGTCCAGTTGAGTCACGGGGTCTGACTGTAAGCCTGCCCATGCTGCAGCATGTCTTGTGTCACTATTAAGAACACATCTCTGTGCATACATTTCATTTGAATAGAAAGGATTAAAATGGCTTTATATACACAGAAATTGTAAAAGAGTAAAACAGAAACACCCATGAGATCATCTCATCACCTCCGTGTTAGACTTCAGTGTGCAGAGCAACTTTCAGCCACAAGCAATAGGCTCCCATGGTATCCATCCACAGGGGCTACTCCCCCAGCTAACAAAATGCTTCAATAAGATCCTTTCAGCAGTAAAAGCAGAAGAATGAGGAGGGAAAGGATCAGCATGAGCTGCCTCCAGTCCATTTTAATTAAGTATAACCCAAATTTAGAACACATTTTCTTGAGAGTGCCAACTACCAGCTTCATCCAAGCCAAGGGGTGTTGGTGAAGAACCAACCTGTCCAGTTGGCAGTGCCACCTATGCCCACAGAGAACTCACCCAGACCAAACAGGGTTGCACAGATTTATGTGGGTGGCTGGGGCTTCCCTGTCAGCTCTTCATCACCAGTGCCCACAAAAATGCTTCCTATCCACCACCAGGCACCCACTCCATGGGCCTGGGAGGAGACCAACTCTGTGCTAGCAGGAAAACTGCAGTCTGAATACAGGGTGAGCTGCCAGCACCCAGGAACCAGCTCAGCCACAGCTGCCTATGGGTTTTGTCAGCACTCCCATGCTCTGATCACTGGCTCTTATTTGCTCTTTATCTCAGTCTGAGTAGATCTGATTGCTCCCTGAGCAATTTGAAGGTCTCTTGCACACGACAGATTACATCCTGCTTCACAGGAGCTTGTGAGAAATATTATCTGAATCACTCTTCACTTTCAAGATGAAACTTTACTCATGTTTCTTATTTAAAAACTGTTCCAGTTTCATCTTCCTTTTGTTCCACAGATTATAATAAATTATGACAGGTCATAAAACCACCATTCACCAAAATTTGAAAAATTCATGTATTTTTCACTTTCTTATCCTTTTCTTCTACCCACCATTGCTGCGTCTTTTATCCACACCAGTTCTAGCTCTCATTCATTTGGAATTTTAGCAACCGCTTTAATGATCTCTTGCAATATTGCTGTTTGTTAGGGCTGGCTTCAACACAGATTCAATGACATAATCAATAGCTATTCTTTTAATTAAAAATGTAATTAAATCTCAGTTTAGTTGTACACTCATTGCAATTCAACAAGAATTTCAAAATTACTTTTCTTTATTATGCCCACAACCATTCAGCATCTCTCCTCTCCTCAATCCTGTTAAACAAGGGTGAGACATAAGGAACACCATGGTTGATACATAACAATCAGTATTTCCAAAAAATTCCAGAAAACTATTCAGATATTATGGTGCTGCTAAAGATCAGTGCAGGAAAAATTATAATATAAAACATTTCCATTGGAATATCTACTTCACTAATAAACTGAGGAGGTTTGCATTCTTACTCTAAGAAGGGATTTTTACAATTCAAATTTCAATGAATTGTAGAAACTTAAGGGCAAATCACTTCTGTTAAGGTTGGTTTCATAATGCTGAACTGCTTTCTCTGATTAGTTGTAAGTCACATTTTGTAATTTGCAATGGAGAAAAATGACCTAGCCAGTAAACTACTCTCTCACCATTCTTATGAGAAAGAAATTCTTCTTTGTTGTGGTTTCAAGTGAACCATAAACTTGATGTCTGTGAAGTAAACTAGAAAATAATGCAAAAGTAAGGAGCTTTATATTTGAAACTTTTTCTTGGTTGAAGAAAGGTCTTGGGAGCATATTCAGCTTCAAGTCTCATATTCTCAAATAAACAACTGCTGGGGATGTTCACCATTTGCTCAACAAGTTACTACCTTGCCTGCATACACAGATACAAAGACACCTCAAAATATACCTCTTTGTCACAAACTGTTTCTTCCTCTTTCCCAAACACACATATTTTAACCTCATAAAGGTGCTTCCTTACATTTTCATCAAAATTTAATATAATTAAGCTAATTACAGGTTCTCAGTTCTTGCTCAACTTTACCAGCACAGGCTGAGAGCAGCCACATGGGTAAGGCAGAAGCTGCTGTGGGCAGATTTATCAGAACTACCAGATACTCACAGGTCCAATGTCAGCATCACCTGAATATTGACACATGCTGTGAATAAAGTACCACTTGTCCCTTGCTGGAATCTTTTCTGTGAATGGAACCTATACCTTCAGCTAATACTGCAGTAAAAACAACCAGCAATTCATTTTTTTTCTATGGACTAACTGGGACCCTATGTAGGACATGAAATATGATACTAAAAATTAATTTTCCAGACTAAAAAACATTAAAGAATTGAAAACACTCCTATTGCCCTCTAGACACTCTTTCAAATAATGTCTTCATAGTAAGTGTTGTTCCTGCAATTTTAAATATGCATCTCAGACTTCTCATTCCTACTTCCATCTTTGACTGGCTGAAGGCACTGTCAGTAGGACGCCTTTCATCCCCAACCAAAGCTACTGTTTCAAATGTCATCCAAGCTGGTGGTGACTGCAAGTTGATGGCTATTCACAGCTGCTTAGTGTGACCTTATTCCCATTTTTTAAGGAACAAATGTCAAGAAATATAGTGGTGTTAAAAACATTGCTATAGCTGATGTGACAGCCCAGCAAATAAGTCAATGGGATAGTAACTTCAGAAATGAGGCACAAAGCCTGGGCTGGAGGGGAAAACCTTCTAGTGTTGTGACCCATCTTATGCCTATCCCAGGGCATTCAATGGTACTTTTCTTCCCAGGCTGCCAATGCTGAAATATTCACAAGCACTGCAGTAATCAAATAAATCATGTCACTTGGTTTGTTATTCACAACTCATGATGATGTGGCCAGAAACATGCAGCCTTTCCTGCTCAACAGAGGAGCACAATAAATACTGCAACCAGGGACTCATGCAGGTGAACTAAAACTAACAGATCCATTGGCTGTGGACGTATTAAATATAAGCATTTATTTCACTATAAATTGCTCTCCAAACATACACACTAAGCTGGCAGTGCCCAGAGGAATTATTATAAATGAACTCATGATTTTCCATGATGGATCAGGTGGATCTCTCACTTCTGTAGGCCTGCACATTTTTACAAAGTAATGTAGCCTTACCTTTGTCTACTGAAGTGCCAGACCCAATAAAGCATTTGGAGCCTATCAAGTAGAGGCTGTGATGATGACAATTATCAGCCCCCAAAGAGGAATCCCAAGCAGAGACCCAGATACCTGCACAGTGCATGGGGAGTGCTGCTGCCAAAGGGCATGGAAACCTCACGTTGAGAATGAAGTTGCCCAAATTCACTCTCCTCTCTGGAGCTCAGGTTGCTAACACAGCCAGTGAAAGCTCCCAGTCCAGACAGCATAGACCATAATACCTTTTCTCAGTGTCCCCACAGTAGGCTATGAGGTCCTGGGCTCTCCTGTAGTCCTCTCCCCTTTCCTAGGCAAGTGAGTGTCACATTTTGTTGCTGCAGCAGGGTTTCCACTGGATGAGGAGAGGCAGGGAGGTTTGGATGGCTCCCACACACGCAGTGAGTAACGTGGGGACTTGGCAGGCAGGCAATTGGCAACAGAGCTCTCCAGGCAGGAGAAGTTAAACATGAGCTCCCATTTACCAGGGAAGTGCTCTAGCTATTAGGGCAATTTTACATCTGTGGCAGCCATTTCCAAAAATACGAAAGCAAAACAACCAAAACTAGCAATGAAAATCCCAGATATATACAGTGGTCATTTGTGAGATCTTTAATCTGACATTAGTTACATATGCTCCCAGCAGGTCTGTGGGATAGAACCCTCTAAAGCACTAAGGTGCAGCCAATTAAGAGGCTGTTTAATAAAAATTAATGGTAACCCTATCCAGGCTGTGCTGGTGTAGCAGAGGAACATCCAAGGGCAGTGTGCTTACAGGGACATCGTACGCTCACTAGGATGGCCACAAGTTATTTTTGCTCTCCATAGTGTAGGAGAGCTCATTCTAAAAGGGTAAAAACCTTTATAGCATTGCTTCCTTGCTACTCTTCTCAACACACGTGGTTCCAGCTGGAGAGAGACACAGAATGTGTGTGTGGGAAGAACAAATCAAGTCGGACAAGTTATATTTATGTTACTAATTGCCAAGTCATTTGAACAGGCCTGAGCAATGCTGCTGGACCATAAAAACATGAAATTAAACTTACAAAAGCATGAGTGTTCCAGGTGTGCTTTGGCAAGCATATTGCAGTCAGGGATTGCAGACACAATTACAAAGACTTTGTGCCTTCAGATCCTGCAAATACATGTGAAAACAAGCAGGTATCTGTGACCAAAAAAAAAAGCCAACCCCACACTACATCAGACAGCTTAGCTCTGACTTTAGAGTTCAAGAATCTTTTTTTTTTTCTCTTTATGGATAAAATTCTTGTTCCACTGAAGTCAACAAACACCTTTTGATTTTGATAAGGCCAAGATTTCATTCGAGGTGTTTTGTTTTCTTCTAATTTGTATATGTGTGTGAAGGTTTATTCTAAGTTCAAAGCCATTCCTACGGGTAACTTGGAACTGTCCCAGTTTCCCAGCAGCCTGAGCACCACACTGGCTCGAGGACTATTCACAGACAGATAAGGAATGTCTCCCGCATGATAGATAATTGTTAATTGATTTTGGACATTTCTTGACACCTATTCACTTTGAGGCTATTCTCTGCCCTTCAGCACATACATTTTGAACACAGAGGCATGCTCTGTGATTGTTGTAAAATTGTAAAATTACCAACTCTAAGGGGCATTGTCAGAACATAAGAGAAGATTTGTAAAACTGCAGGGTAATTATTGAACAGAAGGTACTCTCTATCTTGTTTGATTTTTAAAGTTTGATTTTATTGCAAGCACTGTTCTCAGCTCACTTTCAGAAATGTCTCTATAATCCAGAAAATATCCATTATTGCAGTTTCCACCCTCTTTAATGAGCGAGTTTAAAATATTTGACTTAACAGAACTGGAAAGGGCAACCTCTTTACATTCATTATACAACCAGCTGACCACAACAGCTTTATTAACAAAAGTAAACTGCAGTTCTGTCTGGCAAAACATGGCTCAAAGGTGCTACAGGAACTTCCACGTAGGGCTGCAGTGTTGACAAGGTATGGACACTCAAAAGCCAGCCCAACATCTATATGACATTGGAAATAAGCACTTGCCATCCTGTTGCTAGTGATCTCATCTGCAAACACAGGTTCATCTTTCACCTGCATGCCAATGACTCCCTGAGGTACTACTTCAGACCAGTTTTGCTCTGTCCAAACAATGATCCCAGCTGGCCTTAAATATCAGCTTTAGCCAAGTTGGGCCACATATTACATACACAAAACTTGCAAGCCCTTGATACCTCTTCCTGCAGCTTTCCAGCAGCTCCCTGTCCTCACCTTGCTGGAACTGGTGAGACCACCACCTTCGAGGTATACCTCACCCTGGTAGTCTCTGGTAACTTCCTCCTTATAAAAGAAACAGGGAAATCCACTGGAAGAATTTTTTATTACCATAGTTCAAATCCTACATTTATGTTCTTTCAGGAGCTTTTACAGAACCTCCTGGTTGTCGTGGAGCAAAGCAAACTAAAAATAGTTACGAACAAACACTAAAATAACACACAGATTCACTGCACATCTAGATTTCCCCTCAAGTTAATCATTCTCTGAATCTCTCATGTTCAAATATCCTTCATAGTCTTTCTCTAATCAGATTTTCTCCTAATATAGCTTCTGACAAGTAACTCCCAATACTTCTTAAATGTTGATTCCCATAGCTCGTTTTCCAGTGATACTGTCTTTTATGGTCTACTAATTCAATCTGTGCATAAGATCTTCAAATTTCAACATCTGTCAACCCTTACGTCTCCTGTAAAATCACAAAACAGTCTAACTGCAGAGATTTTTTGGAGTTATATCAAACTTCCACTGACGTGCTCCATGGGTTAGGGATGACCTTCTTTACTTTCATATACATGTTCTTTTCATGTTCATCTAGTACAGCTAAATCAAGATCTTTCACTCACGCATTCATGCGCATGCAAACCTTCACTTTTGCTTTAGTGAACTGCCTTATCTCAAACTATGACTTATTTTCTCTCCCCTGGCCAGCTGGGGAGTGATAAAGCAGCATGGTGGACACCTGGCATCCAACCAAGGTCAGCCTACCATGCATGCTTTAAAAATTCCAATAATTTCGAGCATTTACACATTTGTAAGGGTAAGAATCATTACCACAGATAAGTCATCTTCTTGCTGTTAGGAGAGCCAGTGACACCCAGAACATATTGGAAAGTGCTGACCTTTAAATGGCAATTACCATACAGGGGAAGTACGCAAGCAACCAAGCAATTACCAATTTAATAAATGCTGTAAAGTCTAAGGACATAAACCCTTGAACAGCCATGCAGTGATGCTCAGGTGAACTGGGCAAACCCCTAGGAACAGCCAAGAAATCTCAGTTAGGAATTTGAAGTTTAATGCATACAGCCTCCAAAAAATTATACCTACAGCCTCCAAAAAATTATACCTACAGCCTGACATTGCTTCTTGTCCTGTTTTAAAATGCTCCTCATAAAGATAAAAGACTACTATGCCTTGGTGAAGGCAGCGTGACATGAACAGAGCTGTTTGAGTTGTCTGTGCAATTCAAGTCTGATCTATTATGCAAAATCCCTAGCAGTCCCTGAGCAGAACTTCTATACAGCACTGATCAACTTCCATGGAGGATGAAACTAAATTAGATGGTTCATGTTCACATTTGACATAATCTGGACTTGAACACAAGACTCCAACAATTACATATCTCCGCAACTTGGCTTGATAAACTAGATTTACTATTCCAAAAAAAGTAGGAATATGATGAGTTAAATTAAGAATTAACACAGATTATGAAAAACTCATTTGTAAAGAATAAAAAGAGTAGCAAAATCTTGTTAGAAAAATCATTCTGAACTATGATTTTGAGCTAACTATTAAAGCATCAAACATTAGTTCCTTTTTACCCCCTACAGACTTGAATTCCAGGGACTCAGACACCTTGAGGTTTTCTTTAAGTACCAAACACGGATAGTCTTGCATATACCAGAGAAAAACAAAATCACCCCTTCTGCTGCCAAAATCCAGGAAAATGCTCTGTAGATTTTTGTTATTGGGGGAAAAAAGGATCAGTGTATTTAGGCTTCATGTAAAATGCAACTAGGAATGCAAATGACTGAACAGGGATATAAGTCTATAAAACACCAATTTCTGAGGAAATTTATGCTTTATATAATGGTTAAATTTCCATAAAGTTATAAAAACTGTCACAAAAACAAATGGACTTCTGAAACTGATGCTTGCTTATTGTCATGTGACAGATGGCTCTGGCTGCCTAGAAGAGAGCAAACAGCTACCTTGTTGGCTCTCACTGACCTCGGAGAGAATAATTTTAGTCTGTTTTTCATTTAACAAGTCCAGTTGCATTTATATATCTTTACAGCAGCAAGTCAGTCATCCATGTGTAATTACACAGAGGAGGTCAAAAGGAAGTAATAGTGATGAGCCCAACAGATGACACAGCTTGGCAATTTCAACAGTATTGCACTATGTAAAATTACAGTGCGCCGAAACACCAAATGAGTCCAGCAATACTTTTGTGCCCACAGAAACAATGAATTAGGACTCCATAACGAAAACAACAGTGATAGTCATTGGGAATTACACTGGTCTCGAATTTTGAATTGAATAAACAGGTTGTAGTTTTCAAAACTGCCAGTTTCACTACACAACCCAAAACCAAACAGGTCTCTGTGTGTAAAGATCCTATCTCTCATTGCTGACCATGGCAGTATTACTTTTTAGACAGCTCCTGTACCTATTCATAACCATACTGGGCTCCCAGTACCCAAATAAACACAGTGATAATTGCTATGGGGGTATCTCAGAAGGCAAACATGCTCCAAACAAATGGATAAGTAGCTTCTCCCAGGAACTTGAGTCTGCAATATGCCAGCCACTGGAATAAAGACTTCTCATTCTTGGTGCTCTCCAAAATTAAGAACAGACCCTATTTTTGATTTTCCCATCCCCATCAGTGTCAATAAAGAGCAGCTGTTGCAGATTGACTGAAAAATGTCAGTTTTGAAAACAACCATCAATCAAAATGCCAGTCCAAAATGCGCACTTAACACAGACACACATATACTTACAGACTTACACTACTTATTCCAAACAAACATAATAATACTTAACACAGTACTTAACACAGAATGAATGGTTCAGTAGGCCAAGTTGTGAGTAAGCATTCACAGCAACTTCAGAGGTCATCCTCCCCCACTGCACCTCACACTGCAGATAACCACAAGTCATCAGTACATTTGGGTTTTGGGTTTTGTCAACACTTGCCTGTTCATTAAGTTGTCTTTGGACTCCATACACTTCATCGTTTATGAGCCCTGCTGTTTTAGTGACATCAAGAAACAACCAATTTGACGAGTTCACATCAATTTTCTTCTCTGCCTCAACTCACACTCGGCTGACTGTCAGTTTCATCATGCACTGGCAGGAGAAGGTTCCTAGGGGGGGCTTTGTTAAGCTTTTCTCAATTTGTTAAGATTTAGCACCTGTGCATAAGAGAAATTCTTGAAGATATCTCCAACATAATACCATCCTATTGTCCTTTATAATTATATTTCAAAATACAGATAAATATAAACACTGTGGAGTTTCTTTGCTGTGATTGCAAAAACAAATGGGCTTTAAGACAAGGTTAAATGATTTCCAGCAGAAACTTGCAAAGAGAAGATAAATCACCCTTTTCTTTCAACACAGTTCTGTGCAGTCACCTTCATCTTTTCTTATCAACTGCCATTTCCACACATGCATGAAGTGCTCTTATTATGTTAGGATCACAATCTTTAACCTGGCAGTCTTCTATCAACAATAGAAGAAAAAGATACAAAGGCCATGAGTCCAACATGATGTCTCTAACTAGTGGCATGAATGGCAACATAATGCTTTACTGTTAATTATAGAATTCAGGGAAGATAAACACTCATTTTATCTAAGGATAAAACTCAAGTAGCTGGTAACTCATCCCTGGCAGTATAAGAAGAAGGGTGATGCATGACAATTCTGCATAATACTTGACAGAAGATGGAACAAGGGGAATAAGACTGGCCGTGGCCATGGCAAGGGCAATTTTGTCCCAATGCAAATGCCCAGTTGGGATTGCCAAAGTGGGACAAAGCAAGGAGGAATATACCACAGTTTCAAGAAATGAGTGTAGAAGTTATAAAATATCTGTTTAAATTGTTCATCCTCTCCACATAGAAAGCTCTGTCTGGCACAGTTACCACAGATACTCCAGCTTATCTCCTCCATTGTGTAGTTAAACAAATTTTAGCTAAATTAAAATATTGCAATTAAGTAAAGAGTCAAGCAATCACAAGCACTTCAGCTAAAGCAGTTCAAGAGATTACCAACTACTTAGCTAGAGTGTGAAACCTACTATATATGCACTCACTACATGGCAGGGTTAAGTGGGCTGGTTTGTCCAAAAAATTATGGTGATTCACAGTGATCTATTTCACTCTGTGCTGTAAAAGATGGGGGAAGCCCATACAGGTGGCTGTGTTATCTCAGCAAAGGTATCATTAATTTCCAACTGACGAAGCAACAGCTTCTTCAACTCCTTTGCCTTGATGGCACCATGATGGATTATTTTTTAATGCATCCTTATTTTTATAAAACATATTTTAATTGAGATTAGTTATGTCATCAGTTATGTTGTCCAAAGGGGTTTTGTTGGGTTTAGTTGCTATAGTAAAAAAAAATTTAAAAAAATCCCTGTTCCAACTGTCTGTTTCATTTTTTTGGTCAGTGGTTCCTGTCCCCAAAGCAGGGAGGGAAGAATAAGATCTCTGTTTTAATCTCACTTGCTCTGGTTCCCAGTTCAGCTGGAACAGCCAATGAAGGAGTGACTGCACAAATGCTGGCCTGAGACAGGTTTCCAGGTCTGTGGAATGGGCAGGACAGAGGCAGGACAGAGGCAAGACAGTGAAGCAGAGGCAGTGGTGGACCACGCAGGGCAAACTCCACTGCTGCCACCATCTCAGAGCCTTAAGCATGAGCTTACAGATTTTGTCATTAAAAGGTGGAGAAAATGAGGTAGAAAGACGAAAAGAAAACTTTCAGCAAAGCACACAGTAAAGGCAGAGTCAGTCCTGTAAACACAAAATCAGCTGAATTTCCAAAGAAAACCTTTATCCTATAGGAAGTAATTTAATTTGGATTGGAGAGCATTCTCTGGAAGTCAAACTGACCATTTCTCTTTGTAACTCTCTAATATAGCAGAGATTGACCTTTGCATTCTCATTTTGATGCTTATCTTGAACAAACAGCCTAGCAGTCAATGTCTACTGAGAAAAAATTAGGGAAGTGACTTTTCTCTAAAAGTTCAGAGCAAGTCCTAGGGAAAAAAATTAATAAATATGAGGCCAGCAGCTGTGGCTGAATGTTAACCAGCTTTGTGATGCTGTGTTTATTTTGCCATGAAATTCTTGCTGAGACAAGTTAAACTTCAATCTCAAATTACATTATTAAGTCTTTCAGGGAGAAAGCTTTTGTCATCTCAAAATATGTTTTATTTCAGTATGGGCAGAGGACCAAACATTTTCTTACTTTATACATTTTTGCTTTTATCTCACGGGTGAATGTAGTGTTCAAGGAATGGATAGCACCGACCAAAGGCAATCCTATTGAATGCAAAGGTTCTGACAAACTTTGCCCGTGCAGATCGGGCTGTGGACCTCACACCTGGCTTACAGCACTGTCACTTGGGCAGTCTTGGCTTCAGCTGAAAAGACAGCCCTATTGACCTGTGTAAAAACCAGCTACCCACAATCCAGCTTTCAGCTATGATCTAATCAGGCTGTGAACTGGGTATTTTTCCCTCTCATTTTTACTTTGACTATGAAAAAAATAATCACAAAGCACTATTATCACATGAAGGTATTCATAATAAATATGCACAGGTTACAAATAAAGCATTTTTAACTTCATAAAGCAGGTTGTTTTCTTTTAGAGGTTTCAAGTGAAAATTTCTCAGACATTTTTGCTGATGTGCAGCTCATTACACCAGTGTTTTGCATTTGCCTTTGCACAATTACCACTAACAAGGTGTGCCTTAAAATTAGATGCTGCAGTCCTAACACTTAACCTGATTAGGTCAATAATTTAAATATTAACAGCTACAGAAATGCAGGCAGAGAGATTCTTGCTAAACAAGAACTCATTACATACTCTTACACTGTATTCTTTTAAAAATACAATGGTTTCAGATGCAGAACGAGCACCTGGATGCCTGCCACAAGATCCTGCCTTTGCTCCTATGCCCGCCAATCTCACAACTTTGTTCCCAGGACAAGGTAACTGAGTCACAGTGCAAACTTAATCACGTCACAACACAAAGCTGATGTGATGATCTCATTACTGTTCCAGGAAAAGGAATAAACTCAATTCCTGTTGACACCAGCAAATCCAGCTTCCAGCAAAGACCCACAAAGGCCCTGACCACATAACAGAGAGAACAAGTAACATGAGTGGCACTCTATTAAGGAAACCATTATCGTAAGCGAGATAGTGACAATGAGACTTTTAAAGAAAGTTTCAGTGCTTTGTCAGAGGATTTTTGAATTTTAAAGGAGATTTTGAAGGATAGTCGATTCAACCAAGTCTATGATCCTATTTTGGTAGGTTTTAGGTACCTAGAGATTACCTTTACGTCAGGACAAAAATAATTTTGTACATTAAAGAATAGATTTATTGCACTTTCTCAAGCACTCAAGCCAATCTAAATTGGCTAAGAGGTTCATTTTGAAGCTCTTTACCCTTTTTTAGATACTATATTTGGATGACTGCCTAGAATAGTATAAGACATGTAGAAACAAAATCTAAAATGACTAAATCTGACTTAAAAAGAATACCTGTCTGATCAAAGTCCCTAGCTCACCTGTGCTGCTTTTTTTGGTTTGGGGTGTTCTGGGGGTTTTTTTTTTGGTTTTGTTTTTTTTTTGGTTTTTTTTTTGTAAAACTAACTAGTAGGAAGTCTTATCTTCTGAGACTGTATTTAAAACTGATTGCTTATAAAGATTTGAAGAATGATTGGGATTATCATTCTAAAACAGCACCCAGGGGAACTGGGTGGATCAAGGGATTGCTAATGAGATATTGAGTCTTTCACATCTAAACTGCTGATTTTAATTCAACTCAGCACAAAGTTCCCCCAACTGTTGGAGGTCTGATGATCTGTAAAAAACAAGGTGACGTTCTCACTCTATTCTCAGAAAATACATGTTGAACTGCCAGGAAAATCATCACTCTTTGCAGTGAAACCATGAAGTAAATTGACAATGAAACACTTTAAAATAAGTTTTTATCCCTCAATACAGTAATATAAAACAAGGCTTTGGCTTTCTGGATCAGGTTTACTTTCCCCAACCTGCTCAAAATAAGTTTCAGCCTCTAAGACTACTACAGTAAAATCAAATGAAACATTTTAGTAAGGTAAAAATTCTTATTTAAATTCCAGAGTAGCTATATTGGGCTTTAATGACTTATAATTTACAGGAAGGGCAGTGGTAGATGCTAATGAGTGACTCAGATGACTTTCTATTATGCTTTTCTGCAGGAGCAGTCATTATCACATGTCAGTTGCTCAGAACATAGCACTCTCTAGTCCTCCCTCTCATTTAATAAAAGCCAATTAATCATTTCCAATCATTTACGTACTCAGTAAATTCAGAATCTAGTTTCACTCATAAATTACAGTAAATCTATCATTTTAATTAACTAACTAGTCATAGCTGTTCTACAGATGTTTTGTTTGTGTGACCATACTTTAGCTTATGAACTATTTGCAACTCTTATTACTGTGATAGTTGGTTTACTAATTGGATTTGTGACAGATCAGCTGTATGACATATTGCCTTTTCTCTGTGCTGACTGCTGGGTCAGATTGAGTTTCCACCTCCTTGGCCTCAAGTTCTTTGCTCTTGTACATGACAGGACTATCAATCTCAAATGGCTACCATGCAAACCAAGCCCGCAGCCTGCACAGGCAGATGGACTGATCTTACCTGCATATGAATCAGTGGGTTGGGCACGCATTAATTGATAAAATATGACCAGAACATGTTCCACTCATACAGCCTTCTTCCCTCTTTCCTTCTTCCCCAAAAGTGCTCTTTTCCCCTCATAATCCAAGCCCCTTCTTCCTGCAAGAACTTCCCTCACCACCCACACGCACAAGGGGAACCCACCAGTTATAAGAGCAAGACCTAGCCATGCGCTGGTGGTACTGCATGGAATGGGGAAGACTAGGTAAGTTCTTTTTTGTGGTTTTCAAATGAACCCTCTATAAAGCTCATGTCTTACCAGGGAAAATAGCTTCTTCCTGTGCTAGGTCCCAGGACAAATCTAAAGAGATTGTCCCTCAGATCTGGAAGACGGAATGTGGTCCTTTTAAATAATGGAAGTTCCTGACTATCCAAAGATGTTTCCCTCCACAGTACCATCAAAGAGCTCCAGTGGGTTCTAAGATGCTGCTTACAGCAGGCATGCTTACAGCTGGCCAAAGCCACCAAACACAAGAAATGTTCCTTAGCAGGGATAAAGAGGGACATCTTGAGAGAAGATACCATTTCCTCTCCTGCTAATCCTTTCCTGCTTTCTTCCCCTTCTGCACTGCCTTATGAATCCCGATCATTCCACACCCAGTTTTTCCAGCCATCCTTCCACAGACACCCATGAGCTGGTGTTGGAAATTTGTCCTAGGGGACAAAATCAGCAAACTTAATTCATGACAGGGCCAGGTTCCTTCACATCATTAAAAGTGGTCACTGCTGCACTCATCGCCTGTGTGTAGAGACAGTGATATAAGAAGGTAACAACCACCAACATCAGCCCTCTTAAGTCCTTGGGAAAGCCCTGGATATGGTCCTCCGGAATACAGTTGGTGAGAAGTAAGAGACCACCTTAGCAGATGCCAGAAAAAAAATCCATCCTAAAGATACAAGTACTTGGCTACCACCTTTCAATAAAACCAAGGTTTTGCATCTGATTTCTGTCATCTGAAGAAGAAAAGAGTCTCTGCCTTTCAATTAGGTCTTCACCTAGACACTGAAACAATGCCAGCACTCGGTGTTATCTTCTCTGCCTAAACCTCCTCTTACAGCTCCAGCTGTCCCCAGTCTCCATTTGTGGTCAATCCCACAAGGTTTGGCAAGAGGCAGAATGAACTGGATCCAGAGAGAAAAGGTGTACATAGAGAGCCTTTTCTTCTTGCATTGCCTGTGGAACTGTTAGAGGGGTGTAATTCTCTGTCAGGAGGCTGCTAACAAGCTTCTGGGTACTCTCTTACTTTTTCAAGGGGTAGATGTATGCACATTCTCCAATCTCCTCCCAAAGAAGTTGGATGTGTGATCAACGTGCCTTGGCCCAGTGGTCTTTCTGGACCCAGACTTCACACTCTCCTATCACTCAAAGATGGATAAGGCAAGTACCTTTAGGCTCCTGGACAACAACTTTAGGCACTGGATGACAACTTGCCAGAGCCCTCCACCAACTGGCCTTTTTCCTGCTGCTGCAGCACAAGGACTGTCACACACCTTCTCAACATCCCAGCACCTGCACTATAAAGAAAATATATTTCCTTCCTATCAAGCCCAAACTTCCAAAAAGCCTCTGCAAAGCCTATCTCATCTTGACTGGCTACTGTCATAATGACTGAAGGCTGACCTTAGCCAAAATTAGGAGCTTGTGCCCATTACATCAGATAACAGTCCACAAAAGGGCCTGACCAGCCACAGGGGAACTCCTTACTCATTTCTGGCTTCATGGACATTTTTCTTGAATCAATCTTCAGCAAGCCTCAAGGCCTGTATAAGAGTTAGGAGGATTTTTCTCTAGATACATTATTCAGTATTTATCATTACCGAATGTTACTGCAATTCTGTCCCCCATTCAATCAATATTTTGATTTGTCTGCAACTCTTCACCATCAGCCTTAGTTTTGAATAATTCTATATCATCAAAAAGCTTTGTCATATCATTCTACATTTCTTTTTCCAGGTAATTTATGAATGCATTGCAGAGCAAAGATCTTGGTGGGCTTATGAAAATAACCTACATTTATGGCACAATGCTGGCCATTTATTATTTTCTACCATTTAAGCTACTATTAATCCGTGAGAACAACTTCTCAGTCTCATGGCTTCTCACAGCTGCTTTTGAAAGTTCTAGTGAAAAGCCTCAAGAAATGCCTTTCCAAATTCTCAGTCCACTATATCAAATGGGTTACAATTCTTCACACACTATTGACTCACTTGGAGGAACTGGATAAATATGACTTCCCTCCACAGACATTATATTGACTCTTATGTAATCTGCTGTATTTATCTTTCTGTTTACCTATCCCTTGCCTATTATCATGCCTAATAGTTCAGCCTTACAGAAGTCAGAGTTAATTACCAGAATGATCCCTGAAGCCCTTTAAAAAATGCTAGTATAGATAATGGTTTACCTGATAGGCTGCATATGAGAACTACAGGCTCAACAATTTCTTGGACAATTACCATTGGGACCAGCTGACTTGCTATTACTCAGTTAGTCAAATTGTTCTTAAATATAGTTTTGTAACACCTTAATTTGTTTTTAGACAATTCTATACACTAAAAAACCAGATTGGGATGATCAAACTGTGTGACAGGCAAAAATCAGAAGTCTGAAAAGTGATCTTTGCGGTATAAATCCAAGACTTTCCCTCTTCTTCAGGACACTTCTTGTGTCAGCCTAGAAAGTGAATTCTTATGCCAAGTTACAGTAATTTCTCAATATCTTTGTAAATAGTGATGAATTACTACTTCCATTGCAGATGATGCACGTTCATTTGGCAAACATTTGAGCTATTAATGAGAACTACCCCTAAACATGAAGAGTGGCATCTGTGTCCCTTACGAGACAAGTTTTTGAGAAGTGCACACCTCAGAGTTTAACCTGGATGACTGACTTTGCTAAATAACACATACTAATCAACTTGGTAGAACAACACAAGCAATAATCTAAATTACCACCATACATTTCCAACAAGCTTTTTTTGGCACCTCAATATTTACAGACATAAACATTCTAAGACAGACAGAAGATTGCAGACAATAGGAACTCCTCTGATGGATACCTCATATGAAGGAAGGCTATTTCACCAGCTTGAAATTATTTCTTATAATTTCCCTTGAAACGTTTCCTGGATAAAGCTCCTGGAGATGAGACACCTTCTAATTGTGTCCATCCTTTATCACATTTCCATCCAAAAATTTCATACACCAGAGGGACTCTCCGCAAAACTGACACTCAGAGTGACATTTCTTGTATGGTGCCATTTCTGAATTTGCTCAGGTAAACAGAAATGCGAGAAGTTTTTGAAGAGCATGTATTCGTAGCATATATATGACAAGAACACAAATATACCATAACAGCATATCTAACTTTTGACTCTGAGAACAAATTAAGGGTGTATTTGCTCTTGTTTAATGTGAGCACCACTGGGAAGCACTTTTTGAAAAGATAATAAGGCAGTGGAAAGGACTAAGATACACAAAACTATGAGAAGAGGATAATTTTGTAATGGGTATATACTGTGGGAATCCTCTGAATAGATGCTCAGAGCCAAGAAATGCAGAACCTTTCTTCATTTCCTAAATGAAATAAAAGCTTATAATAAAGACCACAGATTAAAGAATATTATTGCCATAGGACATGCCAGTGCAGTAAAAGTAGAATATGATAGCTTTTCAATGAGAAACAGAAATCACAGGTTTAGAGTTGAGAGAATAATAAAATATAGGAAGTTAAAATTAGAAAATGCTGCAAACACATCTGAGAACCTAACCAAAATAGTCTTGAGTACAGTGTGCTTACCAGATTAGCGGAGGAAAATTTGCATAATTAAAAGGCATCGACAATTAACGTAATGCAAGTGAAGAAGCAAGAACCTCACTGCATTGTAATTAGGAGAACTATTTGTCAGTCTCACTTTAAATTTGACTCAGAAGCTTCAGACACATCAGTGGCATTTATATGAGTAAAAGTTACTGGAATGACCATATTTAAAACACATTAGGGCCACTAACTTGTAGTTTATCAGTTAACCAAAGACTTGTTGAGCACATCACCAACCAATATTGGGGGAAAAATGAGGGTAAGTTCTCTAGACAATCTTAAAGGCTGTGGTACAGAAAACACTAAATTTGGGGAAATGTCAAAGAGTGGTTAGGGTATGGAAATAGACAGCTGATGGGTACATAACAAAAAGTGCAAATATCAGATTGCTAACAAGGAAGTCTCCTGGGTGAGACTGCCATAAGAACAAGCTGGAAGCTGGCAACTGGGGAGGGCACAGAGAGATAAGCAAATGGAGGTTATGGCCTTTCTCTTCCTAGATCACAGGAGAGGATTTAATTAGTGGTTAGGGTTATCCACAGAGCAGCTTTTCCCATGGAGAGCAGGGGGATTTGCAAATAGGACAATGGCATTTCAGTAGGGCACAACAGCTGAAAAAGGATTCTCCAGTGAATAGGGAGCACTGGTTCACAGCTTCTCCTCTCCCTCCTTATTTTGAATGAACTCAGATCTTGGAAACTGAGCCGCTGCCTGTGTTCAAGTTTGTTTACATGGCTGACTGACAGGAGATAATATTTCTTTACATCTTCTTTACAGAAGCCTGCAGCAACAGATGGATTTTGCAGCATAATCAAAAGGTCAACAACTTCTGACCAGCAAAGTAATGGAGAACAGACCAGGCTGCAGCAAGTTCAGCACAGGGGAAACCTAATTAAAAATTATGTTCATATTTAACCAGTGTTTCAGAATTGCAGAATCACAGAGAGACTACCTGAGGCACCTAGTATGTGCTCAAATCAATAAATGTTTTTTGTAGGAAGGAAAACTATGCATAAATGTATATCACATGCCAAATTCACTAGTGGATTTTATAGTGGTGTGTCTGAAACGGCTGAAAATTATTTTCATGAGTTATAGATTTGGAAGAAAACCCCCAAACTAAATCCAAAACTCTCTGAAAAACCCCCAAACAAACAAAACACTGTTAACATGAACATTCAGAAGGCCTTATGTTTAATTAAGACCTGCATGCCACAAACTTGAAATGTTCTACTTCTCTTCAAATGAGAAGTAGATGTAGAAATGATTCAACCCTGCCATACTGCTCAGCTGCCCTCACTTTCACTGAAATTTCTTCAACTGCCAAGGTTGTATCCCTGAGCTCCTGAATATCTTCCAGACTCAGGGACTAAACAAATATGAGCTGTGCTTAAGAGTAATGCACACAGCATCCCATCTCGAATAACTGAAAGATCAGTCAGATACCATTTTTTAGAGCCTTTCAGTAAGAAATCAGTTTTTAAGGCTGATTAAAACATTAAGCAAAGTTTCCAGCTACAGACTTTTAAACTGAGCACAGAAAATACACATATATGAAATGAAATGCACATTTTAAAGACCTGGCTAAAACACAGACTTTGCTCCAGTTGTTGTTTTGATTCCATGAGACCATGAAGACAACTAACCAGTGGGAATTCCAACATTAGATCACAATAAATCAACAAACATGAAAACATTAGCTCAGGCATTAAATTTACATTTTCCAGACCATTGGCTCTTGTGACCCAGAATATACTGGGAAATTTGAAGTTCTACTATCAGTTCTGTAGCTCTGTTTCACTTTAGCCCACAGGAAGAATCATGAAGTGCAGGCTCTTGCTTCACTCCTTCGCCCTACACTGGAACATACTCATTTTTAGGTATGGCATATTTACAATCTTACTACACTGAGGAGTGGTGAAGATAAGGTGCAGGCTCAGGCTCAGACTGGGATGATGAACACAGAATTTAAAAGGAAGCAGCAGCTGTTGGGGGACCATACAACCAGCTGCTTGCTGCAAGAAGCTTTAACATACTCAGGGAGAACAGAATTTCCAGATACTCGTTTCTAGTATGGAAGAAATCTTTAATGAGCACGTATGAAGCTGCCATCTTTTTTTTAAGGGTTTCAAGCTTTTAAAACATTTCAAATAGGGAAAGATTTCAAGGGATGGCAAACTCACGGTGTCCAAACAGAAGTGAAATTCTTCCCACAGACAGTAAGCTCTCAGAAAAGCAAAGTTAAACAAAAGCCGCTAGAATTTTTAAAACTACAACCAGACACTAACGACAACATAATACCTCTTTGTAATCTTCCAGTAAACTGAAAATTTCATCAAGAATAGCTTATGAAAGTTTCAACCTGAGGACAACATCTATTATGAAAAATCACAGATGAAACATCCTAAAGTTATAGGCGACTGTTATACAACAGAAAAAGCCAGAAAATCCCAATAATAAGCAACCACACATGCCATATTAATCCCTTTCTACGTCACAAGACAAGAAAAAATTATTATTTTGCTGTCTTGTGGCTAACATGCTTTTAAGCATGCTTTGTCTCAGCAGCATCACCACAATGTTTCTCCTAAGCATTGTGCTGCTGTAAAGGCTTCCCAGCACAGCTGTTTGTCTTCCCTGTCTCTCTATTATTTTAGAAATCAAACTAGAATAAGACTGATGGTAGATGTTTAAATATGTCTGTTGCTACCACCATTTCAATAGCAGTACACAGAGGCTGTAAAGCACCTCCTGCCCCCTACCATTCAGCCTACTCAGCTGCACTGAGCAGACCCAATGGACACACCCAGAAATGTTCCCCTTTTTCTATTCCAGTTGAACAATAACTTCACTTCCCTTGTAGGAAATTCAGATAAATAAAAAGCAACATAACTTGCAAGGTTGTGATGGGAGTATTATCCAAGTACACTGTTTCATACTTTCAAGCAATATTGAATCAGTTATGGAATACTTGTAGTAATACAAACAGAACACAATAAAACACAGATTCTAAGTTTTCTCATAATAAATTCCCAACTATATGTGATACAACATCTCTAATGCAAAAATATTCTACAGATACAGTCTCAAACCCACTCACACCTCCTCATTTCAACTTTCCATGATGAGCCTGTGCTGATTTGATTTGCTGATGCTACTGATGCTACTGAGAGTCAAGAGTTTCTCTATTGTAGCCTCACCTTAGCTGGGACTAAGGAGCAGAAGAGCCTGTCACTGACGCATACCATGCGTGGCTATCCCTCACCTTTCTGTCCAAGCAAAACTCAGACATATGAAGTTTGGTCTTCACAAGTTTCTCAAATGAAATTATTTTCCTTTGGATTAAGTTACTCATGTTGTTAATAACCGGCTCATCAAAATTTTAAACAAAAAGTAGTTACTACAGTTATTGGGCTATTAGGTAACTTCTAAGGTTTCAAAATAAGATGGAATTAATATAGAAACTTTCTGCAGGAGATTTACTTATTTTTAGAGATAAAATTAAATCCACAAGGATCTCACCAAGTCAATATAATTTTTTTTTCTTTGAAATTATATCCATTAGTGCTACTATCACACACAGGAGAACTGATTAAGGTATGTAATAACTTTGGTTGAGGAATCACACCTACAATGGGCAGGAAAAATATATCCATGTCAGTGGCTTGTTCTATACTATGTAAATTGCCCTAATGATAGCAAGCAATTTTTTTAGTAATTCATTCATTCATTCTCCTAAACACTGACTTTCCAATTTATCAATGAAGGAACTGAACTACAATTCTTAGGGGAAAATTTAATGACCTCTTTTAAGTAAATTCTGATTTTGAACCATAGTGCCATACCACACAGATAATGGCATTCTTCACCATGTTTAAATGAGCTCCGATTAACATAGGCTGTAATTTATTTTCCAGTTCTAAAGCTGCAGAGGTAGATGCTAACTACTCCTCTTTTATATCTGCTTACAATAATTTTGCCATGACTGAAGATAAAAAATTAAGATAACTTTCCACCTTCTGTCACTGAAATACAGTTTTTGTGACTTTACCACAATGGATTGCTTCTAACACTGCTATCAAATTGCTTAGGAAAATTATTCATTCATTGGATGTTAAGTTTTTATTTTTTGTCTTGTAAAGGACTCTTAAACCAAGGATGACAGATCATAAAAGAGAACATTCTGAAAGATATCATTTACTTTAGCTGTTGCTTCCATGAAAGCTTCTAAAACACCAAACACCTTCACATATTACAACCTCCTGTTGTAAGTAGTAAAGGTGGTGTTTTCTAAAGCATCACAACCACAGTAAGAAAACAGCTTACCTATTACCATACTTAAGGTAACAGGGAAAGAAAAAAAATTATTGTGCAACCAAACAGCTAAATACTGCATTAGTAGAAGCAGAAACCTTGCAGATGTTTAGGGTCATGGTTTACTGGTGGACTTGGTGGTCTTGGGCTCATGGTTGGACTTGATTGTCTCAATGTTTTTTTCCAACCTAAATGATGCTATGATTCACAGATACAACAGTCACTTATATTATTTATTTGAACTCTGAACAGTGGTCAAAGGTCAGGCTTACAAGAACTAAGAACTAGGCCAAAGCATGCAAAGCCAAGTACAGGTCTGGCAAGTTCTGTAGAACCTAGACAGGCCCAAGGTATGGAGGGGAAAAAAAACCTGAACCAACCAGCTATGTAGAGGAGAAGCAAAATGTTGGGTTAACTGTATCAAAATAGCACAGTAGTTAGGCTAAGAACATATTTGAATTGTCAACTGCACAGGTAAACTAAGGGCGATTAAACATTGTGCTTTACATGGTGGTGAAACTTCTTTTGTTTTTGTGCACAGGCATATCGTTACCACGCAAGATATAATACCTGATTGCACTCGGGCACTTTTACTGGAAAAGTATATTCCTGGCTATCCTGGATATCAGCTTTGACATCAGCAGAATAATTCTCAGTTTTCTCTAGTCAAAGGAGGGACAAAGTCTATATAATAATATGTTTTAAAGTTTCATCAGCAATTTGTTTTAATAAATAGGTAAATAAAGTTTTGGAAGAACTCTTAGGGTGATTTTGGGGGAACAGAAGGTTATTGTTTGGGTTATGTAATTTCTAAGATAATATTAATAGTGGAATTAATATAACCAGGTATCCTTGATACATTGAGAACTCGGTGGCTAACAGATAGCAATCATTTCAGTATCAGGTCAACAGTGAATGCCCAATAGGTGTTCTTTGAGCCAAAAAAATTCCCCAGTTACAGAGTTGAAGGAAAGTAGGTGTTTGTATAAGATCATCAACGTTAGCTTTAAGAACTAAAATCCTTAAACCGCAAAAGGACTGAAAACCCAACAAACCCAGTACTTTTTAAAATAGCCAACAACAGGTTAATTCTTGCTCAGAGAAGGAAACAGCACAGAGATGGAAACCGAATGCTGTCTATAGGCATACTGAAAAATACACTGCAGAAGCATCTGAGATAGAAGTGCAGACTCCCAAAAAGCTGAGAGCACTAACCCAAACAGAATTGTGTCACTTTCTGTGCATCTGTGTCACTCACAGCTTATACCTCTCCTTCAATGAACCAAAAATGGCTCATCATTAAGACCTGATTTGGCAAAATCACCTGCACATGATGCAGGTAACTACTAATTCAATTTAAAAATTAATTGATCATTCTGAAATTTCAAGGTCCAAATATGAAGGCAAAAATGTTTCTTTCCTAAGATTCATGGAAAAAACCTCAGAAAAATGGATATCAGATAGAATATACAGAAAATGCGTTTCCATGAACCTTTTCCCCTTATAGATAGGTTGCAGTTTTAGAGCTGAGACTCAGACCAGGACAACTTCACCAAGATTAATTGCAGCATCAGAAGGAGTAATGCCTCAGTAAACATGGGCTAGCTGTTTCCACAGCCAAATCAACCACAACCCCCGGCTGCTACCTCTGAGGAAGACAAACAAAAAGGGAAGTTTCAAAGGGAGAAGTAGCCCTGCAGTTTCAGTTACTTTTTTGAGATGTTTTTGCTCACTTCCAGTTATGCAGTGGGTTGATTCTTCATAATTCAGATTCTAATTTACTTTTAAATTTTTCCCTTCAATGTATTTAATAAGCACAGTAACACTACAAAATGTGGATTAGTCAGCTAATACACCCACACCCTGGGTGTGTTATAGCCCTCAGCAACACTGCTGCCCCAGTATCCAAGATGTATGCACACTGGCTGACTAAAATACACCTTGTTGTGTGTTATTGCTTACGTAAGACAGCACTTAGCATATGTAACTGTATATTAATGACACGCCTTGATACATTGTTAAACTGGAAACTATGGTTGTGCTCCATCAGAGGCTTAGGTGTGTGCCATATTACGTGGAGAAAAATTAATCAAGAAACCCTGCGTTGCTGGCAGTAGCTGTAGTGATATGCCGGGAACTAGAGACCACGCTCCTCACTGACCTACATGGAGCTAGAGCCGGGCCAGCCTCCTAAGCACCGAATGCCTCTCGGACAAAATCTCTATCCCGAAACGTGCTACAATGATATGACTCATTTAAAATAATAACAATAAAAAATCCCCACCCCCTGCCTCAGACTGTGTTTGCTCTCCACGGCTGTAAAACAGCCCGAGCCAGAGCTGCAGCTGAAGGGCCTCTCTCTCCTCCGCTCCGCAGCCAACCTCCCCAGTGCCAGCGCTGGCATTTGTGCAATCGGATGGTGAGAAATCAGGGATGCGATCTGGCCAACCCCTCCCATGCTTTTTTCCCTAGGTTAGTTTTACAGTTTACCACTCACGCTCACACTGGCACCAGAGAGGCGGCAGAAACACATGGCTAGGACCTCCCTTTTTGACGCCAGCCCACACACAGGCTGGCTTAAAGCAATCGTGAAACTGTATCATTAACAATGTTGGCAAGAACTTTCCCACAGACGCAGCTGTCCCTACAAAAAGTTGCCTTGCCCCAGTGACTATTTCCATCTGAATACGGACTTAAGGCGGCTCTCTGCGGTGGAGCTGAGGAGGAGGCTCCCCAAATGAGCTCTGCTGGCAAACGTCCTTCCAGCTGCAGTGCTGGAAGGAGGTTTGCCTCCAACAAACACACGCCAGCCAAGTGATAGCAGCAGCGATCCAGCCTCTGGTATTTTAATATTGATTCTTATTCATTGCCCTATTTCAATATCTTACGCTTTCTCTTTTCAGGACACTAACCAAGATTGCCCCCCCC
>VWZV01007556.1:88104-149132 GCA_013397155.1 Irena cyanogastra | reverse complement strand
CCCCCCCCCCCCCCCCTTTCACTTTCGTGCTGCAAGCTTACTCACCAAGAAAGTTTTGCCTCCAGCTGCTACAGCTCCATCAACTCTCCTACCAACTCATTTGAAAGAAGAGTAAGGTGTTAATTAGGGAATTAGGGTGTTAATGGCTACAGAAACACCTTTTTTTTTTATTATTTCTTCCATTTCAAGGAAGAAACACTGGGAAACTCAGCATTTCTTGCAGGAGTGTTAGACTGCATAAAAAATTTAACAAACAAAAATTCCTTTACTGGGCACACAGTGCAGATAGCCTGTGGCTCCAAACACCTCCAAGCCCCAATTCTACTTATTCTCTTTAACCTTTGATTTGGGGCCATCGAACTGTGGGGGGGAAATGCATGTATTTTCTTAGTATCTTAGAATGACAGAAGATTCATTTTTTTAATCTTCAAAATTAATTCCACACCAGAGCGCATCTTCACAATGAGAAAACGGTTGTGTTACTGTGTGAAGTTACATGGTTTCACAAGCCAGCTGAGCCAACCTTGCATTCCTCTGCTGCTGAAAGAGGTTTCCCTCCTCTCCTTTTCCCCTCTGAGTCTACCCAGTGCCCATCCACAGCCATGCTGGCTCTGGCACTTGTCTGATACCTCCCAGTTCAGTTCACTGAGCCGACATAAAGCTGTTCACACTTTTGCTGGGTTCATTTTCTGCCAGTTGAGTGAGCTGAGCCAGCTGAAAAAGGGGGCAGCACCTAACACAGGGAAAGCAGTAGGAAATGTGTACCTGGGGGATTCTTGTTTTTGACAGCAGCAAGCCACAAAAACAACTCAGGCATCCTGTGAAATCTCACCCTAAGGGTCCAGCTTTATTAAATTGCTTGATACAAATTATGACTTTGCTATTACAAAAAGAGATGGGTTCTAGTAGTCACCCCATTTCATATTAAACTCAATAAGCTTGCTAAAGTGGCAGAAAATTACCTAGAGTGGCATCTGTTCTTTGCCAGGTCAGCAAGTGGAACTGGCACATCTTCCAGTCCATGAGAACAGAAGCTGATGCAAGGCGAAGACAGAACTGCGTGGCAGAGACAGGAAGGAAGAGAAGAGCCAGAGAGAAGAGTCAGCCCACTCTCTTTCAACTGCTGTGATAGTTGAAATCTTGTGAAATCACACCCTGGTTTATGAAAATTCCTAGCATTAAAAAACCTCTTATTTCTCCACTCCTGTTAACAGATAGCTGTGAAGCAACTGTTCCCTCAAAGTCTTTATATAAACTTGTTGACTTGTGTAGAAGCTAAAACTGGGTTTCTTTTTAAATCAAAATTTTAATTTAATGTAATATTCAGTCTAACAGTCACTGCAAAAATAGATGCAGTGATTTGAGATACTGCTGTACACCAGACGGTGTGTTACTGTTTTCCCAGCCTGATGATTTAATCATGACTGTTCTTCATTCACTGCAGTACAAAATCAGCACAGCAAGTTCAAATTAGCCTCAAAAGCAAGTTATATTAAGCAGAGGAGGAAATTCTGGTTGTAATCTGAAAATAATTTTTGGAGATGTCAAATGGATAGGAAACCTTTACTTCCAACTCTGCAGATAGGTCCCCTCAAAGTCATGGCAGCATGCCAATATTCTACTAAGTATACAGCACCATTTGTCTTTTTAAGCCAGCATCTTTCTAAATGCTGATTTGTTTTTAACTTCCACTAGCTGCTGTTTCAAAATACTTCTCTCTTGGGTGGGACTTCTGGGATTTGGTTGTTGCTTGTTTTTCAGTGGAGCAGGTTATTTGGACCCTTATGCTTTAATGTTACAGCTAGACCAAGATAAGAGTGCATTTGTCAGGTGGCTTATGTCACTCAGAGATTCGAGGCAGCTGCTACCTTTGCCAACAAAATCAGGTTTTTCTCTCAGCATATGCTACATCAGTACTTGGGAGGTTTGCACCACAACTCTGCCAACCCAGTTCCAGTGGCACATTTGTAAGTGTGGCATGACAAGACCTCAGAGTAGTAATTTTTATATCCTGCTCTGACATGAATTATGCTTGTGGGACAGAGGGATATTTTCCAATACTTCTATTCAAACATACTCATATCTTTGGCTCTTGGTTACTCATAACTATTTTCTGATCTGTTCTGGTAAAAACCTATTAGAAAAGACATTATATAGAAACTTCAGATCCAATTTGCAGAAATATCTGCAGTGATAAATAAACAATGGAGTTGATGAAATCTGATCTATTACAAATACAAACTTGTGACCTGTTTCTGGTTCTGGTAGATGACTTCTAAGAAAAGCTGTTGAAATTCTGAGTATTTACATCTGAACCCCACTCCAAACTTAATTTAAACTTCAGCTTTAATAAATCTGGATCATTACCTCATCATTACTTTTAACTACTAATAACAAGTAACTTTATGGATTGATACACGTGAAAAATTGTTGAGTATTTCAGCTATATTCCAAGTGAAATGAAATCTACATGTGCTTCCTTAGTCCCCGTGTCCTTTCAGAGAAATAAATACATTTCCCTGTATTAGTCTTACTTTTGTTAAATAACCCGATAGCTCATCCTTTCTTATCTTCTCAGGACACAAAATAAATCGGTACAGTCTCTTAGTCTGCTCTTTCCTAAGGAATACAGTTCTCATAGACTGAATTCTTTTGAGTAATTAAAATCCTTGAGTCTGAATCAATTGGGTTTTATAATGCTTCTTTGCAATAGGAAAACCAAGATGCAAGCACTACCTCCCCTAATCCACATTCTGACACTTGTGTTGGTGCAGGAAAGCCTGCAGTACTGCATTTGGACTAGGTAGTTCACACACATGCAAGTATTTTCCTTCTCAAGTTACAGTATTGTTATCTTGCTTAAAAAACATTGTTCACTGAAGCACTAAGTTAAGTGCTTAAAAAGTACTGAAGGGAAAGGAATGAAAATAAATTATTTCTCCAAAGAAGGTAATTACATAGCTGAGCATTATCTATGGAGAGAAAAAAATTCCTAAGTACCAACAGGCCTTGTCAGAGTTACTTCCATGTGCTGGACTTCTTACAAACACTAACCTACAATTTCCTGACATCTTTAATTACATGTTTCTGAGCAGAGTACAGTTTGGCTACAGTGTGTCATACATACAAAATCCTTGCTGACTGAACAAAAGGACATAGTAATGCTATTATGACAGGCAGGAAAAAATCCTTACAAAGTAAGTCCTCTAAAAAAACCCCCAAAGTTAACTTTCTGGTCTAAAGAAAGTACTTGGCACAATCTCAGATTCAAACTTAGTTCCCAATCTCCATTATTACCTCCACCAGAAAGATCTAAATAATCAGTTAAAAAAAAGGCAAGAGCAGGAGAAAACCTTTTGGATGTCAGAGGCCTGCAAAATATCCAACTGGAATCCTAGAGGATGGAAAATAACCAAACCAAATATTTTGACCAGAATTTAAAAATACCAGAATTAAGTATTAATGCTTTGGCAGCTTCCAGAAAGAACTATGACTAAATGGAGTCAAAAACCAAGTACTAGAGAAGGAAAATAATTTTCAAGTTATTATGCAAACCAGACATTTTCTATGCAAATTCAGGCACTGAAGTTGTATAATCTGAATTTTAAAACATAGGTTGATGTCTTGATTGTAAATGGTGTTTGTTTTTTCTTTCTGAATGTCATGTTAAATTACTGTGTGCATATGCAGGGTGTGTGGGTGGAAGGGACTGACACAAGGAGGAATTAATTCTTGTAAAAAAAAGTTTTCGCTTTTCTAAGAGCATGGTTGAAAAGAAGAATATTTCACTTTCAATAAAAATGGAACTAACCATTGTTTGTAAACACATCACTGTGCAAATGAAGAAACATTGCTTCTTAAGTTCTGACAATATTTGATTCAGCCCATGCATATCTCAGCCAGCTGGTCTCCCTGGCCTCAGTCCCAACCTTCTCACCTCTCCAAGTGGTTATATTCTCTCCATGGGAATAGCAGGGGGCCTCCCAAGTCAATATGATCAATCTTCAGATTGGTCTTCTGAACACATCTCTGCTAATGTAATCCATTATTAGAGTGCAACTTAGATATATTGACCAAAATGTTTGGCTTCTGTAATTCCCATTCGCTTTATCAACCACAGTAGTGCAATGGCTCTTAAAAGCCTTTTATGTTTAAAACACTGTTGTAGACCTACTGCATATTTTCAATTTACAAATCCATGATAAAGAAAAATGAGAAGTAGATGGAAAGTCTCAACACACTTCCAAGCACAGCCAACTCTACTGGCACCTCTATATCTGCAGCCAGAGCTTTCTCTCATTATTACAAAGGAGCACTTGGTCTGTATATCTGAAAACAGGAACACTGAACATGTGGGCCTCATCAGGCAAGGCAGTAAGTAAGCTCAAAGTCTACCAACTTCAGTCAGATGTAGAAGTTCCCTACTGCTGGAATTTTTTTGCCTAATACAGCAGAACCTTTTAGCTCATACAAGCTGGGGCAGCTCTGCTGTGTTACTAACTGTTTATACAGGTTCGGCCTTAATCCAGTGAACATGAAAAGTACCTAAATAAATAAGAAAGCCTATTTCATGCAGCATCTGTTCATTGGAAGATTATTAAGTGGCTAATTGTACAAAAAATCCAACAGAGCTGTGCTACCAAAAAAGAAAAAAAGAACAAGTTTCTCATATTTATGCAACAACCTCTCAAAATACAAATTAACCTCCAGTTTGCATCTCAATTGTCTGACTAAGATGAAGGTATCTCAACATGAAATCTGTTTGTAAGAGATACAGTATTATTGTTCTGTACATAATTTGATGACTGCCTTCTCTGGAATAGTTTTTAAATCTTCATCCCACGAGAATACGCATTAAATTCTCTTCCCTGTAATAACACTCATACCATTCTGCAAAAAGATATCAAAACGGTACAAACATAGGAGAATATGGAAGACTGTGTTAGTATCTGCTGATCTTTTCAGGCTTATTGAAATCACATTATTTTAATTTTGCTTGAGATAACGGCACTTTGGATCAGTATGTGTGTTTGATCTCAATGATTGTTTGTAATTTCCTGTTGAAAGTACACAAAAATTTAGTTTTTCTAAGTTTTGTCTTCTTGCATGCCAATTCTTCCAATAATTGAATGGAGAACACTTACTGTCCAACAGCATCTATAAAGATTAGTACTCTATATCCACAAGTTTAACACCAGTTTTACATGCCTTCTCCCCCCACTTTATTCTAAATTGCACTAAATTTCTTTTTAGTATAGCATTCTTTTCTGTGGTCACATTACAGGACTAAGAATCAGGAATTTTATTTCTGATTCTATCAATAGTCATCTTGGCTAACACAACCAAAAATGAAAGAATAAAATACTCTGACACTATCAAAACAACTGACAGAAGCCTCAGTATGAAATACTAGTTTAAATAATTTTCTTGCTTGAAATTGGTGGTGTCTTTTGAAAAACAAAAGCTCCAAAAGTAGGGATAAAGAAAAAAAAGCTTGGAGGTGAGATAAACAGAAACCAAATTAGTTTCACTTTTCTGAGTGGAAAATGGAGCAAGTTAAAGTAATCAAGAACAAAAATAACTTTTCAGATTAGTATGTTTTCACTAGACAAGACTGACCGCTTCCAGCAAAGGAGAATGGGTTCTTAGATGGGTTAGAAGTCAATAATGGTTTGGAACTTAATCTGAAATCTTACAAATGAAAATCTGAAATCTTGACTAAGACTCCAATTGTCACCCAAAAACAATACAGGGTGAATCAGCAGGCAACCATTATTTTCTCCATACACTAATCAAGCTGCCTCATTCTGCACCAGTGACACCCCAACACTACAGCATTGGAACCTAAGCATCTGGATTGGAGTATTTTCTTAGGATTGTGGTCAGATTTGGAATTGTACTAGTAGTGTCTGTATCAAAAATAGGAAGCTTAAGGAAAAGCTGTGCAACTGAAGGCAAGTTTTCTAGTGTGTGTACATGGTGAACGAGCAAATGGGATACTGATACACATAATTCAATCCCTCTGTTACCAAGGATGTGCTGTTCTCACAGCCTGTGTTTGCAGGCAGAGGCTAAAACTGGCTCCCGTATTCCCATTACAGTTGTCTTGACCAAGTCTAGAAAAGTTCCTTTTTCTTTCCTCAAGGGTGACACAATGTAGTATTTGCCATAAAGTGCAGATTCTGCTCAGAGTGCACACAGTAGTACTCTGGACAACTTAATTCCTCTAGAATTTTATGCAGCAAACACCCAAGTTGCAGCAGTCTGGAAAAAAAGATTTGCAGCAACTGCAGCCCAGCTCTGACCCACAGACAGCTTGAATACATCACTTCAACAAGAAACATCTCCTCTCCTAGAGGAGAGCTGAGCCCCATTCCTTGCACAATGAACCATGGATCGCCTTCTATTGTTGCGATTAGCCAGCTCTTATGCAGGAGCTGGAAAAGGCTTAAGGCTACAACAAATACTTCAGTACCTTACATTAAAGGCAAGACGAAACCTTCTTTACCGATGTACAAAAGGGTGAAATAGCTACATGAACAGACAGGTAGTTTCAAATGGTTACCTCGATTGAAAACGGATATTTTACAGAGATGGTTCTTTGATATTTTTTCAGATGAATGGTTTCCATGGGCAAACCACTGTTTGGTTTCCATAGGGGAAAATGGTTTGTTTTTCATCCTATCAGAAACCCAATGACTTCTCCAGTTTCTACTTGCAGTAATATCCACACATACACAATAATACATTTTGCTTAGAATCTACTAGCTGAAGGCCAAAAATGGTCATACAGAAACAAGTAGCCTTCATTTGACTAATGATAGAAATAGGAGTTTGAAAGTTATTGAAGATCCATCCAATTATTAGCACAGATCCATATAATTGTTAGCACAGATTAATTGGTAAAATGTGCTACCTCCCTGATATAAGAGCCACAGTAATACTAATGAAACAAAATCAAGCTTTGAAAGTCTCAAAGTCATTTGCAATCTTTTCTATGAGGTGTCTTAGCATACCATTTATAAAACCAATTTTTGTTTAAAATGGAACTGAATTTCATGAAGGACCAGTGTTTAAAATAAATACAAAAATGAAACAAAACTTTCATTTAGGATTAAAATTTTCTCTTTTCTGCTAAAACTTTTTCCTTCTAATGATATTTCATTTGGCTTGATCCCCTTCCCTCCCCAGACCTTTTCTTCAATCAATAAACCAATGCCAGTTAAACATACATAAAAATCAGGGTCAGAAAGGCAGATTTGCCAAATTCAAATATGAACACTAAATATTTCTCTCCCAAAAGTTGTGTTCAGCTTTACAGGTATGTCAAGGCTGAAAACTTCAGATGTCAAGTACCTATATTAGCCATGTAGAGGGATGTATTTTGTCTTAAATATTTTTGAAGTGCTACAACTCCTTTCTGCCATTCAAAATTAAAAAGAAAATCAGTTGCTAAAAATGCAAGCTGTCACAAACACATTCATTTCCTGTCTTCAAGCTTTTCTTACTTGCATGAAAACATTCTACCTAATAGACATCAGCTTCAGTAAAGAGAAACACTGTTTTATTACTGGCCATGGAAAAGATTAATTTGACTAGCATTGCATCCTATCAATATTCACCACTGTTTCTACAAGCGCTGCAAGAAGATTAACATTGGCTTTGAGTTTTGTTACCAGTTCCTAAGTTTTAGCCAAAGTCTACTTATCTGCATCTTCAATAAGCCAAAGCATTTTACTTTGATATGATTGTTCATCCAGACTGAAAAAGTATGAAATTAAAAGGATTAAAACTGTGAGACTGCCTCCTCAGTGACACTGCAAACACGCACATAAGTGAAGGATACATTTCTTGAGAGATGTACATGAGACCTCTCATAACACCGTATCATGTTGCTCTCTTACCTGCATTTCTGGGCCGTTTGAGTGGAAGCATACCAATCAATACCAGCTACATTTAAGAGAAGTGGATTTTGAGGAGTTAAAAAAAAATCCCTGTGATAGCATAAAAACATGAAAGCAATATGAATTCAACCGAGAAGTAAAATATAGTAGGTCACATTTTAATTAACACTATTTAAAATTCAGGCTTCCAAGAACTATGTCTAATTCTTCCAGGGTTCAATGACACTATCAAATCCATTTTCTTTTTCGAAAACTGCAGTATATGACTGCACTTTTTGAGTACCATACCTATCTCGTTTCAATATGCAGAAGGGATAGTACAAATCCCTGCCAAGAAATTCTGCTATTCAAGGTTAATCTCAGATGCTCTTGTATAGGGATATTTCTACCTGTCTTCTATCTTGCCCCTCCTCTTCCTTCCTTCTTTGCTTTAGATCACAGTCAGCTTTAAATCTATGATTAAACTTTCACAAGTGGGTGATTTCTACAATGTTAAAATTACGTTTTTTTTAAACCTCAGTTTTCAAACGTAAGAACATTAAAATATTTGTGGATTTTTTTACTCTGGGACTTCACAGGAGTGTGTAATGATCATTATGAGCTGCTCCACGTTTTAAAATCAATAATCAGATTTGAGCTAGAGCTGCAATGGTAAAAACACCATCACAGGACAAACCACTAATGTGTCACACAGAAGAGTCTGCCCACATACTCAGCTCAATGGTTTTGAGATTAGAATTAGCAAAGTACTGTAAGGACATTATTATGTGGTATGTGGTATAATTCTAGGAAATTATTGACACCTCTAATTAATTAACTAGAAGCACCATATTTTTGCATTAGAATATAAAGAAATTCTTCCATAAATTATTTTATGTAAATGAAGCAATAATTTATGAGAACATAATCCATTTAAATCAATGTCAATGATTTTACATTTAGATAAAAAGAAATAGCAGAAATATGACACTAAAATCAGAAGTGAATCTAGACTGCAGTTGTAAATGCTGCTTGGCATTTGAACTGAATTTAGAAGTTCATACAGGGCAGTGAGACTTCACAGGACTTGGGAAACTTTTCTCCAAAGGAAATCACAGCAGAAGCAACAGAAAGGAAAGATATATCCCTTTCCTCAGAAACTCCCCTAAAAAATACTAGTAATTGAAGCAGTGCATACTGAAGCATTCAACTGCAGAACATGCTGGGTTGCCTACTATCATAACTTTAGCAGTGTCTGAGCACCTCCCAAACAAGTAAGACTTTGCTACTTTTCCACCTGAAGCAAAAGTAACCAATGAGGTTGTAAGGGTGCAAAGAAACTTTTAAAAGATACTAGGAAGCTGAAGAGTGGAAATTTGCTTCCCATAAGGAAAGTCAGAAGAAAATACTTAAGCACAGTTCCTTCTGTTCATATTAATAAACTTGAAGAATATGCCTAAAGTCTTAATTTGGTTAGTGACCAAGTGCTTGTTCATTTATTTATCCTGCCTCTGCTCCAGAAGATTCTGGTCAAAGTCATGACTATGACTTTGTGTTTATACACAGTTCTAAGTATGAGAAATAAAACCCTCTAAACAGAAATAACATTGACAGCAATAAGAGACATGTAGCAAGCATGAAAGCTGAGCAAGTTGATACCTATTTTCTCAGAAAGTTCATACAGCAGCTAGACTTGCATATAGTGACAAAAAAAAATTGTGAAATTAATAGGACCAATATTTTCTCTGACTGGAGAACAGTGTGAACCATTCAGCACAAGTTAATAATGCTGCTGTGTCAGCTCCTAAGTACACTGAAGACATGATGACCCTATTTTGCTCCCAAAAGCACGAAACTTTTCAGCATAGAAAGATCCCTAGATCTTTCTTTTGAAACTCCTTATTGGGGATTTGCAGCTCCTCTATGTTTGACCACATCTCCTCCAGGTCAAAAAGAAGTAAGTATCTTGCTTTACTTTCCTTCAGGATTTTGTGTGTCAGTAGGGTTCTAATGACAGACAAAACTTTTGCTTTCAATTTTGTAGATTCTGAAATACCAACCATCCAGTTACAGGAGCTGGAAAAGTGTCTTTTGCTATGACCTCCCATCATGGGTTATCTATGCCAAGGAACATGATGATGAAACTCCCAATAATGGAACTATGAGTCCCAAAGATCCTCAAACACATAAACTAATACCAGCTGTTATACTGCAGAAGTCACTTTGTATAGTGACAGAATTAGAGAAAAAAGTGTCTGCTATTTTTCTGACAGGTTTCAAGTTGTTTATTTGCAGATGCACTGAAGTTTTCCAAATAAACCAGCAAAATAATCTACATAAATCACCCTAGGTGCTATGTATAAACAACACTTACTGCAAGGAATCAATTTTAAAAAAACAAACCCAAACAAACCCAAAACAATAAAGAGATGAAACAAGGATGTATTTTTTTTCTGTTGGTATATAATCTTACTTCCAGATCTAATTCTTTAACAAAGATTATATCAGATGTATTTTTGCTTTGTATGTTGTGTAATCAGACTGGTTTAGACATCTCCAATAATGAACATATTGCTATTACTATAAAGTCATATAAAAGTAGGTGAGCAGCTGTAGCCTAATAAACACAGCTGAACAAAGGAAACTGCTGACAGGCTGCAATCTTGTTTTAATGTAAATTCTCATGTGTTCACATCATATTTTAATTGTACACAACAATAAATAAGCTTCTGTCACTAGCAGTTTCTCATAAATGGGCTAATGCTAATTATCCCTCTATTTTCAATCACACAGTTTTAGTGAGAAGATTAATGTCAAGAAAATAACACAAAAATAATGAGCTTTGCAAGCCATTTGAGTGGAAGAAAATATTATACTTTTCTTGATTTGATTTTTCTATTTTTATATGAAAGCTGTGACAACTCTTTCATAAAGCACCTCAATATTTCAAACATTATATCTAGTAATATATTAATTATGAAAGAAATATATATCCTGTTTCCCTGAATTTTTCTTCAGGTCTGTTGTACTGGTGAACTGAAAGCCAAAATGTGCAACTCCAGCACCATCACTGAATTTAAGGGCTGGTCTTTCTTACATCTGGAAATATATAATGGACAAGTTTCACTTCTCTCCTGGCCTTTATCCTGCACTTGGTATTAGGAAATATGTTTGTTTGGTCTGAAATAACTTGTACTAGTCTGACAAATTATTTTAGCTCTGACCTATCATAATACACAGCACCAAAAAGGGATGGTTGTCCAGGTAACAACTAAAAATAAAGAGCTCTTTTAGCCAACCAAGTGACACAAACTCACTTTTTTTATCAGATTGATCCTTCTAGTTACATGTCTTAAGTTTTCAGACAAAACCAAGACCACAGTTTGAGACACAAAGGTGAAGCTTGCATTCTGCAGAGGTCCCTAGAGCAGGCACACATACTTTCTGTACTGCAACTGTGGTCCCAGGTCTGGCTGAAGCTCAGCCACTCCTGCACGGAGCACACTGTGTGGGTGAGCATGTCTGCACTGGCAGCCTTGCAGAGCACTTGGGCTCATTGAGAGACCTCTTTACCTACAGCTGCTTTACTAGTGTGGGACCAACAGCTGTCCAGCTATTGGTTGGCTTTCTACTTGAAACAGAAACACTCCTTCTGCTTTCCTTAAAACAAACTGATAGGCTATAGCATTTGTGTCCCACATGACATTAGCACAATACCATTACATACTGTATTATTGAGTCTTTTGGATCAGGGTTCAAGCAACTTGCTATTCTCACTATTAATGTGATTGTGGCTAGAAAACATCCCTAGAATACCTCATCCAATGATGACAATATAATTCATGGTGGTTTTGATGCCCCTTCTCACTCCTTACAGTGTTTGTGAATACACACTGCTTCACTGAAGTGCATTCCCCACTTTGGATACTATAACATAGAAGTCCAGCTCTGATCCATTTCCTTTGCAGCAGAGTGGGAGATACATCCCTGTTCATCAGAGGGGAGAAAAGAAAGCTACATGAGAAGTACCGCAACCTTCAACCTCTTTTCTTCCTTTCTTCTGGAACAGAAAGGCTGCAAGCTGAACCCCAGTAGGTTGGGTGGGGAGCTGGATCAAAGCAGCACTACAGAGGGGACAGGCTGTACAGAGCAGGACATGAGGGTCTTATCACACTAAAATAATTATATTCAGTAGCCTCAAAATCTAATGTATTCCATGTTGTTTGGGAATTACATTCAGAACTGCAGTGCTGCCAAGATATTAAGAGAGTGTTCACCATTCATTTACATTTCTCACCTCTATCCATTTCAAAACACATTACTTTTCTTTCTCACTTACAGGTGTTAAGCAGTAGTCAATGCTGCTCCTGTCACATTCCAGTCCACATTCTGCCACTGTTCTCTGCACCTGGCATTACTTCCAGATGTTCCAGGGTCACTAAATCACTGTCAGAGTGATTATATTTGTACGACACCTCCTCATCCAAGTTCAAGCAGAAGTATCATAATTTTTTATGTTCTTGAAGTACTCTACAAGGTATTAGGCAAAAGTTGAATAAAACAATCTTGGCAGATTTATGTTTGGCTGCTTTTATTTTCTAGTAGGGATAGACAAACCTGGTTCACCTCATTTCAAAGCCCTTCGCACTTAATGGGTCAAAAGCTTGATTACATTGTTACTGGGTTCATCTCCGATTTAAAACAATTTGTTAAAAGGGAAGCGAGGAAAAAGTCAGATACAAGCTTCCCAACCTAAAAGCCGACTGACTCCAGTTTTTTTTTCAGGAATACTATCAGGCTTCCCACATAACTTAGTCTCATATCACAGCACCCTAATTCACTATATTTCATCTTCTTCAAATGTACAACTGAGGGAACTTAATTACAATTAAAATTGTTAAACAAAATACTTCACATCCCATGGAATTTCTGTTTCCTCATCAGTTCTTTGGTGTCTTCTTTCAAGCCTTTTATAAGAGAAATAAAGAACTAGGACTTAAAATACCTAATGATTTGGGCAGCCAAACCAGAGAAACTTTTACAAGTCTGACATTTATAAGTAAGTAATTAGTGCTTCCAGGAAATTAAATTTCCTTAGGAATCTCTGTAACTAAATTTGAAAAATTAAGCTATTTTAAATCCTTGCAATTTTTAAAACTTTTGGCATTATGTAGATGGAAATAATAAAAAACAGGATAAATTTTAATTCAATAAGAAAAATTAAAAAGATTACAGAAGAGTATATAAGCCTAATAGGTGCACACACACAAGCCCATAACAGTATGCTAATGCAATTATGTTCTCTTGAGATCATAAATAGCTATGCAAAACTGAAGTATGAAGTTGCAAGAGGGAAAATAACATTTCGTTACTGAAATCTGCAGTGGTTGAAATGTAAGATGAGAGAAGGCATTTTAATATTTTTGGTCCTCCAATCTCCAACATCCATTGCTTTCAGCTACATTTTAAAAAAACCAAAAAAACCCAGGTAAGTTTCAAGAAAAAAACCAGGAGCGTCTGGAACTGAGGAAAGGAGTGAAGAATCAAAACCATGTAACTAGAGGTGGAAATGTAGAGTAAGACACATCAAGAAAAAGATCCTATCAAATATAATGGTGATATAGAGACTAGAAGATTCTGTAAAATCAATCATGATTAAATAACATTACTTTCAAAATGTAATATATATTTCATCTTGGAACTACAATTACATGAATAAATTGCATGAGCATCTCTCTGATGCCATCAGAGCTCCTCAGTGGAGCAACAGTCCACTCCAGCAATTCTGAGGGCATATTATTTAGGTCTTTCAATGACACCTGTAATTTCTTTTTCAGCAATAAGAATTTTCCTCACCAAACTGAAAGAAATATTGCTATATTAGCAGAGTCAAGGTCTCACATAACTGACTGATATGTGTTGCACAGACTACTCCTAGCTGTCTTAGAGTTATGGACTTTGAAAATAAATATTGTGGGCCATTCTGTGAATACATCCCCATTTATATTGCAAATACTAAACTGCACTAATAGCTTAAAATTACAAGAGGCCCCTGATCTTTATAAACCACAATTCCTTTTATGCTTTATGCATACCTGCTGTTTTATCCCATATGCTAAAAATTACCTTTTTGCAGTATTTAGATACTGGTAGTACCTTACAGAAAAGTAGCAGTATGAGGATGTGTTAATATACTCATTTCCATGGATTTCCATAGGAATTATTTGATTGTAAAAGATTAATGTTTTAACTCTAACCTGCTTTGTGCAGATTGTTGCTCTAATGAAAATACGCGACACACAGCTACTCAATAAGGACTCTTATTTTAAATTTTACAGCTGGCAAAATGCTGCTCTACTAGTAAGCTCTGCAGAGCTTTTCCACTCTAGCACTCAGGACAAGCAGCACTGTGCCCAAGCTCCCTCGGGAAATTCTGCCTTTCTATCTTCCCAAGCCCGTTGCAGGGAAACCTCTGCCCAGAGGACACACAGAGAGCCCTGTGCTGGCACTTCCCTGGAGACACTGGCCTCTTGCATGAAAAGCCACAAAGGAAGCACTTAGTCAGAATGAGCAAAGGGTATTCTACCTTGACTCTTTCTTCTATTTGTAAGTGATGAAATGGGACAATAGTAAATTGCAGTTACAAATAATGTTTTGGGTTTTTTTTTTAAATATTAGTCTGGTAGATTCCACTGTTTAGCATAACCCCCTCACATCACATATATATGCATCACATCCTGTATACATGGCAGATTTTTATATGTGCATTTTGTTTAGCACAGACAGGGCAGGTTTTGCTTTAAATTATCTTTTTCTGATGTGATTCTAATATGCAGCAACCCTATACATTATAATTTCCAAGGATTTACAGCACAAAAATCAGATTTTCATCCATGAGGTAAAATATGCACTACAGAACATACCATTTTGACTTTTCAATGTATACTGGGGTTATGCTCTACAGCAGTTCTCTTGCAATTAAGTACACCAATATAATTCCTTTAAAAAAATATTTTAAATCATTTGAACTACTGGATGATATGAAATTACATGCACCTGTTGACTCATTACTAATGAACACTCCATATTTCTGGAAGAAGTAGTCTTTTACTGATATTAAAGAATTTAGGTAATCATAAGCTTTTGGCAACACTGGGAATTGTGTGTCAACTTCAACACTCTCAAAATGCCCTCTGAGTGGTCTAAAAAAGTAAGCAGTATAAGCAGAGTAGAGCTGGAATGCAAATAGTGAGATATTCTTATGCTGTATCATATGAACTCATCAACTAGGCACTGCATTCCAGAGAAAGCATCTGCTGTGTGAAATTTAGGACACTAATCTGCAGCCTATAGAACACTGCATCACCACAAATTACATTTGTTATAAATTTATAATGATGTTCATATAAAAACATTACATTTTAATAGTTTAAAGAAATGACAGTACTGGGCACTTTATAAATGTTTAACTAGTAGAATCTTCATAATTTAAAATGTTGATGTTACATCACTGAAGATGCTGGGTTGAAACACTTTGAACTTGGAGAGGAGGGTCAGTTACTGTAGAAATCTACTGAAAACCTAACCAACCTCAATGCACACAAATGCTATTTTTAAACATAATCTTGTTTCATTTACATGGACCACAGTCATCTGAAATTGTGCAGCACCATGCTCATAAAGTGCAGATGCAATTACCATTGCCAGGGATTAGCCTGTGAGCATAGGGGAACCTTAGAAGTAGGTACTTGTTAGCAAATGCCTTAACCAACCATTAGATGCATGAGATATCCAGGAAAAAAAAAATTAAGTATTTTGCTTTCTTCCATTGTACTTATGTTTTGACCAATGCTTCTAAAGTAATTTTCATCTTTGATCTTTCCAACAGTCTCTAACTTCTTAAACAGTGCCTTCATTTTGCTCCAAATAGTCATATTGCTTGGTCTCAATGCCACGACCAGCATACCTTTTTTCTATTTCTATATTTTTATTCACAATTTCCATCAGAGAGACAACCTACATCTGAAATTCCTTGTCAGGTTTTTTGTCTCCTTTGCCTCATTTATGTCCATCAGAGTCCCCTATCTTCACAACCTGATGGCCAAGGACTGTCTCCCTCTCCAATAAAAACACTCCAACTGTATTCCCCATTTATGTGCATCCACACACTGCTTTTAAAATCAAGCTCTGTATGACCTGCAATGACCAGTATGACCTCATGGCCAGATTTTGGAAAACACCAGCTTTTCAGCAATGCTCCAGCCTTATAAGATGAAGAGAGCAAGGATACAGAAAAGTGAAACAGCTAATGTTTGTTGGATGCCTTGTTGAAGTGCATAGGTTGAAATATATTTAAAAAAAATAGATTTTTGAACAGTTTTAATGTTTCAATAGAAAGAAACATTAGCAAGGAAAAGAAGGGAGCAACGAGGATTAACGAAGAGGTCATGTCAAGACCTTTTACTCTGATTGTCCACTACAAGGTGATTTAGAAGTCAAAGGAAGGAGCACTCCTTTTCAGTAGGGAATCTAATTCCTACATTAGATTTCATCCTGGTACATCATAGTTAAAATTTTCCTGACACAATGAAACGTAACAGACTATTTCTCCTCCAGTAAACTTCTCAGCAAGAAGATTGAGCAAGAGAATGAGTGTAATGAAAAAGGGAAGTCTTGTTGAAGGGTTTGCAATATAAGTTTGCAAAAAGTAACAGTAAACCATTTTACATGTAACTGTATGTCACCTTCAACCAAAATCTTCCAAAGCTCTTTTAGTTTCTAGTAAAAACTTAACATGAAGACTAAGGATTTTAAAATACTCCTGCGACCATAAGAATTTAAATTTTTTATAAAATGAAGATTATTTTACGTTAGCAATGAACTAGTCAAACATCCATACTTACTTGCACAGAACTAATCAATGCTCAATGATCTGTTTTACCCAAAATGGTGATTTTGAGTCAAAATATATCCTATTAGAGAGAGTCACTTTCAGGCCATTCCTTGATCCTATTTTGAATACAGGAAACAAGCTGGATTGTTCTCTGGAGCAAGAAATTATTTTTTACTATGCTTGGATTGAGCTAATCACAATGAGGTCCCAGTCTACAGCCTAATGAAATTCAGTTATACTAATAATGAAAGCAGCACCTATAGCTCATATGCTGCCATTAATGCTACGGAACATGGAAATATGTGCAACTTGTATTAAAATTCAAGCTGAGAGAATATTTTTAATAATTCAGTCCTATTTGATTGGTGTTGATAAATTCTCTTCAGTAAAATGTTATGTGAGGACCACAATTTTAGCACAGTTTCCATGCAGCAGTATTTTTGATACAACAGGCTTTGGGGCTCCAATAATCAGCAGTAAAAAAGAAAAAATCTCTCACCTTAAATCCAATTAAAATAAAATTTTGATTTTCACCGTTGCTAAAAATTTTTGGACACTTCGAGTTAGGAGTATCCCAAGACACATACAAAAAAGAAGATACACTGTGTTTGTAGTTAGAGATACACAGGGATATAAAGCATATCACACAAAGTGAATTAGTAGCTCTACCACTCACCATCACAGCCTTCTCAACCACAGAACTATTCTACATCTTATTTGATGCAGCAATTGTAGTCAGAGATGTAGTAAATTCACGCAGCAGAATGGGATTCTGACGTAGGCAGAAATAAGGGATCCCATGACCCTGGACAATCTTATGAAGATTTAAGTATTTGCTTTCTCTATGAGGAGGGGAAAAAAAAATAAAAGCAAAGTTTTCTCCGATCTGGTCAGAGCTACAGAGAATCTGGACAGGATCCAAAGATGGAGGAAGACTAGAATTCCAGGGACTGCATCAGTCACTGAGACTTATTCATGGATACTCATTCTGTTTCATTTCATAAGACAGAAAGATAAACACTGGAATAAACCCCATCAGTATTTAACTTTAAAATGCTGTGCTTAAGAATTCTGGCCAACCAAAAGAAGGTTATTGTAAAAATCAAAAAGGTAAATCAGAAGGAAAGCAATCAGAAATAGAAAAGGCCTATTAAAATCATATCAGTTCTCTAACCAAATGTGTAAATCTAAATATCAAACTATTCTTCCTTCCTTTATAGTAGAAAGCATAGAAAGCAAATGTCAAAGAAAGAGTAAGTCAAGGACACTGCTAACATATTGTCCTACCACTCAGCATCCTGAAAACACTCCAGTTTCTCAAAGTGTAAGGGAGCCTGAATTTAGCCCTTCACAAGCTCCATAAGCCAGGCACACAGATGAAACATGCACATTCCCCTAAGGTGAAACAGTATCTAATAATTTCAGATTAAAAATGAAAATTCTTATCAGACCTATAGTGAAAAACTGTGTCTGAGATTTCAATACTCAGAATCTAGTTAGGCCAGGTAAAATTAAACACATACAGTATGATAAAGAATACCATGGGATCTCAAATGTAAATCAACTTCAGGATCCCTCTCACATCTGGATATTCCAGGTATTACTACACACACAAATAACATTTTCATGCAGAACTTTTAAAAAATGTTTTTTGAAAAACTATGTTATCCCTAATAGCAAGTATTTAATTATAGATGAAATAATACATATCTTAGGACCTTGTATTGCTTGTAGAATGCATGACAACAAACTGGAATATTATTAAGTTTTGACTATACAAAAATCACACTGATTAATTATTTTCCTTCTCAGCTATGGAAAATGCTTTACTAAGCTTAAAAAAAACCTTTTATCAGGTATTAATGGTGGAAGTACAGTATTTCATTTCCATGAGCATTTGGTAGAGCCCATATGACATTACAAATGGAACAAAAAGTTCAAAGCTTCAGTAAGACTTACACAACAAAAAAAAAATCCAAATTACTCAGAAAAATTAATCAATATTGCATAGAAAGCAAATCTGGTAAACAATGAAGTGCTGCATAGGGGCTGTGCCACAAGAGAACTATGCCCATCAAACAATTAATTTCTTTAAATTACACTAGTTATACTTGTTCTATTTAGATAATTATTTTTCGTTTAAATTGTATTAGAGTAGTTGTGATTAGCTGCATTCCCCTTCTGAGTAATTTAAACCAAATTTTTTTAAACCTTTGCTGTAAAATTGAACGTACTGCTTCCTGAGCAATGGCAATGGCCTGGTCCAGCAATCTAACTCACAAATATCTCTGCAGACTATTCATATTCATCAGGAACACTGTAACAATTTTTATTAAAAAACTGCTATTAGATTTTATTTCAGTCAAACCATAGGCAAAACTCAAAAAGCCATACTTAGAAGCTTACTTTGCAACCAGATGAAAACCCAGTGGAGGAAGAGGGGAGAACAGTCTCGCCTGCCCCTGGAGATAGGGCAATTTTACCACTCCACTTGTTGCCACTGTGTCACGGTATGGCAAGGCCTGAAAGCTCCATGGCAGAAGGCTGCCAAGTCACAGTGGGAGCTAGAGGTCTCCCCATCTCTCATCTCCGGAGATCCTCTCCAATTTTATTAAAACTATTTTATAAACCCTGCCTGAGTATGCAAACAGAAAGAGCTTTGCCACACAGCGGGAAGGGTGAAGGTGCATTTTTCTTCCCATGTATTTACTTCAAACGATTTTGAGCAACACATCCTGTTATGATCTGCATAATGTATCCTAATGCTGATTAGCTTCTTCCTATTTGGGAGAATCTAAGTTGTCTGTATCTAATGAAATGCTCCCTTTTAACATATACACAAAGGTAATGTCTTAAAAACATTACTCTTGTAGACTGAAGCCAACAAAAGACAGTCTGTAAAGAAGGGATGCAGGCTTGGTAACAACTTGAAAGTAAGAGATTAACACTAATGAAGGCTATAAATTGTTCCTGTAAGAGTTATCCAAATTTTGAAAATATGTATAATTTCAGAAAAACTTGTTTGTTTATAGCGAGTATACCTATACATGCCAGCAACCCAAAAGTGAATATTGTGTTCACAGTCTAACAACCATAGTTGTCATAAAATTATTCCTTAGAGCAATGGAATATTATGGATTATCTTAGCAAGTAATGAAATTAATTATAGGCCACTTAAAAGATTCAGATCAGGAGTAAGATGCATAAAAAGTTTTCTCCAGCTGATTTGAGATTATTTGAGTGCTATGTTCCCTCATTCTCTCAGGAGGAGATACACCAACAGATTTCCATAGCCTTTTAAGACCATGGGAAAACAGACACGTCCGGGAATTGCTGCGCAAGCATCTCCTTCTGGCACTGAGTCCTTGGAGCTGAAGCTGCAAAAGGGATGCTATCTGAAAAACTCTTGGGATTTTGCTTCACCTTCTTTAAGGGAAGTTCCCTGAAGAGGTACTACTGGGAATCTACTGAGGAACAAACCTCTAGCACGAAGTTAATCTTACTGAGGGATTGCAGAACTGCTACTCTAAATCAAACATTTGTATACTTGGACTATGTATCTCTCCAAGCTCTAAATGTCTTCATAATGCATGATCAGAGATTAATGTAACAAGGATCTAATCTGGGACCTATTGCAGTAAAAATATACATTTATATTTTTATATACAAACACTAAGCTGTTTATTCAAGAGAAGTAAATGCAGCAGATCTTTGTACAAAACTGAGGAAGATATCATTGCTAATCTACATGACAGAAACACTTAAGGACTGCATGATTTGAATGACGTCTTAGACATAGTGATCAGCGGTTCCCCAGGCTTTGATATATTTGAAACAGGGTAGTAAATTTGCCTGCAGGTAGATAGTGATGCTCTTGCAGTGGCTCAAATTGGCAGGGAAATGAAATTAGAGCTCAATAATCCTACAATGAAGTTAATGAATGTTATGGAATTTTGCCACAGTTCACGAATTATCATTCTAGCCTTAATGCCTTTACTACACAGCCCAAAATGATTTGAGAAATCCTTATACATATCCCCATGGGGAGGATAGGACATGCAGATGACATCCTAAATGTCTTAGCTGCTCACAAAAAAAGAGATGAAAAACTTTTTGACACTTAAGAAACACAAATTAGTGAAAATGAGATTCTAGAAAGAAAGTCAGGAGAAAATGGTGTGATTTAGGTAGAACACGATATCCTTTCTGACAAGTATATAAGGGAAAAGTCACATAACAAAAGTGAGTGCAGAAAGCCTAATATTTACTCATTTTTCTCAGAGGAATTTTTCCTTATTACTACATGGAAGTAAAAAAGAGTGTTCTCTTATTCTGAAAGGTGAAATAATTGATTTGTGAGTATTGAGCTGTAATCCCACAGCGATTACGTGTCCAGTAGAAAGATATTGGCTAGTTCTATAAAAAATGCCTTTACATTACATACTAGATGATAAATTGGTATGGCAGGGAAATTTTTTCCCTTTGGGGAAAAAAAGAAATTAAAAACGTCTCAGTTAAGCAAGCAAACCTCAACTACTTGCTTCCCAAATGAAAATTTCTTCTGCTTCATTTAAAAAAAAAAATATTTTTATCTAGGTAATTTAATGGACTCATAATAAGATGCACTATATCTTCACAGAAGAGATGGAATGATGAGACAGTGATTTCCAGGACAAGTGGCAGGAGAGATTTCCAGAACTAAAAAAGTGAGAGATCACTTTTCTGATGTCATCAATCAGTTACAAAAATGCTTCTAAAAAAAGACAAAGTATATCTGAATAGCAGCACTGTCTAACCCAAGACGAAGCAATCAGAACAAGAGAGTTAGTGCAAAGGCTGAAGGAAAAAAATCTCCACCCTTTTCTTCGATTCAATAATTTTATGCAGTTTCTGTTCATTTTATCAGTGGCAGTGGGAGAACATTCTTGTAAAAAAACAGGTTAACCTGTGCTTGACAGAGCCCAAAGCTTTGAAAGCTAAGAGGTAATTACAAAGAAAACCGAAAGAAGACAGTCAATGCTGCCTCTTTAAAGCTTTCAGATGATCTTTACTTACACAGTTACAGACGTTAACTCAAAGCATATTTTCTCTCCTAATGAGTCCTTTTTACAGCAAAATAAAGCTTATAAAAGAGTATGCTCATAGTGATTTCAGTATTATGTCTGCACAAAGTCTGGCCTATATCTTTATTTCTGCTTAAGAAATGCATGGAACAAAATTGTAGGAAAACAATTAGTGAAGTGCTGCAAGAAGTTTATATTGCCCTGCAGTCAATCTGCTGGTCAAATCTGACAATGATCATTAAAAAACCTGAACAAAACAAAAAGACAAACTCCGATCTCCAAGTTTTTTCAAAAAACCTTCCACATACTGGAGATAAAACAAGTGGTTTAATCATTAAATTATAACAACATATAGATATGAGATTCCATTTCATCAAGGTAAGGTCATCTTGTACATCAGCAAATCCTCTGATATGCCTAAACCAAAGACTCTGATATCGATATATCTGCCTCTACTGTCTCACTGCAGTCATGTAAAACACTTGAATAAAGGTTAAGTAGTCACACTGCTATGCCCTTCCATATTTCCAGCAATACATGCTATAAAGGCATCTGTAGCATAACCACATGGAGCTCTTTTTGTACATTCCTGTCTTACACAAGCAATACCTGGGCCAGCAAAGTCAATGTAACCACAAACTGAAAAGTTGCTCTATATAAGCACTGATTGACAACAATGAAAATTGGTGCATATACTGATCCCTCTATTAAAATATTGCTCACATATTAAAATGAAAAACACTGCTCTAGGCTTCAAAACTCAGCTGATGTGGGCTGAATCCTTCTTAAATAGATACAATTCTATTTCAATGTTTTTTGTGATTACAACAATTTTGACAAGATAATAATCTCCTCTGAACAGGACTTTTTAAGGTTTAGAGAAATAACATATGATTTATTAAATAATCTGTCAAATTATCTATGAACCCTGCTTTCAAAAAAAATCATATGATCTCATTACAATAATTACAGAGAATCTATGCCTGATGTTATAAATAACAAGTACTGGGTACACAAAGGAGAGAACTGGAACTTAAAGTACAGGAACTTGCAAGGTTCAAAAGGTGACAGCATAGCTTTGTTCTCTTAAAATGGTCAATAGAAGTTTCTGTGTTAAGTATCCTGCACACTAGGACAACTTTTGAACCCTAGGACAACTTTTGAACCCTAGGCTTCAAAATGGAGAGGAATAAACAAGTCTGTAGCTATGCTAAAATGAAACAATCTAGATACATATATTGCAACCTCATTTCTCTTCCCTTCCCTCACACTTTATTGCCTTTTTACTCATATTGCTTTTGGAGAAAAGCAAAAGCCAGTTCTACGTGTCACAATAATTCAGAAAGAGAAGCAGAGGTACAAGCTAAAATCAATAGGAAGTATCTTCAGAATTTTAAACATCATATTAACTTTAATTTTATATATTCATGCTTCTTGCAGGGCAAGATGGGGCCGAGCAAAACAGGGAAAAAGGGCATGGTGTTTACTTTCCTGTGATGTAAGTACAGTAGGCAGGAAAAAGAGGACAAGATCTCTGAAATCTCTACGAGGGAGTTGCTTCCTTTTAATTCCTGCTGCCATGGATTATGGTCTTACTCTAGTAGTCAGCACTGCACTTCCAAAATTGAAGGATCTTCATACTCTTACACTGGGGCAGTTATCCTCTCAGTTATCCTCTGAAAGCTCCTGCTTGTGGAGAGTAATGGATGAAGCACTCAAGCAATGCAAGGTTTTTGACAATGCAGGCAAAGCTTCTTATTAAGACACTTCAAGAGAAAATCTATAGTATTATCTGAGAGAATGCTACAGATACCAAAAGATTTCCTTCCTAAGCTACCTGAAAGATGTAAGCTGCTGTCATTTCACTGAACTGGAGCAGGACAGAAGTGAACCTTCTATGTATGTGTCAGCATGACCAGAAAAAGCCCCTGCATGATTCCCACTGGCTGGCTCTCTACATCACAGCCACTCCAGCACAAGTGGTCCCTGTAGCTCCGTGAGAATGAGGACTCAACAGCCCATGCACAAACCTATTCCAAGTATAAAATAGCCTTTTATTCACGTGAAATAAACCACTGTGTGTCTGAACAGATATTTAACACCACAAGGTTAGTTCTTTCAGAAGGCATTCAGAAAATTATTTCAATACCTTACAGAGCTGAATTACCAAACAAATATAAAAATAGAATGAGTTACTTAAACCGCTGAATGGTTAACTGAAATAGGAGAATTCCTACATCATTTTTGTAAGAGGTTTTGAGTGTAGAAAGCTATCTACACCAGAAAAATGCAATTTAAAGACATGATCTTAAACTTAGCATATTTTGTTTTTAAAATTATTTTAAAATATTTTTTCCTTTGGGAGAGAAAAAACCAGCCCAAAAAATTATCAAATTATATAAAAGAAACACGCAGACTTTGAAAAAGGTTAGATGTCAACTCACCAGTCTCTTTACAATTTTCAACAAAAGCTTAAGTTCTCGTGGATCTTTTTTGGACTTCAGTACTTCCGCAAAGCTGTCCATATTTTCTGGAGACATACTCTCCTGATTGTTCCCTCCATACAGCTGAACCAGCAATAATAAGCACTGTGAGGCACTCAAAAATATTTCAGTATCTTCACTGGGAAGCTAAAAATGAATTAAAAACAAACAAACAAAAATCAAATTCCAATTTCAGAAAAGTTGAGTTTCACAGGGGATTTGTAATAACATTTGCATTGTGACAGGAAATAATAATTTCTAGTTGACTGACTCAAATTTCCACTAAAATAAGCTTAACAAAATGATGAAAACATAATTAAAATATATCTACTCTTAAGCATCAGTATAACAATATCTGCACTCTGATTCTGTCCATGGTCTATCTAGAGCAACACCATAACAGCACCAGAAATGTTGCTCCCAACTACATAATTTTATTCTACTTCAAACAGAAACAGTAATAGGAGAAAGTATCATTATAGCCATGATGTCTAATCTTCCACATCATGCACACCATAAAATTTCATTTAATTGTTACTAAATCAAGCCTCTTGAGGTAGAGCATAGGCTATCTAGTTAGTTAATGGATTTTAAGTAGTCATATTAGGAGGTACATTTTGAACATTTTAAATATTTTCCTGAATTCTAACTTTTCTACATGCTTTTGAAGACACAGGAGCAGGCCCTAGCAATAGACTGGAAAATTCTTTCCTGGGAAGCAAAATTACAAGAAAGATTTAGGGACATGACTAGAGATCATCTTTAAATGAGCTTCCGATAATATGGCACCATTATCAAAATGATTTATATATTTCCTGAAAGTACAATCTGGAAATAACAAGTAGAGATATTATATTAGACCTGTATTTGGCACTGACAATGACATTTTAGAATGACAACAGGAATGCAACGCCTAGTGTCACCACAGAGTTCAAAAACACTAGTGAAAAAATATCACAGAGGTTTCTTGGGAACAGGCAAGAGGACGACAGATTGGAAAATGTAATAGCCAAGGACTGAAGGAATTCAGTGTCTATAGCACATCAGAGGGAGAGCTGAAGTGGACTTGATCATATCCTCTCAATCATATGTGGGAAAATGTAGGCTGAGGATAGGTTAATTCCTTTACCTGAAAAAGGACTGATAAGAGATGATAGCTCAAAACTTTAGACAAAGCAATTCAGACTAGGAGAAAGATAACACTTTGATTTCCTTTTTTTTCCTTTCTCTCTTTAATAAGAACAATTAACTGCTGAAACAACTTCCTTAGAACTGAGACAGACTCTCCATCAAAGGCAATTCAAATATCACAAAAATATTTTTTTTCTAAAAAAATAGCAAAGCCATTTACTCTAATGAGGAATTAATTTAGGAAAGTCCTGTCTCTATATATATCTCAATTAAATCATTGGAATAGCTTTTTCTCACCTTATAATCTATGGCCTGAACAAAATGTCAGGGGTAGTCTTAACCAATTAGGTAGAGAAGTGTAAATCGCCTCATCATGCCCATTCATTTTTTTCATTCTGAAAGTATTATTTACACCAAATAAGCCAGATAAAAGTACGGCAAACACACTGTCTTTACAGACAATAAAAGGAAAAAAATATAATTTATCCAAACACTTATGTAATATGCCAAATCATTTCAATAATAATTACTTATTTAATCTGCAGTATGAAATTCCTAACTTTTTTCATTTTGAGGAAAACCCACACAGTTACTTTAAAGCAATCTGAACACATCATAAGACATACATCTCTCAAATATTCAAGCAGCAGTTCCCAAGGGATCTGCATGCAAATACAATCTTGTTTTCTACTAGCTTCATAGATTTGCTGCTTAAAACAGACTGAACTGAGATGTAATCTCTGAATATATAGCCTCAAGACACATCACATTCTATTTGACCTAATACTATGCAAGTGACAGGACCACAACAGCTATTTCTTCCTCAGTTTTGCTATATGTTTTTTCTTCATTCCAATCTAAATGCCACTTATTTGATTATTTCTTTTCCATCGTCCAGGCTTCTCTAATAACATCATCAATGCAATTAGCAGAGCTAAAAAGCAGTAAAAGCTACAAATAATAAGCTTTATAATTCCATTTATATCTTTAATCCTTAACAAACTGAAAAAAAAAATCTGCTGATTTCACTTGGGGCTTTGAGACAACTTTTATTTCCTTCACTGAAATAAAATGTCGTTAGAGAAAGGAAGGACAACTACTTTTTTTTTTTTAATGTGTCTCTCACACCTTCTAAAAGCAGGATTCCAAGTTAGTTTGTTACTAGATCACTGTAGGCAGCTACATCAAAGGCCACCTGAAGAAAATCACGGTACAAGGATTATATTCAATTTTCAAATGTTCGTTGGCTAAACAAAGGTAAAAAATGAAAAATCAGTGAAAATTTTGGTCAGTGATATATCCTTGCCTGGGTACTGCAGTGGAGGCTAATTCCCTGGGTTCCACAGGCACAAAAATCCCATGTTTAGTCATTACCACAACAGCTACACTTGGAAGTGAGACTGATCCCAAGGTTTTTTTCCAAGATAGTCACTATACATCAGAGGCGTGGAAAGCTGTCAGTCTCCATAGAGGACTGCTCCTACAACAAACGTGTGTGAAGAAATTCATAAAGCACCACAAACCTCAGTGGTTCTTCCCAGCACCATGACTGTCAAGGAAGCAAACAAGCCAGTCCAGCTAGTTAGCGTTGTTCCCAAGGGAGGCCTATTGCAGCAGGCACACCCAGTTAGTCAGGCAGTGGAACACTCTGCCCTAGGTGAGGAGGAGCTGTGCTTAGACCAATGGCCTTGCTTGGGCCTTGATTCTCTCCTCCTGGCATGCCCAACCTTTTATCATTGTTGTTTTTCTTTGTTCCCCAACAAGAGAGAGGAAAACCCTTTCAATCCAATGAAAGGAAACCTCCACTCTGTCTTGGCAACATATAGCCTTGCTCCTCATAGGCTTGCAGTGACCATGACTCCACAGCTCCCAGCTACTGCCAGTTATGACATCACATTACTCAATCACCAATGCCAATCAAGTCTTTCATCCCCTGTTGTACTTCAGGCTCTTCTGCTCCTCTGCTTCCCCAGAGTGCCTTTGAGCTTTGGTGTTAACTAGACTTTGGGGAGCAAGTTGCTGTTATCCTGGGAAAATTCAGGGCAAAACAATAGCAGAACTGGTCTTGTATGAAGAGAAAAACAAGCGTGGAATAGGAAAGGCCATATTTATTCTGGAGGGAATGAGAATCATTGGCCTACAGTCTAAGTCATCAATAATTAAGGTGGAACAGGAACTCTCAGCAATGTCCCTATTTAAGTAAGTCCACATCAGCATTTTTCTCTGTAACTCTCACCATTTTGCCACTTCACTTCTGACAAGTAGTGATTTAGATGTCAAAAGTTGTAAGCTGGTAACCTGAAATTTAGCACTGGCTGCCAGTCAGTGTTAGTACTGGTTATAAAGAGTAGGGGATTTGAAGAACATTATAAAACAAAACCAAAGGCTGAAAATATAATAAATATATGTAAATATAGAAAATCAAGAACGAAAATTCAGCTTTCAAGTAAATGATATCTCATGTTTCTTAAGAACAGAAAAACATAATCACATAATTAAACAATGAATACAGATGAATGGTTCATCTCTTAATTAGATGGAACAGCATTCTGATTATTTTTCTAATCAGAACAATTCAATTTGGTATGAAGTACATTTTCTTGAACTGCATTTACAGTTTTTGTTCTTTCAGGAAAGTAGAAACCCCTGAAGAAACTAATTCTTACACTTTTAAAAGAGTATCTGCCCCTTAATATTTCATAATTACATTAAGCTTCCTTTTCCTTTCTCAGTCTTAGAGGGGATTATGGATTCAGCCCTTCAGCAAGGTAGAAAAGTTACCAGTACTTCTCTTGCAGCTGTTAATATTCTCGGCTAGTGTACAGCTTGAAGACAATCCAGCACCTTAAAATAAATTACTGAAGAGCTAAGGTCATACATTCTGCCGTTATCTAACTGAAAACTGTAGACCTACTTCACACTTATTTTAAAATAATACCTCATGACAAGACTTCTGTGCAATGAAAGCAGAGTATTACTCTTTGCTTAATTTTTATGGCCATGTTACAACTTTCTGTAAACAAGCTTATAACAAAAAATTCTATTTTTTTTCCTTTCTAGATGGAACCTGCTCTGTGTATTTTAGAGTTAATGTGGTAAAGAGCCGAAGTTTTTTGTTGTTGCACGTCTATATTTTTGCAGACTGTTCTCAAAAATTCCATCATTTTAAACTGAGTTGCAGTGTGTTCATGAAATGCAAACCACTGCAAGAAACGTGTGATCATTTGAGCTGAAGTGGCAGTTTTCACACCGTTGGAATTGTTACAGCATCTAATTTTAGAGCTACAATGAAACTGCCTCGATTACCCGGAGGGGACACTATTTTGGTGCATTAATGAGGTTATACACATAGAGAGTTTATTACAATATGAGATAGATATTCATTAGATCACTAATGTGATTACAAAACGTGCTGTAAAGGAAGCACCATGGGGATCTATAGGGAAGATGATTTTGCAAACACTTTACAAAATGTAAAAGCAAAACATCACTATTAATCTGCTAGTTTTACTATGCTATTCTTATTAGTAAATATGCACAGTTTTAAATTAAAAAATAAAATATATTTTTACCTAGGGCCATTCTCCTACCTAAGGGAAAAAATATATATATATTGACTTCATTTTAATCTAGGCTAATTGTTGAGAAACTAAATCTCCATTCTGAAATTCCGTGCATGTAACAACATTTTCTTCTTTCCTCTGGTGTGTTTGTTTGGAGGTTTTTGGTTTTTAGGAGAGCTCTGTATAAGAGAATACTTCAAATATAGGATATAAACATATGTCTCTCCACTCAGACCACAGAACAGTCTGTATTCCTAGAGAAAGACATGTGAAATAAAATTCTAGAGAAATCATTCTTCTGCAGTCATTTTTATTAGTCATTAGCAAATAATTTCACACACTCTGAAAAGGAAGTCTGGGCATAGCCTCAGAGTCAGTGCAATATAGAGATAAAAAAAGCCTAGAAAAGACCATTTCATTCATCCATGTGCATTGAGGCTTCATATTTGTCCTCTTCATGTTTGAACATGACTAACTGGACTTTCAATGGTAACATATGGAGCACAATAATCCAGTGCAAATTGTGCTGGTAATATTATAATGAGGAAGCCTACCATCAGAAGTCAAGAAAAGTTCTCTCCTGGCAGTCTAGCAGGCTCCAGAAACGACTGGAAGATTTACACCTAGGAACTGAATCTAGCACCTACAGAAAACAAAATTCCTTTTTATAGGTACTGGCATGGTTTCTGAAACTTTGTGAAAGTCCACACTGAAGTGATTTCAAAAGTAATTTTTTTTTTTTCCAGTATAATGGGCACATCAAAAATTAGAAGGTGTTTTGTATGTTCTACAATTGCTGCTGGTTTCAGAATAATATTCAAATTAAATTTATGTTAAGCAAAGAAACATTACCCAACAAAGGTAAGTGTAATTAACTTTTAAACACAAAACTGCCAAGGAGAAGACTAAATTCTCAAATATTTTCCTCTTATTGATCAATTATGGTCATAATGATCTTGGGAATAAATATTGAATTCTCCATATTTGCAATGTTTCCTGCATGGCAGAGTCTGTAATTATTTATTGTTAAATCACTGAAGTTTCATTTAAATGCAATCTAGGTTTCCAAAACTTGCTTTACTATGCCTTTAGTAACAGACTAAATCACAACTACAGAAGGGAAAAATTGATTCAAAGTTTTTGACATTTTGAAGTTTAACTCACATTGATTTTCTGAGGGAGTATTGAGAGAGAAAAACACATAGAACTTGAGCAAAATAAAAAGACAAGTAAATGATACATGGAATAATAATCTACTTGGGGGATATACGTTTCAATGAGGGAAAACAATTACTCAATGTGTCTAGGAAACTAGGAACTAGGACAGTAGGAACTAGGAAACAATGTGACTAGGAAACTGTGTGACTATAAGAAACTGTAAATATGCTAAGATACGCAGAAATAGCAAAGCAGAGAAAATAATTTTAACTCAATATTTTAAAGTAATGATTAGTTCAAAATTTAAGTCTTCCATTATCTCCAGAAAATAAAGTTCACAAAGAACTGAATATCTCAAAACAGCAATAAGGGGTTATGTAGCCACACAGCCCAATGAATACAGAGAATAACCACTGGCAGCTTCACATAATTTCAGTTTAGGTAGGCCTGAGGCATTTTGAGGGGTAGGGAGCACACATATCTTGAGAATGCTCTAGATTTCACAAATAATCTATTTCTATTTAAAGAGATTAGAGTATAAACCATTTTAAACAAGCAGTTCCTAAATGCTAAAATGATTATTCCATTGCTCAAGCCCTTCCAAGTTTAACAGGAAATGTTTAATAGAGCAGTGGGAAAAAATATTTGAAAAATCAAATTTAACAAACCTAGCTGAAATAACTTTCATAGATCCAAACAAGAGAAAATCCCTCACTCACAGAATCTTTACAAAACTGAAAACAAACCAAAACAATATGTATCTATCTACCTACCTATCTCTCTAGATTCTATCTATCTAAAGTGGCAGTGGTGGTCCTTATCTTTTATCTCTATGTTCAAAGCAGAAGATTTAGAACAACCATTTGAAACAAATTGGAATCTGCAGAAGTACAGAATAAAGCAAAACCTACAGGTAATTTACAACCATGCTTCTGAAATACAAGGGCAAGCCACAGTCTAATCAGCACATGCTAACTATACAATTATTCTATCCTTTAATTAAAAACTTATAAAAGACTTCCAGGTGGTATGGGCTGAGTTAAAGCTTGGCCTCCAATTTCCTGTTCTTTAAAAAGTTACTATAATTTAAACTTATTACTAGTTTCATTTTAAAGAAACATTTGGTTATCTTCATATTATACTCTTTATCATATATAGCAATTATTAAAAATCAATAAAAATAAATTAAAAGAATTTAAAATATGAAATATTAAATAGTTGAAATTCAGTCACTTCATTTCAGGTCATTCAAAGAACATTTCCAAAATGCCTTTGTCGATAGCTGGTTTAAATAAATCCATCAAAGGAAGACTTAGCACCAAGTATAAGGCCAAAAATTAATAAAAAAGGAATCACATGCTTCCCTGAAATAGCTGACAGACGGTGCTAAAGACAGTAGAAGGATAACAGTACTGATATCACAAAAACCCTGAAATCCTCTCTTTAAATGAAAAAAAAAAGGGTCTGGAAGAGAACACAGTGAATCTGAAACATCTCTAAGTGAAATAACCCAGAAAGGATACTGTGATGCACCGAAATTCTCACATACCATTTTAATGGCTTTATGTTGACTTACAGGCTGATGCAGCCTCTAAAAGCACTGTCCAGCTCAAGAAGCATTCCTCTACTACAAACCATTACACACAGAGTAAATATAGATCTCTGTATGACAGAGGCTGAGCTGATGGGATGCATTAGGGCCACAACGCAACACTCTGTGGAGATTTTAATGCAGTGCTGTACATCTAGTAAACCCCGGAAAGGACTGCCCTGGAAAGGACACGCTTCAATGATGTTTACAGATCACAGGGACCACTCCCACTCATAAATCCCTCACGATCATGTTGAAATAAAACCCTTGAGAAAACTCAGGAGGCTCAAACCCTAGAAAATGATATTAAAATGCATCACTTGCTACAAACCAATTCTGCATTTACTTTCTTTTCTAAAGGAAGCAGTACTATCAGTTTCAAATTTTAAATGCCATCCTTTCCCTATGCAGTGATGACTAGTCCATTCTGAAGGACAAATGTTTGCTATACACAATGTATCCAAACTAAGAACCTGCAGTCTGTCCCTCATCCCACTTCTATGCTCTGGACAAACATACTTACTCTGACATCACTGGTAACTTGCAAGTCACTATGACCTCTAACTTCTTACAAAGTGTTAGAGTACTAGGTGGGAGCTTATAAACAATTAAAAACTACTAAAGAGAGCTCTAATATGTTAAATTCAGTTGCATAATTCCAACTTCAGCAACATTCCATAAGGTTACAAACAAGCGAACTCTCACCAGTTGAATAAGCCGGCTAATCAGGTCCGTCAGGGGTTTATTGATAAGCAGAAGGTCTTCGGCAGCCTGCGTGTCCCCTCCTGCGCCAGATTTCTGTGCCTTAACAAGAGAGAAAAGAAATCAAGAGCAACCCTGGTGAATGTTTGTTATGAGGAATAAATTAGGTCTATTAAGTGGTTGAAGTGTCAATGGAAGTTTGAAGGAGACTTATGCACTTTTTTCTAGTTAAGTTTTCCTGGGCTCCTAGTGAGCAGTTATGCTCCCCCTGTGACAATAAGCACAAAGCAAAGGGACCCATGCTGTTGCGCCATTCTGTACAGGCTGAATATACTGACCTGCATGACATTTCTTCAGCAAAATGCAACAAAATGTATGTGCAAAAGATACCTCAAACCCAAGATAATCAAGGTGACTGAAAATTAAGGATTCTCTGCAATATTGTCCAATTTTGCCTGCCTGTCTTACTCTGTATCCTGAAATATTCACAATACAGTATAACTTAAATTATTTCTGAAATAGTAATAATAAAGTTTTCAAGTAATAAAATCAGTTACTACTTGTAATTCTGATCACTGTCATCCCCCTATCATCACGGCATACTACGATCCTAGTCAGTGCCATTTATGACCAATCCCTGCCCCAAGGCTCCTGAAAGGTCGGCTTGCAGGATTTTTCATTTAACATCATTACCTTGCAGCAGCATTGGACCATGACCCTATACAGTCAATCTGCTGGAGGAAAAAGTAAACATTTTGTCTAAAGAACACATTTAAAAATATTTTGTATTGTGTTTTGTTTATAGCTCAATCCTAAAAATCATTGTCCAAGTGTAATACCTGGAGGTTTTCATTTCATTAAGAGAACAGAGGAGCAAGTTCCCTGAGACAGGTGCCACTACTGCTCAAACTCCACTGATGATACTTATGAGTTGAAAGGATAATACCTTTCTTCTGGAAAGGATTTCTAAACCAAAGAGAACTGAAGAGCTGTTTCTCCAGGCAATAAGTCACATTGCTATGTCCATCTCTGAGACTCACCATAGTGACCTGGAATTCTGAAGTTCAAGAAGGACAAAAAGTCCAGAGAAGACAAAAAACTGAATGTTTATATTAATGAAGGGAAGTAAGTCACCTTCACCTGAGCAAAATTTAAAACAGCTTTTTCTCATTAGAGAAGACAGGATGAGAAGACAGACACCTTCCCTCAGGAATCCTTGACTACTTTCTTTAATTTTTATATATTATTGTCTTTGGAAAGAGAATGAACAACAGCGCTAAAGAAATTATATATGTATATGAAGGATACCCATTATACCATTGTTAAACCTACATTAAGTTGTAGAATCATATAACCACAGAATGTTAAGGAGTTGGAATGGACCTTAATGATCATCTAGTCACACCCACAACCACACCTTCCCCGAGGAGGGGACTTATCCCACTAGACCAAGTTGCTCATGGTCTCATCTAACCTAGCTTTGAACACTGCCAGAGTTGGGGCATCCACAGTCTCTCTGGGCAACCTGTGACAGTCACAAAATAGAGTTCATATATCAAATAGAAATTGCAAATTCTTTTCAGCTAATATGGATCACCTCTGGGACATTTGACAAAACTTCTCCAAAACAGACACACAAATTAATCTGAAAGTACTTGGACCACAAAGAACAAACTCTTCTCCTGAACCTGGATACAGTTATCAGCATCATCCAGCATGAAGTACTTCAGGGCAACAGAAAAATGGTGATACATATTGCCTATGCAGTTGGATAAGGTTATCACTTTACACATAAAATATTTAAATAAAAAGGATTCATGTGAAGATATTACCATCTGTAAAACACAACTTAAACCTCAGAAATGGATAATACGAGAAGATTTTATTCTGTTTTACAAGTTCTGATTTAAATTATATCTTATTCAAAACATCTCTTTAAAAACAGTCCAAGAATAATATTTGTGATGCATTTGGTGACATGTGAATAGTGGAATACTATGTAGTCAATAACTAATGGCCACCATTCAATACGGTATGTGTACTGCTGTAGAACTCTCAGGGATCTTGTGATGAGTACTGTCAAGACATGTAAGCCAAGACAAGTAACACCACTGTAAAATTAATATTATATGGGCACAGAATAGACCTATGCTTCAAAACTCAGTTTTCCAGCTGCTCCTTGTTACTCATTAGACTTTAAGTGCAAAGCAGATTACTTTGACAAGACATAAACAAAACTGGAGCTGGAGTTTCAGTGCATCAAATCAACTGTTGTATTCAAGAAGAGCCAGGACAGAATTTGGATTTGAACTAATAGATTTATTTTTAAATCTAAACAAAATCTGTCAATTCAATACTACCAATCCATGTGCAAGATCCTCTCTCCTCATGTGTCCTCCAGAATAATTTACCTCACCACTGCTGTATGGAGCATAAGTACAGAATTCAGCTCTCTATGATTACACGGAGTGATGCCAAAAATATGACAACAAGAAATTAGCCTACAAAATTTGGTCTATGAAGTTATTCTTAGATTAAAATATCATTACAGAACCTGCTAATAGAGGACTTTAAAAAGACAAGGTATTGTACCATCACATATCTAAAGGAAACCACAAATCTCGCAGTAAAATGTGATTGATAACATAGCTGCTTGTGTAAGTCAATGTATAAAAAAGAAAAAAGCTCAATTTTCAACACCAGCTTCTTACATTAAGCCTACTTAATAAATCATCCCCAAAAAAACCAATCCCCCACCACAAAACCCTGCAAACCAAAAAACACAAAACCAAAACAAAAAAAAACCAACCCACAGAGGAGGGCCTATGGGACTAAAAAACCCATGTCCCGAAACATATTACAACCTATCTGCAACCTTTTGAATCTTTGTCCTTTAGATATATTTCACCCAACAAATATCTGTTCTTCAGTGAATAATACCAAGAACATAAAAAACCTAACATGAAGAGTACATAATGTCGTTTGCAATGTAAATACAGAAGTCATTTCCACTTGACCAACTTAAAAATTTGGCAGATCATCTAAAAAGAAAAGCAATATTTGCTAGATTACATCATGTCTAAAAAATGATGAATGCTTTTCCTTCCTATGTTACTAAGAGGGTTATGTGAAATTTCTTTGAATTGTATTTTGTGCTCCATTTTTAAGGAGGAGGATGTCTTTGTTGGAGGAGGAAGTCCCACCAATGCCATGACTTTCAGTGGGTCAAACAGTAACTTGGAAGACAAATTGAGTTTTCACCACATTAAAAGTTCCATAAAATCAGAATAGTGAGAGTCTTGTTATTAAGGATAATAGGAAGTTATCTAAAAATTTGTTTAAGACAGTGAAGACCCTGTGAGTAAATCCCATACCTGCAAAGTCTGGCGCACAATGTTTGCTGTATATGTGAGCATGTATTGCAAAATGTCAAGTAAGGACAGAAGCAGCACATTTGCTGTCTTGGTGCTCCTTTTATCATCTGCCTCCAAGTACAGGGCCACAGCTTCTGTTAGGAGATTACAGATGTGATGAGTCAGCCCTATATAGAAAGTGAGACAAAAAAACCAGAGAAAAAATAAATAGGCTATCAGGAAAAAAACAGTGTGGAAGGTGACCTAGATAAAATAGATTATGATAAAAACAAATTTTACATACTTTATGAATATTTATTGCATTTCCTCTTTTTCTCCATTACTATAATTACCTCCTCTTCCATTCTGTTTGGACCGGCTCATGAAGAGAATAAAACTGATACAATCAAATTTGCTAACTGCGTGGATTTATTAAATTAAAACCTACTTTGAAGCCTAAACTTTTCTGTAGCATGCTCACAAGTCTCTCTCACAACACCCCTAGTCACAAGAATTTAGCAATTTCTCCAGGCTGTTACAAAGTGACACTTCAAGGTGGAACCTTGAGCTTGTTAACTGATCCTAAAGTTTCTTAACTGGTCTGTCAATTAGAAACTTACCCATATGCTTTAATTATAGAATCACACCGTACTATGCTTAACAAGAAATATATTCAGAAAAGCATTATAAATGAAATACTGCATACTACATTAAATGTTATTAAGATTTGTTTTAATTATGGTCGTAAAACCTTTCCTGAAAATATCTTCTTTTGAAGGTGCTTTTAAAGCTCCTTTATAATTTAATAGCATCAGCCCCTCTAGCTTGCCTAACTGCAAATCAATTGACATAGCAGAAATATATAATCTGATTCAAGGCAATATCGATTCCATTCAGAATCTTTCTTACTTTCAAATACAAAGTGATTGAGTTCATTATATGCGATCTTAGTCAATTTCTCCCAGGTTTTCATAAGGCATGAAACATACTTTGTTTCTTACCAAAACCATGATATCTTTGCAAACGATCTTTTAAACTTGCAATTCACTATGCAGTCACTTGGCTGCACGTACGTAGTAACACTGCAGTGTATCAGTATATTAACTTCTAGTCTCCATGACTGTCAAAAAATGACTTAAGTATTTCACTGATTTCAATGAAGTAAAAAGTGTTCTTATATAAGTTCTCTTTCTAAAAGTCATTTCATATACTTCTACAAACATCAATGCATTATTTATTTGAGACATTGTAGAACACATTATGTGCTTACACCCTTCAGCTTTTGAAAACAGTCAAACTTCTGGGGATTTGAACTATTTTAGCTTTGAAAAATACTCCACCAATGAACTAAACTTCCTAAAAATATTTTCTTCTCCTATTCCTCATTGTTAATACTTCCCTCAGGAAATTAAACACATTTCATTTAGAATACAGTTATGGTTCTAGATAATTAAGACTCTTACTCTGCTTCTATCTCACATCTACAGTTTTATGATTACTAGCATTATTCTTTCACAACAGTTTATTGATGGATGACAGCTCAGGACAAGCATTGAATTTCCTGGAGTTTTGTCTAAATAAACCAAGCTCTCAAAATTAAATAATTCTAATCTCACACATTTAATTTCCTTCTCCTTTTTTAGAGTGAAATTTCTGCTGCAGTTCTGAACACTTCATACAAAAATCAGATAGCATGCATTTGACAGCAACACATTTAAGTGACGTCACCAATACCCACGAAGGAGAAAAAAGACATAATTGCATGTCTACCCAACACAAAACTTGTGGTTAATCTACGACTATTTCCAACAGACTAAATCAGAACAAACCTAAGGAAATAATCCAGTAAGACTTGGTCCCTATCAAAGTGAAGTCTGAAAAATTGCCTGCAGGGATATGACCAAGTACACATTGTTTCTCCCTGTATATGGCCACAAAACCCATAGCCACATCAAAATGAATGAGTCATCCCATTCTTTCCAGATGGCTTGCAAATAACCCTTAGGACAGTGACTTGGAGATGATTGCTGAGAAGGCCACTTTTATAAGCAGGCACTGCATTGCACGGATCATCACTAAGAATTTTTTAGGCAGTAGTCACAACACTAATAGGGTTGACTAGGAAGTGAACAACGGGGAATGACTAGCAGCGAACAAAACACCAGGATCCATGACTGCGATGTGCAATCCTTCCGCCTTCAACTCTGAACAGAAGCACTTGCTTATTCCCTTGGCTGTACCAGCCTGAGTCTCAGAACTGACTCATTTCAGTTGTTTGGTGACTGAGGAGGTGAACCAAACACTCAACCTTCTCCCCATCCATTGAGACAAGAATAATGTAATCACCTAGATTTTGTTTTCTTGAAGTGCTTACACATCCTGAGGGTATGTGTATTAGCATCCCTGCCTCCAAACACCTGAGATATTCATGTTTACCCAGCTAACTAAAACACCAGAACTGATGAATTTCATTTAGGTAGATAAATGCTCATACAGAGCTACATGTACAAAGATATGCAAGCCAAATTTGAAAATTTTGTGGGGAAAATTTTTTTTGGACTTAAAATACTTCTGGAAAATTTAGCATGATTTTTATAAAGATGTCTAGAATAAAACACTGGTGCACCTAATGTGCTGCATGATTCATACAGAAACCTGATAAACGCTTGGTTCCACAGATAAAAGCAACAGACTGACCTCTTGGCCAAGTAAATAAAGTTCCAGACATACTCTTTAAAATACTTCATCATGTCAAAACAAAATGAAAACTGAAGGCCACAGTTGTAGACATGTAAATATACTCCTTGCTTACACCACAAGACAAAGTACACACACTTTGTGCTCGGAAGAGAAATTTGGGAAGCTGATGTCATTTACAATGACCATGACAAAACTCCATAGAAGTCTAATGGCCTTGACCACCAGCACTGTAACCAGTTTGCTCAAAAGGCAGCTCTAAAGATCAAGACTGACCTGTTTCAGCATTCAAAAAATTGAATTGCAAAACAGATAGTTTGGAAAAAAAGTACGCAATTTTATAAAAAGGAAATTGAATTCATAATTTAGTAAATCATAATACAAAAATCACACATGTATCTCAAAGTTTCAGAAGATACCTTGAAGGTTTTCTCCCAAATTTTATAACAGATTAAAGAATGACAATTTAATTTCCTAAATAAAGCCTAAACCAATATGTATTTTTAAAAATTTCAGACACTATATTTCAGATTCATATATAACAGACATAGGTTTCTTACGCATAAATTCTCAGCTCTTGATTGGAAAGTGAAATAGGCTCTGATTGAAAAGGCACACACTTCATGCACTCCTGAATTTTGCAAGTGATGGATCTGAATACAAAATCTGTATCATAGAGGAGACATAAACCAAATCCAATTGATGAAGGTGGTTCAACTTGGACAAGCAACCTACATTGAAGTATTCTGGCACTTCCAAGTGTGTTGGCAATAGCTCACTCACTCAAGAGAAAGCTGTTAGTGACAGTTTACGTGAGTGAAAGTAGTGCACCATAATTTCTTTCAGCTAGGTACTTCCTAGTAAGAGAATTAAATTAAACTTTATAATTTAACCTATTACAGAGTTTTTATTTACTCTCTTAATTTGCATATTTCTGCAAACAAAATATATCACACCACACTGTTTGTAGCTTTAGTTACAATCTGAATTTAGTACAAGACTTCATAGGGCATTAGTCATGCCTTGTATTTATCTGTAAAAGGAGGACATTCAAACTATCAAGCCTCACTGCAGTTCTCTGCTATTCAAATTTTGCTGAAAAATAAGGCAAAACTTGCATTTTGTATTAGAATTATTGTGTTTATAAATAACATAACTGGAATTAAACAAAAAACCTTTTCTAACTCTGGTCCAAGATTTGTAATACTTATTAAAATGGTTGCATCCAAAATTTCTAGCCATGGATTTACAGCAAATGACAAACCTAGTGTTTACAGCAGAGTATTTCTCCTGCCCAGAGACTCCTGCAATGAACTGAACATGTAGCTAACAGTGCTTTATGAATGTGGACTGTGATGACTACGCCTGTGTTTCACACACCTTTCAAAAGATAAAAGGAGTCTTCTGGCCCATGATACAGCTAATCGGACTGAATGTGCCATGATACCTTCTGGAATGAAAGCTGAGAGGAGATTTTTTATTCTCACCTATTAGTAAGATGGATAAAGGAAAAGAAATCTTCACTTCCAAATCATATGAAACATCAAAGCACAGCCTAGGAAGCAATCTCCTAGGCAATCCTTTCATGCCTACCAGCAATTATACCATTCAACAAACCTGTCTGCTTCCAGCTGAAGAAAATGTTAGAGCAGGTGCACTTCCCCCAAACAATGCTACCGTGCAGCCAAGCAGCCAGCAGCAAAACCCTCAGTCTGGCAAAAAGCTTTCTCTTTGTTCCTCTCTGCACATTGCCCTCTGGAGAGCCTTTTTTCCCATTAGCACCACACCTACACAACTGACTCCCCAGGGGTATTACCAAATGTACATGCATTAGACTTTTCTGCCTTCTTTTACTCACAGAGTGGACCAACAATATTGCCAGATTAAATAGAAACCGTATTTTATAATCTTTTAAATTTTAATGCTGAAACTCAAAAATATTGCTAAGAAGCAGCACAGGACTCTACAGATTCTTTCACACAGGAATGAGTGAACATACCTGAGCACTTAAGATACCTCATGATGACATAAAGATTTTTCATAAAACCTTATTTACGTACATAAATCTGGGACTCAATTTGCATTCTTTGCATCACAGCATTACTATTTAAGTTTTCCTGTTTTGAAGAACTGAAAATAGGTGACATAAAGCAAATGGTATCTTTAGGGTAATGGCATTTTTTAAAAAGGTTCATTGCTTTTAATGTTATTTTGTTCCTTATTTGTTACTGTTTATGTTTTAGGAACTATTTTTGTTAGTGCTATAATAATATTGAGGTAAGAATAAGCTAGGATAGAAACTTAGATCACCAATGTTTTCAAAATTTGGTGAGTTATGAATGTTACATCAAGTGGAAAAACAATGATTTGGCTGTTGAGCAGATCAATTGCATGACTCCTGCCCTGAAAATTATTTTATATTCTGATCTTAAAAATGAATAGCATCTAAAGAAGAAAATTTTGCATATACTGGCTGCAAATACTGGCTAGTCTATTCCTAGCATTGGTAGAATGACTGGACATTTTATGAATGAAGAAAGAATCACTAGGTTTAAGGGACAAAAATTTCATTTGAATTTATCATATTGAAGTGGTCAAGGCTCTCCAGAGCCTCCCTTTGTGGGAGGAGTGCCTCAGCTTTTTTTACACACATGGAATGTAGGGCACTTACCAATGGCGCCCAAGCAGGCAGTCCTTCCCTCACACACAAGAAAATAGATGTGGAAAAGATTATGACAACCAGGGAAGAAATGCCAGTTATCACCTTCACTACAGCTAGGTTGAAAGTAGACTGGGAAGTTCTATGCTAACTTGAGTGTGAATGCCTGAGAGGAATAAAGACCTGACATTCTCAGAAGCAATGTGGTTCTGCTTCGAGTCAAAGCACAACATAACTCTACTTTTTCCTGGACTGGCAGTGTTTAGCTGTTATTGTTAGAAGGCAGTTTAGAGGTGGCAACTTTCTCTTGTGAAAAAAAGACTGCACAATTGAGACTCCCCAGGGAGTCAAAGTCTTCTGAACCTAACAGAATCCCTCCAGCACAGAAATTTGCTTTTTTATATAATTGAATCTATGGATCAAACACATTGTTGATTAAGACCAGCAGGTGTATAGATTAGCCAACTAAAAGACAGAAAACCTGGTGGATTCTCTCATAAGTATCTGAGTGTAATAAAGGATAGTGAAAATGCAACTTGAACAATTTAGAAATAATAAAATCATGTACTGTTGAATATGCTTGACTGGTCAATATAAAAAGAATATAACAAATTAGTTCAACTAAGCTAGACTGTGGTTGTTCTCTCTGAAAAGACATGGTTAGAATGACGTACGCAGAGGATGAGTATTTCTGAAAGTATAATCACTGATACCTTGAGAGTTCCTGATTTGTTGCTGCTTTTTGAAAATGAAAAAATAAAAAAAGAAGAAAAAGAAAAAAAGGAGTTTCCCATCTGTGACAAAATTTCAACAGAATTCAGGTTTTGTGTCAGATTGTCTCAACCATTATATAATTTATTCAGAAAAGATATCCAACATGTTTGAAACTCAGTTCCCAGCACATATGGGTACATAACCTCAAAGTTCTGAAGGTGGGGGGCTTTGTTCTAGTCAAGACTGAATAAGATAGTCCTCATTCCTAGGAGTACAATTCATTGAACATGAACTTGTTCAATAGGGTTGGAATGAAAGATCAGAAAGTAACCTCCCTTGGAAAATAGTTATAAGAACATAAGAACTAGAAATGCTTTCTAGCTATATCAGAACTAATATAAGTCTTTTTTACAATTATTATGAGTGAATACTACGTAACTATGGACTGTAATAATATTCAGGGAATCTATTCACAGAGTTGATAAGACATTAAGAGTGTCTTACGTGAACAGCCAATTTTGATTTGTTTAGATACCATGCTGCTGGCACCCTGGTTTGCCTGAAGCAGATTCACACACTCAAATGACTTTTTTAGTTGGAAAACTTGGGGAAGAATAGAGGTGGAGGTAATACAGTGGCTTCCCAGGGCACACATTTAAAATACTTCTGTCATCAACTGTGCATATATTAAACACCTAACTTGCATTCTTTTCATGTGGATTTAAGCATTTGTGTTGCTACAGTTTCTTAATTTGTCAGTTGTGCAGTATTTGCAAGCACAACCTTGCACCATAAAATACTGAAACTAAATAAATCAAGACTTCAGTATGATAAAATCATATTGTTTGGATTGACTATGATTGCTGTTATTAAGCAAACTCTATAGCAACTTTTCAGTTAGATGTCTCCTCACATGCCAGAGATACATTAGAGCTCACAATAATTAATAATTAATAATAATTAATTCTACAGCATGATATACTTCAAGTCAAAACCCAATACACCCTATTTCTTTCCTACAAGGTGTCGACTAAAATAAGGTCCCTTGGTATTGTCAGACAGAAGGTAGATGATGCTTAGAAGATTTTCCAAACACTAGGTATTAATGATCTGCATGAGGAACAAGAATATCTAACAGGACAGTTTACTCTTTGAGAGACAACAGCCTTTAAAACCTCCTTTAAAGCCAGTCTGAGATATTGGAAATGCTTTCTAGCAGCTGCTGCTTCACAGCTACATGGAACAATTTCTGCATGCACGCTGTGAGTTAATATACAGTGTATATTTTTTAGAAAAACATAGACTGCATGAGGTCCTCAAATTAATGGCAAAAGCTAGACAAAGTTCTTCACTAAATGAAATATGTTATTTGTGTAAAATTAGGAACGCTGTGCATTCAGCAAGACTCGAAGTCAGTAAAGATTCAGTAAAGACTTTTGACTTACTGCTCTGAAAGATAATGTCTGCAACAATTGCCACATGATAAAATACAGAGGAATTTATATCCTGGGCTTAATTTAGAACTAGAAACTCTTCTAAAAATATTTCTATTTTAATAATAGACTTCCTGTCACACAAGATTAAACCCTGTTTATCTCTTTCAAATATCTTAACATGCTTCTGCTTTGACATCAACTTTCCCTTCTACCAAAATCCTTGAGAGACCAAATTCAAACTTAGACAGCTGTCTTTTTAACAAAACCCATACAGACCAGATGTGAACAGTCTCAGAATGCAGATACAGCCTAAACCGTTGTCACAAACTGACAGCACTCAACAGCTTTGAATGATGTTACCAGCACTAATTGCTCTAGCTTGGCCTTCAAGAGGCCCTGGGCTGAGACTGATAAGGACCAATGAACCTTGGGTTCAGGATATTCTCTGAAGTTTTCAGTTCTAAGTTGCAGAAATTAGCCATGGTTGAATACTGCTCCCACATATACTCAGCAAAGGATAAGGCTAAAAATTCTACACATTTTCTCTATTGAAAAGTCATGCTCTGTAAGAAAAGATATTAAATATTTATTTCTATTCCTATTGGTCTATTTACATCAGTCTGCCATAACATGAAAACATAGAGTAGAAGTACTTGGATTTTTAAGTGAGTCTTTTGCTATTGTTACAACTGCACCAAAGACCAAGAGCAAAGTCTAAAGTATCCCCTAAGTGAATTTACTGCTGATTATTACAACAGAACTGAATCTATGCCACCGTTTCCTGTAACATCCTGTGTTATTCATCAATTACGTTTTCAACAGAAATGAAAGCAGACAACTAGCAATTGCAACTGTCCAAGGTGGCCTTCATGTATTTGTACTTAAATGATCAAAGGGTTTAAACAGAGGTCAGGATGTTACATGATAGCAAATCTAGTTTAGCCCTTATGACCAGATTATATTTTGTAGCCCCAAATTACATTTGCCTTAAGCCTACTCTTTTACATCAGCTGTTTTCCACATAAGTGTTGGGATAACTTTGACAAGCTGGCCCCCTTTTTTGCTATCATATGACCATGCCAATAATGACACACCTGAATAAATCTCTAAAATCCAACCACTGACTATTCACTTCAGATTATGCTATCCTTCCTGTTAACTGGCTCAGACATATGTCTTGTATTGTTTGTATGGTATGCTTTTTCTACTCTGACCTACCCATGATTTTCCACCTTACCACTAGGATCTTTGAGGTGGATCACACTGTGGTCATGCTGTCACTGGCTATATGCTAGCTATACCAGAAGTGCCCTATCTGATATTTGATATTAGTACAACCTAGGTCAACAGATCCTTCATTTTCTGTCAGCACAGCTACCTGATCCCAACTATCTTGACTTCAAAAGACTACACTGAGTTAGGTCAGCTAGTACCAGAGCTCAGCTTACTTAATCAAGAGGCTCTGAAAGAACTGTAGGAGGCAGTCTTGACTCTGAAAGAACTGCATGCCTGCATGTGTTTGACTTCTATGCTCCATATCTCTTTTCCCTATTTCAGCAGGATCCACACAATGGGAACATGGGTCTAATGACACTGTGTTGTGGATGACCCATACCTTTTTTATGCAGGTAGCTGCTGCTGGGAGTAGTGAAGCCTGTGTCTGTATGTTAACAGACTCGCTCAGACTCCTGGCAAAACTTCCGCATAAATTCTGGAAGGAGATCACACAGAATGGTTTGGCCTATCAGGCTCTCTTTGTCCAAACTACCCAGTTGTAAAACAAAAACAGTGAACTACACTGCCCTCCCCAGCAACAAACTGAAATAAATCCTGCTGTTAATCTGATGCTTTAATTGAGAATCTGGACACTGGTTTGTTTGAGGGCAGCCAATTTCTTCACAAGTGAAAAAGAAGTTAAGAACATTGATAAAACTACAGTGAGAAAGATGGCCACAGAAAAGGGTGATTTAGACAGCCAAGATCTAAGTGTGCTTTGCGAAGATGTGCAACAGAATAGCAGGAGAAACTTTGTATGTAGGCACTGGTTTAGTACCTGTACTGGTTTTGGCATGGATAGACTTAAATTTCTTCATATTAGCCTGAATGGGGCTCTGGTTTGTTTTTGTGCTGAATACGGTGTTCATAACACAGGGATGTTGTGGTTACTGTTGAGCAGCACTTACAGAGAGTAGAGGGCTTTTCTACTCCTCACCCCACCCATTAACAAACAGGTTGGAGGCACACAGAAGTTGGGAGGGGACACAGCTGACCACAGGGGTATTCCATACCACATGGCATCATACTCAGTGACATAACTGAGGAGGAGAGGTTGGCAGGGTGGACACTGCTCCTGGACTGTCAGGCATTGTTTAGCTGGTGCTGAGCAGTTGTTTTCATTTGTATCACTTGTTCTTCTTGTGTTTATTTTTTTCTCTCCCTAGTTTGTTTGTTTGGGTTTTTTTCTCCCTTTTCCTTAGAATTTTTAAAATTCTTCTTATGATATCTTATAATTATTAAACTATTTTTATGTCAACCTACAAGTTTTTTCTTACTTTTTTATGCCTACAATTCTCACTCCTCACTGGGGGAGAGCTGATTGAGTGGCTGTGTAGTGCTCAGTCACCAGCCACGGTTAAACAGTGACAGTACCTTTTCCTTTTTCCATAGCATGTCTGCTCTGCTGAGCACAGGTGGTTTTTAGGCATTAATGTACTTACAAGATCACAGTAGGTTTACCAACTTGCTTCAACACAAGGAGCCTTCACCATCCTGCCCTGGGTTGTGCTTCATGTTTCACTTCTCATGTGCCCTGGGCAGTACCACTATGCACCTACATCTCACTACCCACCTATATTTCTCTTTCAGCCTGCTTATGCCCAGGCCACTGATTCTAGAAAGCAAGTTTAAGCAAAGAAATTCTGCTTGACAAGATAATGGGGGTGGGGGGAAAAAGGCAGTTTGCAATGAAGGACTCATGTTCCTTTGTTTCTCCCCACCATGTTATCCCAAGTGAAGAGACAAACATCAAGGATGATAAAATTTAACAGGAGCTTGAAACAATGAAGTAATATCCACAGCATTTTCTAAGAAAATATACTCTGCAACAAGTTCAACACAGGTCACTGCTTCCATCTAGGATTCAGGATTGTAACAGATATCCTACAGAATAGTGGTATTGTGGCACGTTTAATATAGTTTATGCAAAGAAAGTCTTGTGTTTCAGAGAGACAGTTAGCATGTCAAACAGATATAGGGATGCCCAATGTGTTTCATTACAGGAATGCACACTTCTCCAGATGGAAGCCATCTGCAGTTCCTACCAGTAAATAGATGAGACATGCTCAGAATTTTCACTTCCCTCTGGTCAAACTAGCTTGTCCTTTGCCTTTGTTCATCAACATTTTTAGAAAGAGAAGACTGACTAGCCTTAATGAAGACTGTTCTCTAGTAGGCTAGAAAAAGTGAAGCCTGGACCTGGTGAATCTGGATCTAGTCAAGTAAATGCAGCTCTGTAGGAAAAGCTGGAGGACTCTCTGGAACTAGACTGTCAACAAATTATGCAAGAACTGGAGAGAAGCTGCAGCAAGCAAACACCAGAAATGAGAGGCAAATGTAGTTAAATTTTCAAGACAAGCAATTTCAGGGCATATAGAGTTCAAACATTTTGCACAATTTGGCCTGCCAGAATACTGCACTGAACTGGAAGAGTGACTAAAATTCAGCCTGGGATCCTGGATGTCACAGGGAACACCCACACTGGCCAGGTCCATGGAACCAAATGAGGAAGTTACTGCCAGGAGTTGTCATTTTAAGCTTTGTGGATGTGTTGCTGTAGCACTGCATGCTGTGCAGGACTGCATGCACACCTTTCACGAGCACAGGTTTTCTTTCAGGGTGCACAACAGTCAGCTCTTGCACTCAGCCCAGACTGGGTATCTCTGCATCCAAACTGATCCCATAATGCACAGACTTGGTCTCAGTGACCGCCTGACCTACAGTCTAGGCAAGCAAAACCCTGTAAGCAATGCTGTTCTTCCTATGTCTTCTGTCAAAACCTGTAAACCTGCCTTGATAATCTGTTCCTTTGGGTATTCTATCTGCCTTTTCCTTATTTTGCTTATGACTTTTCCTCACAGTATAGACAAAATGCTACCTCTAAATTCATCTTCTAGTGTTGCTGTTTGAATCACACGCTCTCTTAAGAACATTCAACGTAATTTTTGAAGAAAATGCATAGTAAGTAACAGTTTGAGCTTTTTTCTTCTAGTAAGATAAATAATGGCATAAACCCACAATTCATGCCATTCTGGGTAGAATGACGGGATCAAAATACATTATATCTGTCTGTGCTTATTCAGCAAAAATATGTATTGGAAAGCCTGTTCAGCCATCATGGATAATTTTACTGTTCTTTCAATCTTTACATAATACATATAGTAGTATTAGTTCTGATGTCATCCAGGGAAATAAGTTGTATTTCATGGCTGCATCATCAGCTAAAAACTTTATGTCACAATACAGACATGTTAGCTAGGAAATAAGATCTTTTTAAAGTGTGAATAAATCCATTAACAACACTTTACTGTATTTTTTCCAAGACTCAGTGGAATGGGGATTAGAGGCTTTTGACTAAGCAATCTGAAATATGATAGGGAAAGAATGGCCCTCAGGAAAGACTAGACAAGTTGAAACTGGTTGGATGCAGGTGAACAAGAAGTTTCTTATCTTTTTCAAAGGTAGGTGGTAGAGGGGAAAAAACCTCCCCAGTTTTTCCATTATCTTAAAAGACAGGACAGCTTCAGACTTTATATAATTATCCTACTTCTTCTACCATTAATCTGAAAAATTCAAAGGGAAGCATATAATATTTTCCTGTACCAAAACAAAGGAACAACTAGCTGATGCAATATCTTCTAACAACATGGAGACATCTACGAAAACATTAAACCCTATTTATAAAACAAAACCTCCCCAATGTTTATCGAGTTAGGGTGTCTTTAAGAAGAAATGAAACTGATTTCCTTAAAGCTCAGATCAGAAACCCATGACATGTCCTCAAACATATGCCTTTGCTGACAGATTCGTCTTCATAAACTCATCTTTCATAAATACCATCTTGGTTCAATTAGGAAAAAGCTCAAGCTAAAATGAGATAACTTTTTTTTAAAGCATGGATAGACAAGTTTGGATTACATTCATGAAATGTATTTCATTAAAAAAAATAAACAGCATCATCAGGTAGACATCTACATTTTTGTCACAGCAGTTTAAATAACCACTGTCCCTCAGCTGGAGGTTTCAACTGCACCTCAAACAAGTTCCCCCATCAGCTGACTTACAAAAACTGACTACATGCCGATACGTTGATTTAAAATGTAAATGATCATGTGTACAACTATACACAAAATTAGTTACCTTATGAGATCTACAAGGCATTGATCAAATGCCACAGGAAAAGCCTACTAGCTGAAGAGTGAAGAGTACTTGTCTAAATAACTTGTATGAGAACACAAACACTCACCTGAATATATACTGCCTTAAGATGGTATAAAATCCATATGTAAAGATTTCAAAAGAAATTTAACTATAGAAATGAGTTATCGAATATGAAATTCACATTAAAATGTAACTTAAAGTGTTTGGAAAAGCTAAGCTAAGCAATATTATAAAATTAGATCCTGAATAGCAAAAGAAAACAATCCTAAAAAGACTACATCTAAACGTTATTTCAGGCTAAAGTCTGAAAAATAAAAAATATTTAGGTGGAAGAGGAAGAGCATCACAGGAAAAGTCTCAAGTAATATAGGCTACTGCTTTATATTTGTGTAAAAATTGGGAATTTCAAAAGGCTTTAAAAATGTAAATAACTTCAGTTTCTCCACTATTATGTAATTCCCTTTCTGACTTAAAGAGGAAATTATTTTCAAGTTTAATTGTCCACGAATGGTTTAAACATGTCTATTCAGTACACAGTTTTCCAGAAAATAACTTGGAAGACAAAAACATCTGGCTCCATGGGAACTATGACAACCATTGAAGACACTCAAAACAAAACAAATAAAAACCCCAAACCATTCTTCAAAGCAGTGAGAAACCTCAGATTTCATTTATCTATTCACTAGATAGATCTGGTTCTGCCAAAACCAGAACTGACAAAATTAACTTCTTTTGGTAGGATCATACAAGTGCGTCTGAAGAATCCCTTTCCCTATGACAGAATGATTGATGTAGTTTAATTTTGTGTATAGTACTTTGTACTTTTGTGACTTTACACTTACCTCAAATTGGCAGTGGTACGTACGCTTTCATACTTAGACTGTTCTAACTGCTAGAATAGAACATGTGTGATAGCTCTACAACCTATGGCTGTAGTAATACAGTAACTGTATTTAAAATGTGTCTCTTTTCAAGTATTTGCATTTTTAATTTCATCGCCTAAAATGACCTGTCAGCTTACTAATTATATCTGACAAGATACACAGGGATATCATCATAATTAGATTTAATTTATTATCTGTAATGAATAGTTTGCATCATCAATATTTAACCTCTGATAGGTTAAATGATTTAACCTGTGATAGATTAAATGTAGTTTAACCTGTGATAGGTTAAATATGATAGGTACATGCTTACCTAGTTATTCTATTTTTCCTCGAAGTGACCAAATCCACTATTGCTAATACATATTATTTGAACTGCAGTTCATGGGAATACTAGCATAATGTCAGATGACAATGCTTGAATCAAACTGCAGGGAAAGCAGCACCGAGAGTAAATGCGAAGACCATGGTCTCTAGAGAGGAGGAAAAAAAATACCATTTTCATGACTAAGTGGGTGAGAAGGAGCATAAGGCTTTGAAGACTTTTCTGGTTTACAGTCCTGAGTTTGTCATCAGGAAACCTTTGGATACCCACAACCTCAACCTGATGTGAAATCTAGGCCTTTCATTTTAACAAAAAACTTTACTTTTTCAGTTTAGGTTTCTGCCTCCAAGATGTATCAATCAGGGTATTCACTCAGTCAGAATCCTAAATCTTAAATTTGTCTAGGTATTGGATAGGTACAGAAAATGTCTATTATGGTTGGCATCTTAGAAATTTAAAGACAGTCTAGGCTTTGGTATTGCTATATTTATTGAACTAACCTCCTACCATTAAACTAAGCTAATCAGTTGTTCAATCAGATGTCTGCATAAAGCCTCTCAGAAAAGAATATAATGGAATGACAGGACTTCGACTATTTTTTGTTACTGTTCTGTTCTTTTCCATCAATCTGGTGTTAAAATGAGACATCTTAGGTAGCTCAAGCAGCCAGCTATGCTGCAAGATTATCTGATTGGCTGGCCACAGGACACCTTGGCTGGCATCAGGACACCTACTCCAGCCACAGAAATGCCAGTTCTCTTTTACAGTACAGCACTAGAGAGACAAGATGCAGCAACTTGTCGAGCCCTTATTCACTTATTTTACCCTTTGAAGTTCTAGCAAGCATGCTGTGACATTTTGTGCCTTATGGGTATGACTCTCAACAACAGGCTCGGTTCTACTTGAATGGCATAACTGTTCCTCACAGCAATTACCATTTCTATTTTCATCCTTTTCAGAAGGCTGCATTGATGAATATCACAACATGACACAGGTTATTTTTTCCTCAGACTTCACTACTACCATGCTATTTTGACATGATTCCCACGTATCTTTTACTATACTACGCTTCTAAGTTTATCCATGTGATGCTACACTTTCACCTGAGTGATTGGCATTCTGGGTCAGAAAAATACGTCTTAATACTGCTAAAAAGTATCCAGAGCTTTGTAACATCAGAGAATAAACTTCTTCAGGTTCAACCACCATTGACTTCTCATATAAACTGTAACTCAAATGAACACAAGACACACAACACAGGACTACTATCTTTAGATCTTCATAGAGACACTTCTGTGCTCAAGAGCTGAACTAACTACTGGAATACTGGCAAGGAGCTGTGAAAGGCTCACATCCCACATGGCAGAGCCTGCAAGACGTACTCCTAAGCAAGGGACTGTCTCTCTCACATTCAGGTGATACAAAAACAACATCTGGAACTACTCAGACAAGATGATACATTTATTTTTTGTATTTTAAAATTATTTCTTATTTTATATTGATTTAATTAAGAGCATTTGTTTCTAAACATTGACTAAATACAGAAAAAATGCTTTTAGGTTCTCACTCATATTGATTTCCCTGACTTATCCTACCTGATTTATTGTGATTCTCTATTCAGAATCACAATAAATTGCATATGAACTAAGTTTTATAGTAAGCAGATATAAAGCACTGCCATAAAACACCTTTTCTATCTTCAGTCACTAAACAAATACTTCTATATTGTACCCTGTAAAACTTCTGCAGAAGACTCCTTGGAAAAAATAGAAGCTAGTAAGGAATGAGTAAATGACTTCAGAACCAGTCTGAATGTGTGTCTGATTTCTTCACAGACTAAGTCTGTGGGTTTTATTTGTTGTTGTCTTATTTTTTTAAGGGGCATATTAGTTTAAGCAATGCATTCTATAGAATTTTTTAAGTATTGCCTTTTCCTTACAAGCAGACTCCTTCTGTATGACTAATCCATGTACCTCTTCTTGATTGCCATCTTAAGAAATAGTTAAATTCTCCCACCTAGGAAGAAAATGCTCCAACTTTGAAGCCAGCTACTCCAAAAACTCAGTTTTATCCCTAAAATCCAAGTCACATGTAATGACACACCAATGCCCTGTCAGTGTTGCACTGTAGTTCAGACTACTGCATAAGTGGATGCAGCAGAGAGGAAGATCTAGGTTGTTAATTTACTGCAGTCTATTGTCTAATTTCAGGAACACTGATGATGTAGCACATGACAAGAGAGCTGGCTAAGAAGCTACAAACTGTTCTTTAAAAGTGTGCTATGCGCACCATGACCAAATGTCTTTTAGAGATTGAAGCTGAAATCAAATTATCTCTGAGGAAATGAAAGATAGAAGAATGCCCTTCTAAGGTTTAGGTAAGTAAGAAACGTTTGGGGTCTATCTATAGAGAGCTCAGAATTCACAGTCATCATTATGGTAGTAATAACTACTGCTTTGTAAAGACCTGTATATTTAAAGGACCTTTTTTCCTTTATTTTTCAAGAAAAATGTTGAAATCGGAGGTTGGTCACTCATGAGAGTGTCATTTTTTGGATATGCAGGTATTTAACAGATTTTAACAATACAACACACAAAGCCATTTGAAATCTAATTAATCTCTCGACATCTGACTAAAAGTCAAAGCAGTAGACCACAAGATGAATAAGGATACTTCAGCCACGGAAGCTGATCTTTCTTTCATGAGGTGCAAATGAGTTATGATCACTTGACTATGAACTTTATCGCAGATCTGTTCTTTTAAATAACTGTCCCTGCTTTAAGCACCTAGCATGCTTTCTTAGTATGATATTGAATATTATGACTGCTGTAGCTGACATTCTACACTTCCACCAAAGGTCCTTCCTTAGGAACTACAGGTTTTACACAAACTGCTTAAAGTACCACGTGCTACTAATAGCGGTCACATTTTCACACAACTCAAAGACTATTTTTATTGTACTAAACCCCATAATTCCCCTTTTACTTTAGTTTCTGAGATTCAACATCATTAATATATAAAGTTTAGGATTTGCTCTATTATATAATGGAAACTTGTTTTTAACATTCAGACAAACATCTCTGCTTACACTGCTAGTGGTAGTTACTTCAGTATGGTAACCAAACACAAGATCACAGCAATACAGTCTGGGAAAGGTAATTCAATTCAACATGACTGTATTGAGCTTAATATATAAATCATCTCCTTACATGACCATCATAAAAAAAAAATTGGTGAGTGATTTATGGAGTATAATGGGATTCAGAAAAGCTAAAAATGTAAACTCATTTGTAAATAATACTGGGCTGAAAACAGTTTACTAGATCAGCTTTCAATAACAGTGGAAACTTGGAATTACTTTTTAAACATGCTGAAAATAGCTTTTTATATAAACATAATAAATACCCTCCTCAGGCATTGACCAACACACCATTAAACTCAGTGGTTACAAACCCAAAACAGAGACTGCAGGCATTCTAGAAAGAAAATGGGAAGTGAATACTGAAAAGGCCACAGAGATGTATTAATTAATAGATCTTTAGAGTATGTAATGTATAAGTACATATCTATATTTTGTACATCATATATTACACTATTTTATTTGCTGTACGCTAGTAAAGAATAGTTAATTGATAAGCCTTTTGTGTTTCTCTAAATTATGGCATTAACTTGGGTCTCTGTCATCATATACTGATTATTATAGATTGAATACATATTTGGACCTCTGTGCTCTCTCAAGTGAACTTTAAATTGTCTGATATCAAAAGGTGGGGAAAGGGAGGAAAGAAAGATTGGCAGCCAGAAGCGAAGACAGAGGAAGAGAGGGTTAGTGTCGCTCTCTTGGAATATCTTCCTGAAAATGACCACAATTGTCTTGGCTTTTTAATATCTTTCCTTAACTATTCACTAGAGACCCTATATTAATCCTAGTCTCCTTATTGAATTCCAGTCTCAGTAATTAAACTGAATCATATTATTCCTCTCTGATTATTAAGTAGAAATTGTCATTAATGTTAACAGAACAAATGTTAAATAGCTGATAACACAAGTACAGGTCATTTTAAATTCCCTCTGTGACTTCAGTTGCATATGTTATTCTCCATTTCACCTTTAAAGATTTTAAGTGGTTATCAGTACATGTCTGAGATATTGTAACACAAAAGGACACAGTTCAGGGAAAAGAGAAATTAATACTAGGCAATCCACCTTCTATGAAAGTTTCTGAAATACACAACTATATAATTTTTAGTAACAGAAAATCACAGAAGTAGTAATGCAGAAAGTGCCATCATGCAAGATTTTCTTGAGAAAGGAGAAAGTTCAACATGTAAGCTACAGCCCTTTAAAAAAAATCTATCACCTCATACAACTCTTTTGAGCAAGTAAGAGTTCTGAAGGCTAACAGGCACAAAAAGAAACAGTGATGTGGGTCTCTAAATGATCTGTCTGCAAAAATACAGCTTCTTGGCAGCTGAAGAAAGGCATGCACAAAATCGGAAAGAAATCTTCATTGCTAATGTCTTGACTCTTAGATACAAAAATCTTGACAGGACTGACCACCTAACCTGAGTTCCTTCTAATGTTCAGCAAGTATCTATGGTTTTTAATTTCTAAAGCTCCATATATACATGAATTAATTATCACACTGTAACGGGGAAATAAGGGAAATTGATGACCCATAATACTCTGTCTTCAGCCTTTTTTTTTAACACAGGAGAATAGCTCATGAATGTTGAATACCTTCATTAACAGCACAGACACAGTGTTAATAGGATGTATTAACATACATGTTCAGCAAGTTTACAGATGACATTGAAGTGAAGAAAGCATCAGATGTGATGAAGGATTGATGGATGCAGAAAGAACTCAAGAAGCTAAAGAGCTCACAAAAAAGTCTGCCAGAAACCTTTTAAAGTTTAACAAAGGCAAATACAAAGTTCTGCACTTGGGAAGGATTACATTCATATAATAGTACAGGCAGGGTCTGAAAATACAGACATCAAGTGGTCCACTTTCCGAAACATCTTGATTGCCCTTCTCTGGACTTGCTCCTGCTTGTCAATGTCTTTCTTATAGTTTTGAGCTCAAAACTAGCCACTACAATGAATGGAGGAGAACAATCACTTTCCTCAACAATTCAGTTTTTCTTTCTCATCACAGACCTCTTTTGCCTTGATGGCTTCAAATGCACACTGCCCACTCATGTTCAACTTTTCTACTTGGACTCCAGGACATTTATCAGCAAGAGGAAGCTCAGTTTTCATTTTACTAGATTGCATTCTTCTCCATCACACAGAAGTCAGTCAAAAATAAGAAGTTAAATGACAAAGATATGGTAGCAGAAGTTTAAGGTATTTTCCTGATGTGAACACTATGTACTTACAGATGGTAATGCAAAGGATATAAAGCCCTCCTGTTTGCACAGAATAACTTCTCTCTCCTTTTAATTCAAAGAAAATCTAACAGTCTGCAGTTGCAAGATCAATACTCTCATAACAGCCTTGGCAAACCAAATTTTTGAAGTTCTTTACTTGACAATTAGGCCCTAAATCAATAAACCACTGGCCAAAATCCAGGTTTCCAGTACTCTGAAGATCAGCCAGTGGGGAAAAGGGATGAGAGAAGATGGGGACATTTCACTTGAGATAAATTATTTTTGGCTGCTGTTCTGCTTTCTCTAGTGTGGTTGCTGAGGTTCAGTGAGCCCAAGTTAGTGTTATCTAATCAGTATTAGTCTGAAAATATTACTGGAGTCATTAGGACATAGCACAAGAAAAAGACTTCAATATTATTTCTATCCTGCTTCCTTAATTTGGAAACTATCATGACTGAAGAGATGTGTTTTATTTTTGGAGCAGATGAGAACTGAAAGAGCACAGACATACTACCAGCAGCATAAAAAGCACACAGGAGTTTGCTCTGCAGGACAATAAAGAAGAGATATTTAGGGAATGGAGGCATTTCTGCCATGCTGTTAAACGGTTTTGCACCTAATTTGCCACACAGAAAGGCAGAGTGTATTACTTTAAGTAAGGCATGCCAATTACGTGGTTACAGTGCTTGTGGGACTTGAACAAACTTCTTCGCATTATGCAGTTTTAACAAGTTACCCTGCTGCAACTCAGGTCAATGCCACCTTAGGATTTTGCCTGACAGAGAGCAGATGTGCCTAAAGATAGTAAAAGCACCACATACATCTAAAAGCCAAGAAACCCCAAGCAGTTCTAAGTGTGATAGGCAATTTGGTGAGAAATAACCAAAGAATCAGAATCCTATGAACCAGCCCTTTCCAAATTAGTCATACTATTCTATTCTTTCTTTTTTTTTTTTTTTTTCCTCCTGGCTCTGTTCTTCACTAATACACCACTAACTTCAGAGTCGATCTCTTTGCAACAGATGAGAGGAACATGTTATTAGCAACCATATCAAGTTCCAGCTTGTCTCCTGAATAACGGCATTGCCCATTCAATCCCTTAAGACTAGAAAGGTTCAGGAATTCAGCTCTCTTGCTTTCTGGGTCAGTGTTTCAACTACTATACTAATTATGAAAATGAGGTCATGATTCCTACTACCCACCTTGATGGATTCATAGGCTGGTATGTGTACCAACATACAGTACAAATGGTAGCATAGACCTGTATCGCTAGATGTCACTCATCCATTCATGATAAACAGAAGAAAAGCTATCAAAATGTATGTCTCTAAACAAAGTTGTAATTTATGTAGATTTCCAATTGCAGAAACCTTTTCTTCAGAACCAATTTCTAAATAAAAGGAGCTTAGATAATAAAACACAGTGAAATGAATCATGGAATCATAGAACAGTTTGGGTTGGAAAGGCCGTGTAAATGTCATCTAGTTCAAACCTCTTGTAATGAGCAGGGATATCTTCAGCTAGGTTAGGTTGCTCCAAGCCCCATGCAACCTGACCTTGAACGCTCTCAGGGATGGGGCATCCAACCTCTCTTCAGGCTACTTGTGCCATTGTTTTATTACCCAACTTAGGTGGTAAACATTTCATGAAGACATGCAATGGTTTGTAGACTAAGACTTTATAGTCAGCTTGGGTTCCACCCCATTAGCCTACATCATTAGACTGGAACAGAAGCTATTTCTTAAAAGTGTGCACAAATATTGTACAACTTACCCTTTAACAGGTTTAACCAGTGAGAAAAGGAAGAGTTTGCAGAAGTCTCTCTACACTCTGCACTGTTATGGTCGTTACTCTAGCCCATGCCTTCTTTCCCAAGTTATTCTTCACAGGCATAATATAATTTTCAGTTAGTAATTATTTTGTAAGCACATTTTCTTGGAAGAACAACTTTCTAAAAGTTAAATTTGTAATCAAATCAGTAAGGAAGGAAGAGGAGGACATCAGCTACAATGTGATTATCTAACAACCACTACAAAATATAAATAGATAGAAGTTTAGTTTCACATAGTGCCAGATACTACACATTGGAAAACATCTGAGAATAAAGAAGAATAAAGACAAAGATCACATACCTTCTTGAAAGAGTATCATCATGTTCATACTTTTGTTAGCAACAATATTATTCAGTAAGGCAATTACAGTTTGCATTGTATTCCCAAGTATACTGTCCTGATATCTCTGCAAAAACAAAACAAAACAGTAAAAAAAAATCTAGTACTAGTTTTGCAAGGTTAGAAGACTATTACCTTAAAAAATGTGGTAATACAAAAGCAGTAATTTCTCAATCCCTTAAAATTCAACATTTAAAACATTGTAAAACCAGCCAAATATCTTAGTAGATAACATCAACTTCAGGAACCCTGATCTACAACCTTAGACCAAAACTTCTATGTTCTTTCAAACTAAAACAATTCTTATCTAGGTCTAAAATGTAAGGACTTTTTAAAATGGCATAGAACTTTATCAACCTCACCTCTATATATTCAGAACCAGAAATATTTCCCTTTGTATGATATTTCTTTTATTAATGGCATTATTGTTACTCTATTCAGTCTCAAGTTGATAACCCCACCATAAGACTATTTGTTGTTTTTCTTTGTATACATTCATAATTTCACATATACATTAAAGACCTATGACTACTGAATTGCTTCACTTTTTAGATGTCTTTCTTATGTTTGAAGATTGCTTCAGTGATTTCTCACAATTGTTGAGACTACACCGAGAAGAGGAAGGTTTATAAAGAAATTTATTTTCTTTTGTTATATTCCCTACACTTGCACACTCAGACTGAAAAGGGAGGATAAGGCAATGCAACCAACATGCATTTATATACACACGAGAGACAGTAATAACTCAGATAACTTCCAAGAAGCCAAAATAGGACAAGCCTTGATAAATCTGAGTTTAGATGTAAATATAAGCCTGAGTACTTTTCACATCTCCCTAGAAGGTTCAGGAAATATTTTGTCCAATTTTCAGACTCAAAGCCAAATAGATACATAAATCCAAAGTGAAAATAAGAACTAAGAAAAAATTGTCAGGTTTTATGCATTGTAGGTTTCTCACATGCACTTAGGTAACTTCCACACGTCCCTTTCCCACCAAATTTCTTGGTATATTGGTATTGCTCAACTACTACACTGCCACAGAATACACCATTTATTAGGGTCCATCTCTTGTCTGACAGTAGGCAATCGAAAAAAATTTAAAGTCGAACATGATGAAACTTGTCTGAAGTTAAGCATTTCAGATGGCAAAAATCACTTCAGCTTTTGAATACAGTCAAAGGAATACTTTGTGTTTCTGCACCGAAAAAATAAAATGCATTATTTCCTACAAATACCATGAAATATATATATTAAGGTATAATACATTAACAGAAGATTAAATAAATAAATATACACAGATTCCTATTAAACTTCACATTATATGAATTTTCTATTCACAATAAAGTGCTTTAAAATAGATCATAAGAAAAAACAAGCAAGAGTGCCTCACAGGCTTTTGAAGGACTGTAGTTTCTTAGCCAAACCTTAAAAATATATATCCAAGAGCTCTTAAATACTATTTACTTTATATAGCATTTTGAGATGTTATTTACGATTTCCATAAAGAACACAATAAATATCTGTTCCTCTAAAGGTTTGAAATACAGCCTGATAAATTCAAAAGCAAAGTTGGAAAGTATAAACACCAGATTCCTCAAAGGTGGAGGAAACAATACACGAAATAGACACCATAAAGCCATGGTACTAGAAATAAATTCGAATTTATTTTCCTACAGATAGCTGAAACGTGAGAAAAGCATTATTTTCAAAAGATAATGTGTCTATCTGGTAGTCCATCATCATAATATCTTATTAATTTTCCTAAAGAACACCTAGAAAGCAATACATTAAACAGCAAGAATAACTATTTCCACTACTGAAGATAATGACACGTACACTAAAAACAGAACATTTAAAAAAGAAAAAAAAAAAATCTCCAAATGTCAAAACGAGAGCTGACTCAGATATTTTCTTTGCAAATACAATATTTGTATTACTGCTTCATATATTTGAAGTAAACACCTTCTAGTAAAATTCCCCTTTCAGATATGCAGTTAGAAGACAAGCTGTTAGTTGTTTATGACAACAATCTTTCACATTCACCAGGTTAGTAACATTTTAGTGAAGCCACTTTGCTTTTAATGGACATCAATTGCACTTCACAACACTCTGCTGAACGACCAGCACTGATTTTTTTTACTTATATCAAAGCATAAATAACAAAACTTATCTTGCCCTAAATACATACAAATTAGAATTCAAGATGCCATGCAGATATCTTGAGGAAGGAAAATGGTATCTTAATGAATTAAATAATCATACAAATGGTATACTCAGCTGTACTACTAGTGATTTAAAGTATGTTCCATGATGGATTTTGACAAGATATTAGGTTCCAAGAAGCTACAGGTATGCTTTACTTATCTAAGCCATCACTGATTGCTGTTAGACTCAATTTTGGAGGTTTATATAAAAAAATTTAACTTCATAATATATCAAGGAGTAAAGCTGATCTAATTTGTGTGCACAGCACCACTGACTGTGGACATTTAATGAACAGTGCACTTGACAGCTTTAATAAAACATAGCATTTGCCAGCAGAGATAATTAGAATCGAAGCAGTAAAATTCTAGTGTTTGGCAACACAGATGAAACAACTTCATTAAAACGTACAGCTTCGGCAAATGAAAGGCAGGAAAGCACTGGACCCTGAAGAATCAGCCTTCTCAAAACTAATTGCTTCAGTGCTTAAAAAGGACAGCTATGAAATACCAAGGGCATAACAAGGAAATACTAGTATTAAAAAAAAAGAAACCACAGAAGATAAATCAAGCTTTTCAAACAGGACTGAACTGTATTTAGGCCATTAAACTTTTCATTCTAATTTTGAAGGGTTGTACTTTCACAAAAGAAATCAGTTGAAGTATTTATTTAAACCAGTTAGGTTAAAGGGTGTAAATTTGCAAAGAGGGGGTAGGAATCTTGGCAAGATACTATGGCTAAAGCTGCCTTTTCTCTTCCTTTAAGGGTATTAGAACTTAGAACAGTACTAGACAACCTACAGTATTTTAATTACATTTTAGATGACAAAAGAGATTGCACTTGTGATAAGAGGTTTGCAATTTGGGAGACTTCACATACATGTCTGCTACTTATGTATCTAAGAACCCAGAAGAGAAAGCCCTAAACGCTATGTTTACAGATATGCTGTAATTAAGTCTCACACTATACTGAATGAGCAGGAGTACTGTGGTATGTGATCAGAGTGATTACACTTTACACTCTCCTTCTCAAGCTTATATATGATCCATGAACACAAGTTAGGTAAGTAAGGGGACATAAGAACATAGAGGCTTGATTTTTCATACACTAAATCCATTGAAAGAAGACAATTATAGAAATTAACCATACTCAAATTATAGTTATTAAAATATCCCATTCTTATCTGATGATTCTTTGTCACAGTATAGCTGAGATGAAATAAACCAAAACATTGATGCTAACAAGGACCTATTTACAGGAACATAGTTCAAGATTGCATTAAGTCTAGCTTATTTTGATTTGCTATTACT
>VWZV01007556.1:62745-86472 GCA_013397155.1 Irena cyanogastra | reverse complement strand
CTGGAACATTGAAAAATAAAGAGCATTTGCATTCTTAGTCAATATATGCTTAGGCAAAGTCAACTGAGTATAGGGGGAAAGTAGTGATTTTGAAGGATTAACTAAGGAGAAAGGAAACCATTAATGGAAACCTAGAATGTCAAGCATGCACCAACAGAAAGGAGTAGAATTAGTCTTAGATTTTGTTCTAATACCCACTGCAGCAGGCAATGCAAAATTTCACAATCTTACATTCACTGTTACAGATGAATTGCAAAGCAATTCAGCAGCAGCTCTTAAAATAGAGTAGCATTTCTTCTTTCTACAAAATTGCACCTAAATTTCTAGTAGCAATGAAACCTCAAAGCTTATCGTTTTGCACCTAAACACCTCAAAGAAAGAACTGCACTCTCATGGAAAATTTTCATTACTGTCAACAGAAGGAGTCTGAGTAGGCTCCTCTCTCAAGCAGAGTCAGGTTTCTTCACAGAGAGGACACTCAGAAGCAAATTCATATAAAAACAAACTTCCTCATTACCTAAAAAAAAGTAGCCAAGCAAATTAGCTTCCTGAGATTAAAACTATTCATTGTGAATAACACTGAAGTTTCCTAAAAAGAAAAATTTGCACACAACTGAACAGTATGGAAAAAAATCTATACAGATATCTCACTCTGGAGAATTAAACTTCCTGATATCAATGAAGACCCAGTATTCTGGAAGAATTCATGCTGGTATGCTCTGAAGCAACGAAACTCTATAAGTAATAGATACCACCACTGCAGTAACTTCATATTTAGACTCATAAATCTGGAGATGCTCTGGAGAGTCTCAAGTAGCAGTAAAGCATTTGAACTGCAAACTCACTTGGGCACTGCAATCAAACATTATGCCAAAAATTATCATACCAAAATATTCACTTATCAGACTTGCATTTCCAGCATTCATTAAAAGCTACTTCTTAAAGAACTCAGAATGATAGGTAGCAATCAGCGGACATATTTTTTCTACACGGATTTTGCTTTGATGCAAAAGACACTTTGCCACCACAAGGAAAGTCACCTATACTCTGTGTTCATTAATCCATCTTCAGCTGTTAAGGAATGAGTCTCTGCCACTTTTCCCTGAGAATCTGCTCCTATATCCATAACTAACTAGCTCCTAAAGCAGTATTTCAAAGCAAAAACTGATACTGACTCAGTTTCCACTGCCTACTGAGGTGTGCAAGATCGAGATTGAAAAGCCTTTCCTGACATTTTCCATAACTGAAAAAAATCCTGACAAAAAAACCAACAGAGAAAAGCTATGCTTTTACAAGGAAGTAAAAAGGATAGAAAAATATATCCATTGTCTCCATTGTCCCTCTTAATCTCAAATTGAATGTTTTATTCTTTGTACTCACAGACTTCCTTAAAATTCAGCAGTATTGGTAAAAAATATGTTGAATGAGAAGCCATGGGCTGACAAAGAAGTATGGGGAAATTGAACCTGTCTGAATGAGGAAAGAATGCTTTTCTCTACCACAATTTAGTTGGGTTGCGAGATATATTCAAGCTGTCAAAAGGAACAGGAAAAATATATTTACATGTTTAATATTTTTGACTTTACTCCTTGCTTTAAGCCTTCTACCCTCAACATACTATTTAGTTTGAAAAGCATTGTTTTTTCCCACACATTCATATTTACTCAATCTGTAATTGCAACAGAGAAACATGATAACTAGTTTATCAAGCTACATTAAACTTGAAAACAATGAAGGGCTGTTAAATCAAAAGGAAACATCTGCTGAATCTTCTGTTGCTAGAATCATGGTATAGCGTGATTACATTTGGTACCTTCAAAATACATCATTCCTCAGTTTTTATTATTAGTTATTTTACAGATTATTTAAGTAGTTGATTACTAGTCTGAAACACATTAGGAAATTCTCTTTATATTATATATATATATTTTTAAGTCAGTCTGTACATCTCATTTGTGGACATCTGTTCATAGAGATTTTGCATGTTCCCAAGAGACATGCATTTAGAAAACAAGCATACTCAACCATCAGGCTCTACCAGCTATCAATCTACTCAGCTCGAAGTACACATACTACTGTGCATGGATGCCCTAGGAAATTCATCTTCCAGCCTTTCCCCACTCAAGTTACTCCTAGAGTAGCTACATCTGTTAGTTGATACCAAGGCACCAAACCACATGGCAGGAAACGGGAGCACTAACAATATTCCTCAGTGAAGAGACTGGCAGAAATGCTGGAAAGTAACACAGCCAGCATTATTATCCCATGACAGAGAGGGCATTTCTTTCATGTTTCTGTCCTGGGCTTAGACAGACAAGCAATTATGCTCTAAGCCAACTATATCCCTACTACAACACTACGCAGTCAAGGCAAGAGAAATTATGAACTGGTTGCTGCAAATGAAACTCTACATTGCAAAACACTGTGTTTATTCGGTGTAAAAAAATTACTAAATAAGTCTATTAATGATTACAGGGTTTTTTTTGTGGTGCTATACTCAATAAATATTATCTCTTAAACAATACGTTTGCTTAGTAGTGAAATTCATGTGCACTCTAAAGAAATATTATTGGCAGATTTTGCTTAGCATGATTTTTCTGTGACTAATATTCATGGTCAGGATGAGACAATTCATGATTGATTCAACACTTAAATTTCAACAACTTTCAAATCATTAGTCTTGTCCCTTCCTTCTGACGTTGCAGAAGATTACAGAATTGGGTATCTCCTCCATTTTAGCATTTTTGTTTCCAGATGATTAAACACTGAAAAAAAGTAGAAGGCATAGTAGACTAACATACGTTTTGGGTTTGTTGGTTTGGGGTTTTTTTGATCAGTTAATTAAGGACCATGGACATTAACAAATCTTTTCTATAATCACATTATTAAATACAAACTCAGAAAACAAAAACCATTTTTAGTATGTTACAGTGTCTTTGTGAACTACAGGAATGGAGTTTATGGGTGAACTATCTCTATAAAGTTTCTTCTTCCATAAATTAGTGGTATATAATCTTTATTCTCAATTCTATCTCAAGTTAATGTTCCTGATAAACAGTATGTGTATTACTCAAACACACTTTCATACCCCATGCATCACAGTGATATCTTAGCACTTATTCAAGAACTTGAAGATGAATGTATTTTCTTCTTATGCCAGGTTTGGACATGAATTCCAAGAATAAAAGGAGCTGAGGTGGATTCAGTGGAACAGAACTGAACTATGATAGTGGAGCAAGGTTAGAATTCAGAGTAGTCCTAACTCTGTGTGTACACGACAGTGATTAAAACTGCCCTGAGTGTAAGTGGATTTGATACACATACTTAAGCTAAATAAGACTTAAGCATTTGCTATGTCTCTTAATGTCATTTTACAAACATAAGTATTTTCACAATCCAGGCCTAAAAATTACAATGTTTATATAGCATCAAAAGCTTCATCACTTTCAGAGGAAAAAGGAAATTATTCTGGTATTAAGAGCCATGTTTGGGTACATTTGGAAAGAACGGTTTGTGTTCACAGCCAAAGAACTTCTCAACTGGAACAAACAATTAAAAAAAAAAAAAAGATAGCAAAAGGAAGTACAGTTTCTTATTCTATGAAAATACCAGAAACACTCTTTCTCTTGTAGACACAACAGGAAGGAAATTTACTGTTATCCAAAAATCTCCCACAGACATACAAACCACTGATCAGCTTAACTTGGTGTTCAACAAACAAGCTACCAATCCCATTCCCTAATTAAATTCTGTGCAAGATTAACATAATTTTGCTTTATTACTGTTTACCAGAAGGAACAGGATGTAGTCAAGATGAAAAATTGAAAAGAACAAATAAATTAATCTGGAGACTAGAAAGAGAGAATTTCAAGGTTGAATGACCATACCTTCTCCTTGCTTAAATTTTTCCAGGATATTGCTAGAGTTTCCAGACTCTACAGAGTTTGTTTTTATATTAGCTATGCCTATGGCACCAGAACCAAAGACAGCGCATGTATCTTGGTTATGTTGTTCTGGGACAGAAATAGCATTTTTTCATTACATTGTGATTTTTATTCTTTTATTTGCTTTCTTCCTGCTTTGCATTTAATTCTTATTTTTTTCTGTACCTGTGATCCTAGAAAAAGTGAACACAAAGTTCACTTTAGTAGGTCATATTTCAGGTACATACATTTCAGAAACATATTTATGGAGTGACAGCCCCATTTTAGCTCTATAAAATACTAACAGCATAAATGCAATGTCAGTCACAGGAATTACATCTTCCAGCCACTGGAATTCACTGATATTGAAAGTCAGCTCTTCCTTTAGCCAGCAACAGTCTGATGATGCTAGGCCACAGAAAGCATCTGAAAGAGAACTGATGAGAAAGAAGTAAAATGGAGAAAGAAATGACAGCTAACAAGAATAGCAATAATAGTAATTATTATTATTCAAAATATACTTACAATATGAGTTTTGTAATATTTCTTTATGTGCTAATAGATTATTATTCTTTTGAATTTAAGATGGGATCTAAGTAAAAGAGAATAGATATAGATTGCATATAAAGAAGAAATCATTTGCAACAAGGGTGCTGAGACACTGGCAGAGGTTTCCAAGAAAAGTTATAGATGCCTCATCCCTCTAACTGTTCCAGGCCTGGCTGGAGAGGGCTTTGAGCAAACTGGTCTAGTGAATGACATCCCTTCCAACCCAAACTATTTTATGATTCTTGGATTTAGTTCTTACCACTTAGAACATTAAACTGAGAAGAAATGACAAAAAATAGTAATTGCTCTACTGAGTATATAAACAAGAATATAGCAAAATTAATTTCAGACTAGCCTGAGCCTTGTTCCCATGATGGCAATCTCAATAGCACCAGGCAGTAGACAGCTTGAAAAATTTAGTCATTCAGCACTACAGTGTCACCTGATACCCCACTGATACTCCCTGAAGCACTCTGCACACTTGCCTGGCACAAACCAAGCACTACTTCTGAAAACTCTTACTCTCATCTGTTCTAAAGTCAATTCTTATATTGCAAAGAGCAATGGCACAACTTACAATTTAAAAGCTTAACTCACATGTACAAGAATACAAGGAAAGGAAACCAATTCTGCTTCTCAGAAGAATTTGCAAAACACTATCAGATGCCATGACTTGAAAAAAAGTATACCTCTTGCTGCTAAATATGATATCACATTTAATTTATTCCATTTTCATCAGAGATTAACAGATGGTTCAAGACAGAACCAGAAATGCCTAAGTTCAGCAAAATAGGAGGCTCTCCTAAGCAAGTCCTACTTCTTTCTCAAAGACAGAGGAAGTTTGTTATTACAATTTTTAAGAATATATTGAACAGCATTTTTCTTTTTGCACATCTTTCCAGGCTAATCTTCAAATAAGTTATTATAGTTTTCTTCATGGTCTCATCCCATCTCTTTCCCCAAGTCATTTCTATTCAAATACCTAAATACTGATTCAAGAAATCAACTTTAAGAATACAGGTTTGAAAATTGCTATAGTTTCTGAAAATAAATTCCACTTAATGACAGAGATACATTCCAGTCATCAATATGTAGGCCATAGGTTCAATTCAAATCTTCCTGATTTTCCTCATTGTTATGGCAATTCTTGCCTGGAAAGATAGGGGATTCCAGTGCCTTCAGATTGTAACAAAGTGCTTTCAACCCCCTAAAGAGTGAGGGGTTTTTGTCCTTCATATACCTTCATTTCAGTAGTAAACAAGCACTAAATGATTACATGAGAACTTTTATCTACTGATTTATGAGGAGGACAGGATCCATTAAACATGTATATACAGACACATGAACATACATACATACATGTTTTCTCATAAAGTATTTCAACTATGACATATGAAATTCAAATGAAACTATTCTAGCAATGCTGAAAAATCAATGACTTGAGACTCTGTGCTGTTTCAGAGTAGAGCTAGACTTTCAATTTCCTTGAATGTTTAAGACCTCAAACAAACATTCCCAGTGTGCACTGACGTACTCGCTAGGTTATCACACCGCCTGTATCCCACAGTGGTTTGCTACCTTACAAGAAATGTAGAGGACTTAAGTTCTTTCATGTCTCCTCATTTTTAGTGAAAGTCCAGATCATCAGTAGGTTCTGCGACAAGGAAAATTTAATATATACAAACTGAAGCAACTTCAGTAGGAGATGGTGAGAGATGCTAGTAAAACATCTTGCTTAGTAGTCAAAATATTTATTTTGAGCTTCAGAAACCCAGAGTCAGCCATTTCCTCTACAGTGATTTTGAACTTGGATCTGCACTTAGGCCCTTCCCCTAAAGCACTCCCGGATGACATGCCACTGGCTACCCTGAGTTCTGCCTTTCTCCTCTACCTCCCATAGAACCGTAGGCAGAAGATTCATCCTGAACAAAAGAAGCCTTCCTCAGTGAAACATGCATCCAACTTGGAATAACATAAAGAAGCACTGAAATAACCCCTGTATTTCCTCCCCCTAACAACAGACTGGAATCCTGTAAAGACATGGAGCCATGATCACAGAATCTTCTGAGGCGGAAAAGACCCACAAGGATCATTGAGTCCAACTCTAAAGTGAATGGCCCATATAGGGTTCAGCCCCGCAAGCTTGGTGCTCATACGCACTGAGCTGATCAGCAAGGTTCTGCTGCTCTATCCAAGTTGTCTACCAGCAAAGAGAAGCTTTATTCTTATATGAATTCATGGCCTGAAAAGGAGTTGAATATTTTTAGATCCAAGTAACATTTTGATGCTAAGAGAGAGTCATAAAATATTATCAAGAATTAAATTTAATAACACTAGAGGTCAGAGAGAAATTTTAATCCTTATGTGGTGGCACACAATGCGTCATTGCACTGTAAAAGGAAAAAATAAAGAAAACTAATAAAAAAGAAACCAAAATCCAACTAAAAATCCCCTCAAAAACCAAACCAAAAAAAAGCCCACAAAAACCCAAAGAATTGTACCACTGGATAAAGACAGCATAGAAATATATTTTATACGAAGAAATTAAAATATGAACTTTGTTAGAACACAGAATCCTAGTAATAACTAAATTAACAATTTTTAATTACTCATAATAAGCCACTTCACAATCATTAGGTAGCTATATTAGTCTTTTACTTCATTTCATTCAATCTATACTCCTTGAACAGTTATTCATGCTGAAAAACGTGTACAATAGATGTGAGAGAATAAAAGGATCAAAGAGGAAAACAGCTAAAATATATCTGAAAAGCTGGTAACAGAAATTTTACAAAACCCAGGGAGAGGAGACTAAAGTATCATTAGCCATTTTCATATCCTAATGGAACATGCAAGTTTCAGTCTGTTACTAAGAGTGGGTCCATGGCAAAGAGCCCAAATGAGGTCTGAGAAAGCATAATGTACCTTTAATGATTGAAATAGCAAGAAAATTAAATCTAATCATGTTTCATTAAGCATACTTTAGCTCCCATTTTTACTAAATTATTCTATTATGATTTCCCAACTGTCTGTTGAAATAACCTTTTACAGCAATCTAATTCACCATCATAAACAAGTCTCATTTCTCACAATGAAGCCTCCTGGGATTAGTGAGAGGAGATGGAAAATCTAAACCTTGCCAATCCTGCAGCCACTAAGGTAACCACTCAGGGAGACAAAGATTTTTGTTTTCCTATTTGTGGCTGAGATCATTAAGATATAATTAGAAATGTATTCATGAGTATCAGAGCGTCTGTTATGGAGATACCATTCGCCCAACAAGCATCCTCCATACTAGTCTTTAAAAAGCACAGGAGCAGGCATAATCCCCACTTCACTCTCTGGAGATTTCTGCATTAAATGGACTGCATTAGACATCCCTCTCACTCCCTGCTTTTTAATGGAACCTTATACATGCATGCAGTATTTTCTCAGACTCCATTGTTACCATCAGAACTGCTAGTCTGTTTGCTTTCAGCAATATGCTCCTGCAGTGCCATCCAGATGTGAGCCCTAAAGATAGCTACGTGCAGGGAATTTAAATCCTGCTCCAGAACTTGACACAGGGCAAGCAAATGTAGAACTTGACAATATACAGTAAGAAATGGATTGTTTACAGAATAATCCTTGGCTCTCTGCAGCAGTGAAAGGAGCTATCAGCCCTCAAACACGTCCTTTCTGCTTCAGTCAAAAGAATGGAATATGCACCAAGGAGAAGTATTGCACTTTACTCCAATAGGTTGCTGAAAGAAAACTGTTTTTCCTTTGTAAAGACCTTAATTATTGCCAAACTCCGTATCAAATAGCATGACAGTAACAGAAAATTAAAAGCAATGTCACCCACCAAACAGTGCTTAAGTATCTGCCACAGGGATAAATATGGAGCCCTCAGTTAAACTGGAAAGTAAACTGTCAGTCACTGTATTTAGCATCACAATGTCTGAACAGGTTATGATCTTATTTGGTAGTCAGGAGTTTGAAAGGAACCCAGTATATGATATAGAAAGAAAAAGAGTTGTAGGGCACAACTTTGCTTCCTGTATCCATATGATCAGTAAATAAATACTTGAGCAAAACATCCAATGGGCAGAAACTGAACCTTGTAATATAAACAGGGGACTCAAAATAGAAATCTGAGAGGAAAGAAAAAAAATACCAATATTTCAGTAGAGTCTTTGAGATGATGTTCTATTATAATTGTAATTAGAATGTTAGAGTGGGTAAACGAAGACTGTGTCATGGTAGGCTTAATCTTTTTGCATACATATGGCCAATGAATCTACCTTAGCAAGTAATGATTTTTAAGCTTGCATAGAAAACCATTTTACAAAACAAAATATATTTAGAAACTAAGCATTTACTACAATGAGTAAATGACTACAGTTAAAAATAGAAAGTAAAAAGTATAATATTAAGATTTAAATTGTTTTGCTTTGAGGAAGACTGACCTCCTAAAATCTAATTATCACCCTGCAATATAAACTCTTCAGGAAGACATTAACACAAAGAATGCATAAAGAATACATGACTGAGGCCAAACCAGACAAATTTCTAGATAAAAGATCAGAGTTCAGATGCATAATGCAGAAACCTCTGCCAGTCAGAAACCATTCACAGACATTCAATATTCTTTTACAAATGCTATTGTGGAGCACACAATAGCTCAGTACCTTAGTCATCAGAATGCAGCTGGTCAATAAAGGTACAGTCAGCAACTGCCACATTCCTATGCCAATATTTATTTAGGTAAGATTAACACATGTACCTCAGCTGTCTGACAGAACAGTGATAGCGTCACAGTAAAATTCTGGTCACAAGATCAATAAATCTTACTCTGAAAAATATGCATCCCAGATTTACTTCAATATATATTTTTCCTTAAATACTTTATCTTTGTCTTGACATTTACATTAGCAGGAACAATAAATTAGCAATTTGCTCTTAATCAGCCTCCAACATGAAGTGTGGAAGAAGTGAGATTTTGCGTTAATATTGCTTCTACAGCAAAAATAAATTAATTTTTAAATGTAGACATTAATCACCTTGGGTGAACATCAATGGTGATTCCTTTCTGTATTACACATTTAAAATTTTTCATAAAATTCAAAGAAACTATGGTAAGGTCATGATTTCTTCCTGTAACTTGATAGTTAAAGGTCATAGAGGAGACACTTTGGTACTAGACTTGTGAAGTCTCATGTTAGAAATAATCTTTTTGCAGCACTTGCTTTTCACACATCTGCATTGTGGTGCTACAGCTCCTTCTCTTCATAGGTCTCCACGTGTCCCTCAGCTCCAGCCATTACCAATGGAGTGAGGGAATGCTGCAGGGCTGCACTCCAGCCAGCAGTTACAGACAAAAGCAGCCCTGCTGGCTTCCCCAAGCGGCTCCCTCACTCCTTCTTTTGCTGCTCACAATCAACTCCCACAGAACTCTTGGCACCAGGCACATTTCTTCTTTTTTACATCACACGATACAGTATGAAGAACACTTACAAGGTCACAAAGACTTCGAGATTGCTAACAGAAATAATTTGAGATTGTCACACACACATATGTATATATAGGGACATATGTTATATATCACATACATGCACACATATATATATATATGAATATTACAAAATTACAATCTGACTATTTATTTACTAAATAAACAAAACGAATTGTGTCCAAGGTGTGGGCACTGCAAGACTGTGAGAATAGGAAAAAAGCTTAAAGAATGGGAGGTGAGATTTATCAGTTACTGATAAAAATGGGGTAGGATGAACAACAAAAGATAAAGAATTTAATTTGTTTAATCTTATTCACAGTAGAACCAGTCACCAATCTACAAGATTAACTACTTTAGCTGCATTGCTTAAATTAAAATGTAGGAGAAAGGCAGTAAATGCTACGAACTTCTGGAGAAAAGGGGTATGACACAAGATGGATTCTGAAGACAATGATGCCTGTTAAATCTCTAATTAAAAAAGAGCACCATTATCTCTTCACCCATCCCAAACCACCTCCCAAATATTTTTTCCCTAAGTGGGAAAATTTTCTAATTATAATGACTGAGTGATACTTTGACGTAATAAAATTTCTGCAAAAATGTGCTACATTAAAACATTGACAACTCTGAAACTTGTTCATAAACAATGGCTAAATACTAATTCTTAAAGAGCATCCAAACTTCTTTGTGAATTCCCCAAATTACTGTTAATTTTTAACTCCACAGTCAGCCAAATAAACAGCACAGACTGAAAATTAACCTCTTAACTCAGAGCTGTGTATTTTTAACTAGCTAATTTCTCTAAGAAACAACTTGCTTCAGAAAACAAGTCAATCTGCTTAAGCCATAAAAAATTAAACTGGTTTCTCATATAAAAATGGGAGTTATAAGACAAATTTCTGCAGCTAGTAACTAAAATCTCACAATACAGAAAGGTTCCCATGCATTCATTTTTAGTACATAAAGCAGAATCTGACTCAGTTCAATAGACTCTACCTACCCTAACAACATATCTAAAACACTTGACACCAGAAGAAGCCCTACATGACAGGTATACTGAACACTTTCCTCAGCCTCCAGGAATTCACAGCCCAAGGACTTTGAGCCAGAATTTTATACATATAATAGCTCTCAATGGATTTTTGCTCCATTAATTTGTCTGGTCTATTTTTTAATTCAAGTAAACTGAGGATGCCACGGAGCAGAGCTGAAAGCTGAACATAACCTTATAGGAAAAAGAAATTGACCTTTTGTCAATTTTTCAGATCCCAACTGCAAGTTTTATTTAGTTCTTTAGCTCTTATAAAAGAGATTTTCTGTGAGTAGTGACAATGAGCAATACTGTCCCCTATTCACCTGACTATGGTATGCATATGTAAAGATCACACTTGCCCCTCAACCACCACCTTTCAGATTAAAGCATACAGAAGAATAATCTCTTTCACAGTGGCCATTCCAGACCTTTAATCATCTCTGTTTTTTTTCTTTGCACTATTTGCAGTTCTACTGTAAACATTTTGAGATGGGGAACCCAAAATCTACACGTGGAGTAGAATGCACAATGTTTCTCTGCCTACTATTGCAATGCTTCCTCTTACAATGAGTAACATTCAGTGTGTTTTCTAGACCAGGACAAAGGATTAAACAGATGTTTATATTAGACTGTGTTTTCATCTAACCACAAGATCACATTCCTGAGTGATAATGGCAACACATCATTGCATACGTAGAGCTCTAACCCTAGACAACAGTCTCACATTGTGCAATACTTCAGAACACATACAGGTTTCATATCTGCTCTGAAAAAGAGTGCAAATGAAACTGAAAGTGAGTAGTAATAGGTGTCAAAAAAACTTGAGAGGATTTTAATTACATGAATAATCACAAGATCCTGAAGGTTATCCACAAAACTTCTATCAAAAAAGGCATGAATCAAGTGTGATGAAAGAATATGTGAATGCTGAACAAGTTTATGACCACAAAAAAAAACCTAAACCAAAACTAATCCAACCAAATACTGTTTAAGAGGGGGAAAACCTTGCTTTAGAACCTCTGCATTGTGAACCTTGTAAGTTCTTAAAAGACTGTGTTTGCTGAAAAAGTGAGAGGGAGAGAAAACAAGAGCACCAGTTCTGTTTCTGTCCAAGCCTTAGGGCTGTCTGTGGTGATGGTCAGTCCGGACCTCTCACTCATGCTGCTGTTGGTGAAATCCATCACTAAGGAACATAAGCTCAATACCCTTCTGCCTTAAGTTCCCAAGACTGAGAGACTGATCTGTCATCTAAAATGAAATTTCTGATAAAATGTTCAGTGAGCATGGAAAAAGTTTATAAACTTATAAACTCTTCCTTCAGGCTGAACTGGGGGAACAATAACAGAATTATTCCTCAGAGAAGGTGCTAGAAAGAACAAAGTACTATAAAATGAAGAACTGAAGAATTTTTATTAAAAAGTTTTCTATCAATATAAAGCGACAAATAAAAGAAAAATTATTTCCCTATCAGGGCAAAAAGTCATGTATTTTCCATACTTTTAGAAGTTTGGGGTTTTTTTACACTTAATTCTTCACCTAAATACTATAAAATTCTTCTTACTACATATTTCAAATATTCTACAAATCTTAACTGTCATAAAGCTCATAGAGCTAAAAAAAAGGTCTTAGTTAACATTTAGGTAAACTTGTTTTTCAAGAAATAAAATCTAGTATCATCAACTTTATGTGTCACGTGGAAAGCTGAAGTTAGCATGTTCCCTTATAGGTCAGAGCTGCACTGTTTGAAAGTAAAAATAAAATCATTAAGAAAAATCCTCCACAATAATATTCAAACTACTCAATCCCAAAATTTAAAAAAACCACAAGACTCATATTTCAGGTAACCTTGCATAAATGTCCGAGTGTATTGAGAGACAAAACAAGTTGGCAGAAACACTCAGTGACTTTATACACTCATCCATTCAACCCTGACCTACAGTCTGCCTTGGATGTGGTTCATAAAACACCACCCTCATGCAGTATAAAATGTAGATGGCTCAGATAAAAAAGAAATGGGAGCAGAGCCAAGCCAGTTGAATAAGCACTGCCACTTCATTCCATCCACTTTGCTTACTTAAAGGTCAAACCATACAAGTTGTTAGGAAGTAGGAAAAAGATGAAGAGCTCAGAAACCCAAACTCACCTGAAAGACTACTGACTTGGATCCTAGTCTAGAGGAGCCATTTATCTAAGTTCAAAAAGGCTCAGTGTATTGTGGCTACCATGCTACGAGATAACCTATGAGGTAATTTTTATCCAGTTGGTTGATTTTTAGGAAGATGGATTGGACTGGGATAATAGAATTACAGAATAGCATACGGTTGAACATGCCTCTGGAGCTCTTCAGTCTAGCTGGCTGCTTGGCTCAGGCTGCATAGTGTCTCCAAGCATGGAGATGTTATAACCTCTCTCACCTCTCATTCCAGTGTTTGACCATCCTCCCCACAGCAAAATGTTTCTTTCTATATCAAGCTGGAATTTCCCATCTTCCAGTTTGTATTCATCCTGTCATCCCTCCATTGTGCACTGCTGAGTCAAGTCTGGCTGCATCTTCTCTGTACTGTCCCATGAGGCAGCTACAAGCAGGAAAAAGATCCCCCCAAGATTTCTTTGAAAAGGTTGTATGAAACTTGTTCTCTCATCCTCTCCATGTGCTTCAGACCCTCTGATCATCAGGGGTGGGCTTGCTCCAAGATGTCAAAGGTTCAGGGTAAGCACTATTACACCTTTTACAATATATTTTAATTTTTTCTCTGAACACAGTATTTAAAAACTAGGTATTCTGAACAAATTTAGCCTTCCAAGAAAAACTAACTTTCAAGAGCTGTTCAGAATAACCACTATTATTGCATTTGTAACTGAAGGAGTTTAAGGGAAGTGCCAACTACCAGCATCCAGGAAGGTCCAAAGGACAACAGGTAATCCCCTAAATACAGGACAAACCTAGTGGATTTTGAGCAACAGCCAAGGGCCAGCACACAGTAACAAGCAGATGCTCTATCCTTTGTAGGTGCAGAGGCCTTTAAAACAAGTGTTGTGTTGGATCTTTCCAACACCCGTGAAGGGATCATTCCATACTTCATACCATAACTTTGGATAAATATCAGAGTTATAGTTACTCATTAATTGCTCTGAACAAAGCTTAAACTGCATCACCACCGTGCATCCCTGCAGCACCCTGTTTGTCCCAATCAAGAGAAGATGCAAAAAGACCAGAGACACCAGCTGAGCCCTAGGTCACTTTAGAGCAGCACTGTGAAATGTTCTTGGGATGGTCAGAGCAATGATGTGATAAATGCATGGATCTGCAATGCAAGAAACAACAGTGATCATTGCTTTGTAACAGCTTTTTCTTTGAAATTGTGAATATATTTTCTTTCAAAAGACAGCTGGTAAGATACTATACCATAATACACAAAATAACTATCCACTCTGGACTACTGCAGAAACATTTCCAAAATCCACCTTCATAAAACCAGTATGCTTGCCTGCTTATTGAAGACCAGTAATACATAACATGAAGAGTGAGATGAAAGAAATGAAAAACAGTCACAACATCATAAAACTCAGAAATGTGTTCTAGTATCAGCAGTAATCATGGTCACTATTTTTGCAAAGTACAGATACCTATGCACTCCACTATCTGTTTGTGATTTTCTTACACACTATGTTATAGCTAGCTTTAAAATCTTGCTACAGTCTTTTAGATTTGTATTTATTATCTGTACAATTTTCAACTTTTATAACAGGATAAATAAATAACTACTAACAAACACAAAACACATAAGAATATTGTTTATACATGAGTTTTCTTACGTCCTTTAGCACTGCACATAAAACAGAAAAAAAAAATAGCTGGGTAGCATACACACTGAAATATTAGTGTCTAGCATTAGAAAGTAATTCCTTTAAGATGTAAATAGCTGAATTTTCTTCCTATACAGGAACATAATGTTGTCACAAATGCTGTGGACTCAATTTTTCTCTCAGAAGTGGAGCTCCAGATGATTTAGTAAATAATTTTATTCCCTCTCCTAACATGAACACTTGTTCAAAGTAATTTTGCAGATAAGAAAGAGAGTGATAGAAGGACATGCTTTAGCAATACTTCTTTTTTTAACACCCATTTTATTATGCAGAATATCAATTTATACTATTAAAATTATTTAAAGGATGGCTCTGTTTCTTCTCACTTCTTTCTCCATCAGCAATCCTACTGGGGATAGATCTACTCAGACATACAGTCATAAAATAGGCTGCCCATATTTACTTAGTGCTTCTCATAAAAAAATCTGAATACCTTCTAAATATTAATGAATTCATCTTCCCTACGTTCTTGTGATGTACATTTGTAGTTTAGACACTACTTTACCATAAGAAAAAATCATTAAAGAATTTTGTTTGAATAAGGTCCAGTTGAGACCTTAAACAGGCCTAGTTTCAGAATGATGAAAACTAATTGCAGAGTTTTCTCAGAGTAAAGGTGTTCATTGTACACCCAAAGGACAGAAGCACAACAAGCATACAGTGAAAAAGAGGGCTTATACAATTTACCCAGGGTCTAGAATAAATGTGGATCAGCAGCAGTTCTCTCAATTCTCTCACTACTCTGTCAAGAAGCCCATTCTTCATCCCACAAATAATGTACTTCAAGTTTTCAGTTTTTCCATTAACCTGTTCTTAAATATTTGTAACAAATACACATTTAACTACTTCAAAAAGAAAGTTGAATAAAAGACAGCCAAAATTTTTTCCTCAAGCAACTCTACAAGAAAGGCTGAAAACCAGCTACTACTAATACAATTCAAAAAAACTAATATCAAAACCCTAATAACAATTTTCTCAATGTGATGGATGGAAAATAAATAATTCCAGCTCTGTTTAAAGCTGGCAGCTGTTAGCTCAGAGTTAGGTGGAGACATCTTCATGAATTGCTGCCACACACTGACTGCAGCACAGACAACTCTTAAGCTCTGTGGTTGTAGCAAATAGGCTGAAAGTTTAGCATACATCACAAGGATATTGAAAAAGCAAGATATTTCTTCCATTGTTGGCAAGAAAATGCCTCTGCAAAGGCAACTTCTGTTGACCTTATCACTGGGGAACAAAGGGCTGGAGAGCAGTGCTATGGAAAGGGACGGAGGTCGATGGCAAGTTGAACATGAGTCAGCAGTGCCCTGGCAGCCAGGAGGGCCAAGCACGACCTGGGTACATCAGGCACAGCATCACCAGCCGGGCAAGGGAGGGCATTGTCCTGCTCTGCTCTGCACTGGGGTGGCCTCACCTCGAGTGCTGGGGGCAGTTTTGGGCACTACAATGTAAGAGGACATCTAACCATTAAGAGTGCATCCAGAAAAGGGTGAATAAGATGGTGCAAGGTCTCAAGAGCAAGATTTACAAGGAGCAGATGAGGTCACTTAGCTTGTTCAGCTTGGAGGAGAAAAGGCTGAGGGGAGACCTCATCACAGTCTATGACTTCCTCAAGTGAGGCAGCAGAGGTGAGATGCTGATCTCTCTCGGGTCACCATCAATAAGACAGGAAGAAATGGAATGGAGCTGCATCAGGAGAAGTTCAGATTGGACATTAGGAAAAGATTCTTCACTGAGAGTATGGCTGGGCACTGGAAGAGGCTCTGCAGGGAGCTGGCTGCAGCACAACACCTGACAGAGTACAAGGAGCATCTAGGCACACTCTTAGTTATATAATGACTAAGGTAGGTCTGAAGGAAGCAGGAGTCGGATGCTATGATCCTTACTAGTCCTTTCCAACTGCAGACAATCTACCTTTCTGTAATTGCTTTACCCATATGCAAAACCACTGCACATCACATGACAACATCTGGGGAAAGAAATCAAATGTCATGGACTCTTGTTATTAACCACAATCAGAAATTGTTTTTATATACTAAGCATTTTGGCTTCTAATAGTTTTGCTGTCATCTGTTAAGAACACAACAGTTATGCATGAATAACTGTTAAGAATTCATTCCATGTACAGTGTTAATAATTGGAGAGATCAGTTGACCATAACAGATTAACAACTCAATTCAGCACTAATCAAACATTTATATGTATAAATACTTCCCCAATAACTCCTGACTAAAAGATCACTAAAACAAAAGGAAAAAATATGTTTCTGAAAATAAACCTTTCTATCAGCAGGATTCCTCTTTCTGCTAAAAAATTCTCAGGAGAACTCCACTTAGACATGTTTATTTCCAAGAGTACAAATTCAGATGTGCAGGCTTATCCCTTTTAAAAGGGATAATATACACTATTTTCAAGTCGGCAATTTAAAAGAGATAAGTAGTCTCAGGAATCTCATCCCTAAACTGAAAGTGCTTAAGTAAGTTAGCAGGGTAATGAAAAATCCTAACATTCCTTCCAGAGGAGCCATATTTTATTCCTGGAAAATTGGAAATTAACATACTGTACCCTACTGCCTTTTACAGTGTCTTCTTAGGTGTATAGAAGCACTCTTATTAATTTGATTTTACATTAAAAAGAGAATAAATATAATACCTTACTGAATGTTGACACAAGACTTCAATGCATTGGTAAGAAATTTGTCAGTTTGGAAAGGATTTCAACCATACTCATTGATGAAGTATTCTACTCATAGTACATTTTACACTTGCATTATATTTATCTTCTTTAAATGGTATCTCGTAATTTTTTTTCTCATTCCAAATACATAAATTCTAAGATAGTTCAACACTTTTTCACTAGTTTCTCCTAAACCCATCTTTAGATATTAAATGCCTTTCAAAACTAGCAATTATTTTGCTTTATAAACTACCCATTAAAATAGGGTTTTGGCATTTTCACTTTCAGAAATCCTCATAGATTACATTCCTAATCTGTCACACCAGTTTTAAATACACTCCCACAGCATACACTTTGACTATTAAATATAGTAGATTTGAGGAAATATGCATACTTCAGAGAAGGACAAAAATTAGAGATATTCATTATGGATACATTTAAAGTTTCTAACTAATTCTGTCCTGTAGAAGCCATAAAAATCACTCCTAGAATCTAATTTCAGATACCTTATAAATGCAGGTTTTCCCTAACAGCAGTAATGAACTGGTGAAATACACCAAAAAGAGCCATTGCATTGAACACTTTTGCAACAGCATTGAAAATACAGAAAGGAACAGGAATACCCCACACAAAGGTATTAAAACAAATAGTATTTCCTGTTCTTTAAAACACATGTAGACTAAACATTCCCACATAACTTTGTGTTGATTTTTCTACTAGAGAGCTGATTCTAAATTAAGGATTGAGTATGCCTACAGCCTGGAGCGAGATGTCCACAGCAATCAATCAGCAGCAATCTTCTCATGCAAGCGCTGAGCTGACTTTAAGTCAAAGCTCATTTACAGCATAGAAGACCAAGGGTCCATTCACACTAAATGCTAGAGCTTTTATTATTTGCCAAGTTTACTACCCTAATTTTCTCCAGCAGATGAGTTCTGCAGCATAAATGTGTACTCTTTACAGAATATAAGAGAAAGAGTCTCCTAGGTTTTTGTTTCAAGTACTCATCCTGGACGGCTCACAAGTACTTGCATGGGTTAGAAACATTCTTCCCATTCTTTCAGACAACCAACAAGATGTGCACCACGTTGGACTAGGAGGTCCTTTGTTTAACAGACACAAGTAAACTAATGCTTCAAATGCTGCAATAACATGTTCCTCTATACTAATCATCCATGTGGCTGCTAGACAGCAAAATAACTCTACCTCTTCCCTCAAATGATATATGACTAATCTCCCACCAGAAAATAGAAACTAAGCAAAAGAGGAATGATGAGGCTCTTCTTTTTCCTCTCCAGTGTTCTTTTTCTCCATTTTTAGAGTGTCTTCACAGGTAAGATGGGCCATAAAACAACTATTAATTTTAAAACATTCTAAGTGGATGGCTTTGTTACTTTATCTGAATCAAAAGGAGTGGCATCTCTGAGCATAACCATTTCCTGTGGCTTTTTTCTCCTATTAAAATTCAAAATGAAATATAGAATCCAACCATTGCTTGCACTTGGATGCTAAACAACTTCTTTTTCAAAACTTTTTTTTTTAATTGAAGGACTTTGATTAGAATTATTTTAAATGTTAAAAAAAGTGATCTAACTATACCAAAGGAATTTAGTTATACATGGCTATGTATCCTCTACTTACATAAAATTTCCACAAAATTGTTAGATTTCTTGAAAAGAAGTTGTTACACAAGAAAGCTGGCATGGCTTGTTTCTACTTTTGAAGTGCACGTTTATCTATTTTTTATGTAACTATTACAGTTTTTCTTTTAATTTTCTTTAAATTATGCTTAGTTCATATTCTCTCCCTTAATAATTCTCTCAATGTAATATTGAAATCTATTTTTAACTGCAATTACAATAAAGTGAGCAAAGCACACCTTCTAAAAGGACCAGTGACTGCCACCGTAACAATGATTTTGAAGCATTTCTTGAGGGCCCAAGCATAGCAGGACTGCAGTCTATCAAAAACATGACTAGTATATGATCTCTGATTCAAGATGTCCAATACAGCCATCCCAAGATACACAGGGACAGCACAAAATTTTCAAACCTATACACAACTAGGAAAAATAAACAAAAATATATGAACAGGACTGCAAAGGGAAATCTATTTTGTATTTTCATACTAAGATCTTTCCACTGTATTTGAAGGAAAATAATTTAAAATATGTAATTTTAAAATTACTTTTAATTATTTCACAAATGTAAACAGAAGAGGTGGAGTTGTGTTAAGAATAGAATGACAGTATAAATAAAACAACCACTGTATTTGAATAGACTGTGCAGTTTAGACATGAACACACTACCATAGATCACATTTAATATTTAGATATCATTTCTAAACTGTAATATTCAATCTTACTATAAAATAATTTTTATTGAAAGAATATGCCTTAAACTTTAACTGGCTGTTAAGATACAGAAATTTGCAAAAAAAAAAATTACAGCAAAAACTGATGGCTGTGATAACATGCTGGTGTGACTAAAAGCTACACCAGAAATTTTAATAGGATAAGCACAGAATTGACTACTGGGCTTTAAAAACAGAGTAGCACTGAGCTCCTAATCACAAGCATCATTAACTTTAGTTTTAAAACTCAGCAGCAGAAAAATAGAATTTCACCAACCACATGGAATTTCTTTTCTATGCAAGAGCTTACATTCACGTAACACTAAATAAAGAGCAGGTAGTATTTATGATGTTACTCTTTTAAAAGTAACATAACACAGAAAATAACATTTATGTTATTTTCATTGCTTGCTACCCAACTTCATTGCTTGCTACCCAACAAAATCTTGGTAGCAATCTAAAATACAAATAGCCATAATTTACAAAAATGGCAGTAAACACTTCCAAATCCTTTATCAACCTCATTCCAGTATGACAACATAATAATCAAAACCAGTATTTTGTAAATTATAAACTGATAATGAAGGCAGATGACATAGGTTTTACATTGCAAAATATATTAGAAACAAAATACTAAGGATGTATCAGTAAAAGGCAGCAAGAAAGTAAAACATGAAATATATCCCACAGTAACTTTTCCAGCTACAACCCCTTCTTCATCAACAGCAACATTTCATATTTATACCTTACATCAACCCAAGTTTTGGCAGTATTTACATAATCATGGAATTTGGCTCATTATATTTAATCTTGCTACCAAGGGGAGTTTGCACCTTTTAATTTTTTCACATTATGATGTCAGCTTTCCTTCCGCTTTTCAGTCCTTTACTGTACTGAAAGTACTTGTAAATTGTCAATACGTCTCCATTTTTCCACAGATACACATCACTACATTTTCACTGATCACATTAGACATTATTGCATTAGACATTATTGATGTCTACCCATATTGCAGTCACACCTTCATATTGCTTTGTAGAACTACTTATAATCTACATAACCACTAGCACCAGGATCTGGGATCACGGCACTGATGAAATTAATTTGCATTCAGATAAATCATGAAATTCACCACTGAAGTTCTGTAATGAAGAATTGTATTCAGGTTTTTCACATACTCACAAACCACATCATTAATGTGTATTTCCTAAATGCAACAGAGTGTTGAGAGATGAATGAGTGCAGAGGGCTTCCAGGGGAACTGGAACTCAATTTAAAGCCTCTTACTAATTAACTCACTGACTAAACCCTAGTTCAGGTGAAGATAAATTATGGCTGTTCTCTCAGAACAACTTTTTAGGTAGACAGTGACAGATTTTTTTCATTGTTTTTTCATTTTTTGCTTGGCAACTATAACAGTTACAAAATTGCAGACATAAGTGACATGAAAGGATACTTTTCATATCTTTGACTGAATTTAGAGATCTAACTGGTCCAGAGAGATGATAGAGGATAAAAAAACTTGCTAAATCTCAGTGTTACTGCTTAGACCACAACATTGGGTAGTGTGCAGTATAAGAGGTAATATAACTCTACATTGATGAGCAGTGAAAAGCAGTCATATTAAAACCTATTTCTTGTGAACTGCTCAGTATCTGCAAGCCATCATGTCCTTGCTACTGTGCTAGCTAGATTAAAGCTAGTACATTCAATCCCACTTGGATTGCAGCACAGCCTAGAAACAAAGACTGCTCCTGGAAATGCTTTTCAATCTTAAACACACAGTATTTCCCTTCAGAGTCTAACAGAGTCAATATACCACCAATTACAATGCAGAAAATACGATGAACTATATTTAATGATACATAGAAAATACACATTGGATATTAAGTCTTGGCATACAAATTATTAAGTATTAGTAATAAACCATGGACTACATAGTAATAGCTCTACATTAAATTACTGTCGGAGTAAAATGGAGTACTGACTCTGAAGCATAATTCAATAGTTTAGGGTCTGGTGAAGGTCTAGGTATAATATCACAGAGCTCAACATTACTATTTGTGCTGATCCTTGAAACTGATAAAAGTATAAACCTAGACAAAAACTAGTATATGGAGAATAATGGGAATCAAATTATATCCAACTCCCTTCACCCATATGACTGAAAATTATTTTTGAAACCTGTAATGAAGAAGTTTGTTAATCTGTCCTGTCCAATCCATTCCGTTCAAAAGAAAAACAGCCAAATGATTAATGCTTCCAGTCTGATTTAGTCCTGGCTCCTGAGTTTTCCCAACTGCCTACCATTCCCTTGCTGAATTCAGTTTTCTGTAGGGAAAACAGAGGAACAGGTTTCCACCCTCCTTTGCTGTTTCTGGTGTTGCATCTCGCATCCCTTGATCCAAACAAGACCACAGCTCACAGCCAGTGTACTGTTAAAGCTCAAATGCCGTATACAGCAGCTGAGCCAATTAATTACAGGTGTAATTAATTCTTCTCTGAACAAAGCATGTTGAAAGAGGATTTTTTTTTTCTCCCTAAAAGCCACATGATTTTTCCCCAACTGTAACCATAGGCTCAAAGACAGGCATAGGGATTCAAGAGAGCTGTGAAACCTTGAGAGACCACTAGTCATGCAGACAATTTAGAGCTAAACTGATTTACTCCCTAAAAAAAACACTAAACTATTTCTAGAACTCCTGAGGTCGAACTGCATGTGGGGAGGTCAGGAGGGAGCATTTACGACTGACTACAACTTGTCCTACTTACATGGTATGACATAAACACATTTTAAATTCCATAACTACACAAACATTATACAAAAATTTTCCATACCTGAGAATATTTTGAGAGATCATAACCATGTTCAAATACTCATAGCTATAGACTATCATATATATATTAAATTTCAAGATTCTAGCACCTGAAGATATTTCAAATATTAACTAAATATTTAAGGATATTAATATGAAACATTTGTCTTCCATATTTTACTGAGTTCTTCTTTTATTACTACCTAAAATTAGTACTTATCCTAGGTCAAAACTATCTATGAACTACAGTGACTGCAGGTTTGATTCTCAATACTTATCACAAAAAGAGATTTGTAGATATATTTACAGAAAATATCATAAAGCCTGTGTTCTGTATGCTGCTGGAAAAAACTATCATCACTAATAAGGTTACTTTAATAAAAAATAGCTTATCTGGGTATGCAGTATTAAAGAGATTCAAAATGATAGGCAGTAAAATAAATCATGGCTAAGGAAGAGTGAAGATTAAAATACTGAAACTTAAGAAAGGAATACCAAAGTTGATTCAGAATCCCATTTATGAACCTCATCTACCCTGATTAAGACTGAATTTCAAGAATTATACAAAAGCAAGTATGCAATCTGTCTGCACTACAAAAATTATGTGTATTTACTTATAATGCATGTTTAGTATTCATCAGGAGCATGCTTACAAGACAGGACACTTACCTGATACAACTTCATGAACTTAGAAATTTAAAAAAAATTAACAAGAGACTGGAATTTAACAATGAGAAGGGTAATGGATAGCACAGTACCCAGCTTCCAAATTACCGTAAAGATCTCTCCTCTTCATTAGCATATTTGTTTTGCAACATTTCAGAGAAACAAAACCAACAGTTTTCATTACCTTTATAAGTGGCAGATTCTATTTAGGGATTGAAGTTCCATATGTGACCATCCCAAAATCATATCCTGAATACTTTATATTGAAAGAAATTCTAAAAGCAAATAGCGGGATTTGAGACTACCATGCCAATAGTATCAAGTTTGTATTTGATTCTATTAAATAAA
>VWZV01007556.1:3714-60135 GCA_013397155.1 Irena cyanogastra | reverse complement strand
TGTTATCAGAGAAAAGCATTAAGAAAAGTTGGATGGGAGGGTGTGGAAATCTGGGTATTATAGACATCTTAAGCTGAACAAATTAGTAGAAATTATTCTGCAGAACAGAACTGGTGGACATGCACAAAGCAAGAACCAAGACACTAATTTTAAAGGGCTGAAATGTCAAATCCATGATAGATTTTTGAACCATCTTAAAAAACAGGCATGACTGTTCAGATTGCAAAGGCTGGGGGAGACTGCTAAAGGAGAAAATATTCCAGAAATTTATTAAGTAGCGTGCTTTTTCTTAACCATAAGATGATGGCATAAAATTAAATGGCAAGTGATCAGATCAGACAAAGAAATACAAAGAAAATACCTGAAGATGATAAATCTTCACATATATATGGTTATGTTATAGAATAGCTATTTATGCTGAAAGTGACTTGTGAACTATCTCTTTCAGTTCACATAACTGAAATGAAGATTACTGCTCAACAGCTACCATCTACAGAACACAACACCATCTTATAAGGGTTCTGAAAAAAACTGCAGAGGTGGCTGAGAAAGCCTCCAGAATGTATTCCCACACACTTGACTCCTTCCTGTAGTCTTCTCTGGGCACCTACTATTGAACACAAGAGAACGGACTGGACAGTGATTTAGATTTGTTTCGTGCTGAACAGACGATTAATGGCAGTACTGAATTCACTCAAGTCTGTAGCTGCAGCTGTAGCAACCCAACCAGCTGACTCTTCCTCATTTGGTACTTATATTTACAAAGCAAAAAATGCACTATTGAAAGTAAAAATAACCAAGAATGAATGGTATTTGATCCTTCTTAATGCTTTACATTATTTGAACCCTCCAACATGACTCTTCAAAAATTCACTTAACAGTAACATCAGATATTTGTGTCACATTTTTACAAGTTAGACATCCAGTAATTGATCAGCAACATGAAAGAGGAAACAAAATTACAGGTTTAAGGTTAATAGCTTATTTCTTTACTAAAGGAGAGCCTTTATAAAATGTAACACTAAGGAGTCGTGTTTTACATTAAAAATGGTGATTAGTATTACAGTCTGTACATGACTAGACTCTGCGAACTCCCTTGCAATAATGAACCCTGACCACTGCCTTTGATATGAATTACAATGATGTGCAACTTGACAACAGTGTTATTAGCTGACACAAAACTTAACATTTCAAGAGTCTGTTTCTGGGCAAGTCTTCCTGCCTGACGTTTTTCGATAAAGCAGCATATATGCAAACATTACACCAAACAATAGGAACAGCAAGATCATAAAAATTCTCTGCTGTTTTATATTAGCACTGATTTCCTAAAAATAATATCTGGGTTTTTACAACTCCATTTCCAGAGATGTGTAACTAGCATAATCAAAATCAAAATTGGGTTCTAAATCTACATAGACATTTCCTAAAATTCTAATAAAACAGTTTCATCCTCTGGCAATCTCTCTCAATCCATCTGGATTGTGATTTTCTCACTAATGTTGTACACCTCTAATATGTAGTTCTACTGCTCAGTTCAGCTGGACTAGGCCCTAAGGCTTACCTGCTATCAGAACGACCTCATTTTATCTTACTCACATTCATTATAAGAAGTAAAACAACACATAAAAACAGAGAAGTAATTTAGAAGCAAATAGACCTACTTTTTAAAGTGAGCATTTCATCCCTAAACTAGGAAATTAAAATGACTAATGAGAAGAATAAAGTATTTTAAAGCAATTAATACAAGCCCACATTAATCAAGGAAAGCACTAAAGCACTAGTCCTCTAGTATAATGCAAAGAAACTACAGCAGGTTCAAAGACAATCTATCCACAACACCAACAAATTATTAAAAACACCACACTGAACTCCAAAGAGTTTGGTTTTGGTTTGGGGCTTGTTTGGGGGTTTTTACTGTTTGTTTTTTGAAATCAAGGACAAAGATTTTAGACCGTTTTAAAATATAGTGGAATGTAACTAAACACTGATGTAGATCATAATAGTGTATGAAAGGATGACCAACTTATTCCTAACACCAACCCTAAAATGTGCCTTTAATGGATAATGGTCTTTAATAGATAATGCATAGGTACAAAAAGTAGCATAAAGGAAGTTTGAAAATTGGACAATTCTTGGATGATTCCAAAAACACTATGACAGTTACTTTGATTAGTCAGGACAATATGCTGCAACATAGGAGGTTGATCCATCTATCATTGTCAGAGGTACTAGATCTGTGGCATTTAGAAGCAGCAGATTTTTTTGTTGTTGCTCTTCAGCATTTTCCTGTTTTGGTTTCTGATGCCTTTTCCCCTTTTCTAGTGCAGCCCAATGTTTGTCTGGAAGATTTAATTTTAAGGATAGGAGGTGAGAAAGGTTACTTAATTTGGTCCCCTGTCCTTCACCATACATCTAAGAAGGGTGCCTTACTATTAGTTTTTAGTTAGGTGTCTCTCCCTCAGGAAATGCTCTTAATAGAATACTGGAATGTGTCCCACTTCCATGATCATTATCTGATGCAGTATCTGACATTCCCTTCACTTCTATTCTATTACCTTTACTGTCTCCCTTCCTTGAAACCAAAATTGTCTATTTTAGCAACCCATAAAATTCAGACTCCATAGTTTAGAAGGTTTAGCTTTCAGATACATTAATGTCACCAAATGCTATGAGTTTCTGACTAAAGGTAGGCCAAGTAGATGCCTAAGAGAGCCCACAGCTACATTTCATAAGGTTCTTTTTAAGGCAAAAAGGCAGCTTAAGAATCATGATCCAGTAAAAGTTTCCTGGAGTAGCACAGTATAAATTCTATTACAACAGTCAAAACATTTAAGAGCAGTGAATTGGTATATCATATAGGTATAGGTATATCACAGTTTTAAGAGAAACTAAGAAATTCACAGAAACTCCTCACTACTAGGAAAAAACCTAGCAATCTGATCATTACAGACCACAGCAAAGAGCATAAAAGACTCAAAGCAGGAACCAAAAAAAACTCTAACCCTTTACAGATTATGTCAGACTTCCTATCCATGCATGTAAACTATACATTAAATTGGTAAATACACAAAAGGACAAGCTACCTATGATACTGTTCTTTCAGAATGCAAACTTTGCATAGTTAAATCATACCTCAGCCTGCTGCAGACACTTGCTCCCACTGTGAGAAGTTCTATTCCTCCAAAAACTCTTTACACAGGTACAATTCACCAAGAGAAATTAACACAAATGGAAAAAAAAAACTAATGCAAATTTACAGTAGTCCAGAAATTAATCATTAAGTAAAGCTACAAGTTGCCTTAATATCAGTGATTTCTTTTGAAATCAGCAGTCTCAATATAGCTAAACAGGAGCTCTGCTATTAATCCTCACACTGGTTTTAATGTTCACAATTTTTCCCATCACAAAACACTAAAAATTCTTGAAGACGAGGAAATAGGTATTTAGGAGAGTCACAACAGAATGTTACTAGAAGGTTTAAAGCCAGACTATTTGCCTTGAGCCAAGTATAAAACAGTCAACTGATGGACAAATTTGGTTCAAAGCTCACTCTTCCAATATCTACTATTTTCTTAGTAAACAAACTCTAATTGAGGTTGTATCAGACAGCAATTGTTATGTGATGTAAAAGCAGGTACAAAAGGGTATCTGATTCAATTATACTCTAACTCATTCAGGTCAAAACAGACAAGAAAACACTCATCCTTTTCTGAAACTGGATTTTCTTCCTGTGGATGCTTATATGATCAGATGTCCAAATTATTAAAAATGTCCACAGAAACACATTAAAGTTGGGTTTTTTTATGGCTACCGTCTTACACAAGAGAGAACTTATGTTGGTGAGAGATCTAATTCTGCAACACGCTAATGGGATATCACTAGAGATTTTAACTGCTAAATTGAAAAGCAATGGAGTGGAAGAGCTCCCACAACAGAGAATGCTAAAAATTACCTCAACAGTGGAGCAATGGCAAAGAGTACAAAGTATTTTTTGTATTCTTATAAAATGCTAATTATAGGAATTCAAAACACATATTGTAACTACAGTATTTTATCATAAGCTTAAAAAAAATCAAAAATATAACTACATTTGAACATTTGTGTCTATGCCATATATAACAACCTGTAATAGAAAACAGAAATGTCCAAAAATAGTAAGAAGAAGGTGAAATGTCTTTCCTCTGATATCACAATTTAGCTAATTTACAGTATCAGCTATGAAAAAAAGGGGGAAAAATGGAGTGCATCTGTCTTCTTTCAAGTGCTAAAATGAAAGCTGCTCAAATGCAGACGCCTCTATCAGGAAGTACACAGGTAAAACCTGAGCTGATGGCAAGAAGAATGATATGGAAGAAAATTGGTAGAATTAATAAAGAGAGAGCAAGAAAGGGATAATCTGTTAGGTAAATATGTTTGAGAACAAGCTATAATATGAAACAAACTAAACAAAAGCACACGAGCCCTTGTCCTCCTCTCAATTTACTCTTTACTTCAAAATAATATTATTAACAACTATTTTCAAAAGACATTGCAACAGCAAGGTAAATACTAATTTAACATTTTGTCATTTTTCAATCTTTTTGCTACTACCACTTTCATTTGTTTAAAATTGCAGGAGAAACCATCCATTGAAAGCCAGGCATTGTGGATAAAATGTAAGCTTGAAGAAGCCACAGAGACTCACAACACTCTCATCAGTACTAAAATGCAGTAAAGTTTTTCCACCTAGAACAAATTAAATCCCACAGGATTTGTGTCCAGTGTCACTTATTTACTCTCCATCACAATTTTTGCAAATATTTTCCATCTGTTTAATGAAAGGAGCAAAAGAGAGTATATGCCTTGCGTAATTTTGAGCTTCATGAATACTAAGTAATTACTCATTGAACCAAAACAGAACCAATTGTGATATAGTGTCCACTATAGCATGTACCTGGTTGCCATTTTGTTCACCAGCAATTTGCAGGAATATGAATATATTATTCATCTTTCTCATGCTTTTGAAGCATTGGCTACTTCAACCAAAATTTATTGGGAAGCCAAAGAATAAGGAAAAATATAGACCAAGGGAATCGCCTAAATTGCACCCCTTTAAAAACTAAGCCAAACACTAAAATTATTTAGTGAAAGTAAAAGAGGACTTGTAAAGTATTTGAAAAACACAACAATTACAGATGGGTTAGAATCTGGAATCTGATAGCCAGTCCTTCAATTAGAGTGCTGGACATACCGGTATTTCAAATTATTAATAGCTCATTGAATATCCACAGCTGCTCTTTAATAATCTTAAGAAAAAAATTCCTGGTGGTGCCAGATGACCATGAGGATGAGTGCACACCCACAATCTGCCTACACTGGTAGATCGTGCCATTCACAACGGCAAATACGTATGATTTCTCAAATAAAGCAAATTCAGTAGGGGAGGAAATGTCCTGCTAATATAACCAGCATTCTGGTTACAGAAGTATTCTTCATAACTCTTAAAGTACTAGAATATCTGTGGGTTAAACATAAAAATGAAAAGCTGTTCTACTTGTTTCTAGAACAGTAGCATAAACAGCTTCTTTACAATGAAAACTGTTTCATACAATACAAAACATTTAAAATCTCAAGTCTCCATATTTCCTAGTTAATTTGTTGTCTACTAGCATATTAAAGCACCATTCCCAGTAGCATCATAAAAGATTAAAAGAGGATATTTCATCTTCTGTAATAAAAAGTGGGAAAACAAATTAAATTTCTTTTTTTTTTTTCTTGTGCTCATTTCAATCAATCACAGCAAGGCAGTACAATGCCCAGCAACCTCTGTGCCAAAACACTATCAGACACCACAAATAGACAACGGCCAATGACAAATATAAACACATTTTTCGGGCATATCCAGGAAGATAGAGAGATCCTCCCTTATTACTATCAGCTCACACAGTTTAAGTTGTATGACACTGTTTTGGGGGGCTTTTTTCTGTCCATCACAGTCTAAATTTTGGAACAAGAAGGAAGAGATAGTAAGATACTTCTAAACATACTGAGTCTACCTATAGCAAAAATATAGATTTGTATTTAGGAATTTTAAGGGTAGATATATTAGTAGGAGAACTGACCAGTTTTCAAGTGAATTGACTGCTGTAAACATTTAACAAACACACCACCTTTGTCCTAGTCACAAATATGTTCAGTTGAACAACAATTTCGATAATGTTTTAGGTTTGCTTTGGGTTTTTTTTACATTTTTAAAGATAATTTTAATGTTAAAAGTCTTCAGATTTTCTCTCTAGTGTTTCATCGGCTAAATCCACATTAAAATAGCCAGGATCATATAAAACTGACACAAAAGATGTAAGATGTGTTCTATAACAAACACTCTCCAATGATTTTTCTAAATCATAGTGCTAGTCAAAGTAGTACAATAGTGAGATCTGTTATTGCTAATTCCTAATAGGAAAGGAGAAAATGAAACAGAAGGAACCCAGAGCAACAGAGAATGTGTAGTTGTATCACCTCACAGAAGCAGGGCAGCGCTCAGTCAGGGCCACCAGCAGTTTCAGAGCATACATTGGTATTGGGTCTGGCGCCAGCAGAATGTGCTCATACCTGAAAGACAAGGTGGGAAAGGGGCAGAAACAGTAGGGGGAAAAAAAGTCAAGAGATACACATCAAAAATTGATATTAAAAATTCATCATTTCCCATTTCCAAACTTTATAACTACAATGGAAATACCAGGTTTCGAATTGTGCAAAGCAACAAACAAGACTCACTTAGAAACAGAATTTTAAAACCAGCATCAGATTAAATTCAAAAGCAGCATTAATAAGATAATACATTTTTAGAGAGAGAGAGATAATTATAAAATATGTATGCACATGATTCTGTAAGTGTATATATATATATGCACATATATAGATGTGCAGGTTATATATATAAAATATTCAAGCTTTATAACTATAAATTATAGCAAAATATATTTATAAAACATTCATCTTGTCTACATGTGCTAGACTTATTTTTTGATCTGTATTATTTTATACATTACAAATCTATTCTTCAAGAGACAAGTAATAAATAAGCCTCAAAATATCAGGTAGAAGATTTATTGAGTGCTTAGGAAGATGATCAGCCAATGTATACATGATTAAGCTCTATATTTTGTATAGATAGTAATTTTTTTCAAAATTGAGACAAACTCGCATTGAGTTCAAATGTTCAATATTTAAAAAAATATTGCTTTCACTGCAGCATACTTTCCTTCTCCAAGTCATATAGACCAGAAGAATATAAAAGTACCCCAAAACAATGTTTATTGAGAGCTGTGGCAGAAAATAACCCAAGAAAAACCTCTTTGAAACATTTCCAAGTATCACCTCATGGAAACCTTGGTAAGAGAAAATAGGCTGCTGGGAAAAAAAGGACTTTTTTGTTGCTACTAACATTCTAGTGATGTCCACTCAACACACAGAGCTAATTTCACTGTATTTAAACAAAAATGTATGTGGATAGCAGTAGAATACAATAATGGAAGTGAAAAAGATGCAAGCGTAGAAAACCTGAGTCACCTGTGAGCTATGAGTCATAGCTACGTCAAAGCACAGTCTTTGATTTCAACTAGTTGTGGTCCAAGTAATGGAAGTAACAGAAGAGGAAGAGTAAATCAATTCATTTGCAAAAAACCCAATGAAGAATTAATCAAGAACAAATGAAAAGATTAATTGCAGGAAAACATGGTCGGTTACTATGTTATGAGCAACAAAATGCTTCCACAAAAAGAAAAAAACTGTAGTGTTCTGGTAAGAGGCAGTGGGAATCATGCAAATCACTGAAAATTTTATTTCACATCTTGAGATCCCTAGTCCTGTCTGAACTGAGGAATCTGGATCACTTCCCACCACCTTCATGCTAGCATGTACCCTACTGCGTGTTAGCTCTTCCCCTGTCTGTAGGCACCACACCTCAGCACTCTGATTTGTACAGGAAGGAAATCTAGAGGGAGATGCTTGGTTTGCCTATGACAAGGAGGGACAAGCACACCAGCCACGGAGTCTTGATGTAGCCTATGGGAGTTCTCTTACAAGGGCTAACACTCCTACACAAAGCACACAGCCTACGGGCAATGTCATGGCTACTACATACTTGAATGTGCCACTGTAGGGTTGCAAACCACATTAGAGTATCTACAAAATTATCAGTTAGAAGTCAGTGTTGGCTTCAGGTCTTTAGTGATTAAACTCTCTCTTTTACAAAGAACAGATTCCAGTTCTCCAAAGAAAACTATTTCTCACTGGTCAATAAAAAGTCTCTTAATAAAAGAAGAAAATACTGTAATACATTAGTGGACACTGATTCCAAGAGCCCTACATATGAGCAATACATATTCCTACAAAGTATAATGGGACTTGCAATTTTTTTTTTCCAGAGTCCATAACTAAATCTTCTGAGGCAATCAAAGATGCTATCAGGTGACTCAGATGCCAGAAATCATCTTTCACTGCATAAGACATGGATTTAAGTCTCTAAAACTGTAATTCCTAACAGTAGTAACAAATGAATCAGCCATGCCAGCTTAAAAATCTGACACTTGGCAATATACTTGTTTATATAAACACATCAATATGATCCCTGAATAGGGTCCACTTTAACAGTTTTAAGCTTTCCATGTATTACACTTGAGAGACACTACTATTACTCAGCACACTTAGCATCCTAATTCCTTGAGGTTCAATAAAAAAGTCTCACTTCACTTCCTTTTCCTTGAAACTCTCTTCTCCCCTCCCCCAAGACAATACTAGGAAAGGATATTTCTAAGGGAAGGTGCAGTGATCCATCAAACCAAACACCACATGAGAAAATGCAGATTACTAGAGACAATGTCTCAGCAATTAATATAAACACATTGCCTGAATAAAGACCATTAGGAGTTATGAATATATGAATCTTCTCAGAAGGGAAAATATGGCATGCTTGAGATACTTTCTCAAATGAATGAGTCATCAAATGATTTCACTGCCACTTCACAACACAGAGCAGTTTAATAACAGTAGCTGTAGAGGGCATTTTTTAAGGGTTTTGTGAACTTCAGGAACTACATTGTAGGGACTTATTTTGTCAATCTTTTCTGTAAACAACCTTGACAAAAGGAACTAAAGATTTAGGGATATAGACTCTCTTAACCTCTTAAAAAATGAATATTATGTCAAGTATCCTGGATTTCATACTTGCAGAATTAACTCGGTAGTCTATCGAGAACAGGCTACATAAACCTTCAAATGAAGTAAAAATTTATTTACACACTTCTCTCTTTTTGCTGATTCTGGCTCAATTTTTAATGACAGATAACTAGGAATATTAGAAATTAAAATGAAATAGAGCTGATGTTTCAATTTTTGATTAAAAAATCTGGATATAAAGCATTTGTCATCTATTCACTGTCTATAGCTGCAGGTTTCATTTTGGTTATGAACTGTTCAGGAAAATAAATCTTTCAATGAACTGAAATTTAATGACACTGTTTCAATCAAAACCCTATTAGGAAGCTAAATTTGTGATCTATAAATGCACAAATATTTAATGGAATTACTATTTTATTGATGATGAAGAAGATGAGAAAAAAGTAGTAATCACTGCACTCCTGCATTTATCTCAAAATGAAGTCTACTTATATTTTATGCACAGTGACCCACGTTCTATTTCAAGGGTCAGTTTTACATTTAAACAAATTAAATTGAGAAGCATATTTACAGGAATAAAATATACATACAAATGTGTAAGATTACAATCTTCCCTAAAAAGAACATCCCATATTAAAACCGGGATGTTCCAAATCACTCCCTTCTATATTCAACAGCTCTCAGTTCTCTAGATTCAAAAGGAAATATTTACTTCCCTCCACAGACTGCCCATGAACAAATGGCCATCACATAACCTCCCCTCTCGTGACTGTCCTCCAGCTGAGTAAGATTCTGTCCCCTCCCTTACCCAGCAACAGAAAGACTAAACAGTATCACCAAAAAGCTTTTCAGCTCCAATGTTCTTTCCCAGTTTCAAGAGATTTCAAGTTTTCAAGTAACCCATATTTCTCAGGATAAAGCTTTACATTATCTTTACAAGTAGATTATGCTAACTCTTAGAACCCCTCCATTCTCATCTGTACTAATGAGATGGGGAAACTGACCCAGGAATTACTTAAACCCTGGATCCAAGATTCTGAGCTGCTGTAAGACACTTTCTCATACATCTGCCACACAGCGCATGCTAAGATGGCACAACTGAAGTCCCCAACACAGGATGATAGCTAGTCTTGGGCCAAAAAGCCCTTCCACTCAAATGAGCTAGTAAGCTTGGAGACAAAAGTCTATTGGCTGTCTGCCTTCTAGTTTGTAATTAGCATGACGCATCCCTCCAAACACACATCCCCCTGCTCCATGAGAAACAGTGTACAAGACAGACATGTCCACAAAGGGCAGGGCTCAGAGCAAGCACAGAACTCTGTCTCCTTTGACTTCAGGTCTCTTCCCCTATCTGAGGAAAATTATCTGACAGCTTTTAATAATGCATGTACTCTATTTTAAAAATAGTATTTCCAGTTGCCATTTTAATTTGTACTGATATAGTCTACCTTTCCCAGAGGAAAAAAAATGTGAAGAAAGGTGTTCAAATAAGTTTCTCTACAGAACTGCAAGATTTCCATTCAATTCTCTGTCATAGAGAAAAGTTTACACACCTTACATGGATAGAACTTTGGTCCTCAAACTGTAAGAGCATTACTCAATTAGCAGACAAAGTCTCATATTTGGAAAAGACACTGGGTTTCTGATCATAATCCAGCATCCATTCCTCCAGCCTTTTTCCATTTATTTAACGTAGGGGTGGAGAACAATTTTCTCACCTAGGGCACCTAAGTATTGACCACTATTAACTTTTGAGGACTACATAGGAAAATACACTGTAGCATTATTAGAACAATGTAAAATACAACTGATGAGTCATCACTACTGTACTCATCTCGTGTTCCTTCCCTCTACTCACAGGTGTTACCAGCTCACAGTCAATGTGTGCATAACACAGAGAGGTCTCTTTACGCTCACCTGCAAGTCAGGATGAAATAAGAGGCCTCATTTGACCATAAACCTTGTAAATGAAGTAAATGAAGTTCTAGACCACATCTGGCCTACAGGCTGTAGATTCATCTACTCTGTTGTAGGGTTTTTCTGCTGCTTGGGGGAGCAGGAAAGGACAGCAATTTAGAGGCAATGACCTCTGGGTGGAACATGAAGGATTAATCCATGAGGTACTCTTCCTTTTAAAAAAGTTATATGTCATTCCATATGTTTTCAGAATATCTTAAATAAAGGTACAATATCCAGAATAGACAAAAAACATGTTGTAGTTAGAATGTTCTGACTTTATCAGAAGAACAAAGAGGAGTATTTAAATCACAGTCCAAAAGCTACAGGGAATCCTGTTTTGCTCCAAAAGTAGCCAGCATCAGAAATGAGTGTCACACAGAAGTTGTGTTTGTGTTGCTTACAACAAAATACTAAATAAACCTAGGAGGAGATGTTGGGCAAAGAACTCTGGCAGCAGTTAATTGCTATTCCCCTTTTGACTTAGTCATCTAAACATAGAAAGGATAGATAAAACAAATATACTGTCAAAATGGTTTGCATATCAAGTTATTCCCCATTGCAGGAGCAATATTATACTTACTGAGGCAGCAGTAAATCTCTCATGAGAGACAGAAGCTTGTTGTTTGAGTTGAGGCTCTCCCCCTTCTCCTCAGCCATGACTTCGTGGCTTAAAAGCACTGATGTGGCTTCTGTGAGCAACCGCAAGCTGAAGAGTCTCCATTCCACTTGAAAATAAAGGTGCCAAGAATGTGACCACACTGAAATATAATTAAAACAAACTGTGGAATTCACGGAAGCTGTAGCTGATATGTCTGTATACTTACCATTCTGACTGTGGACCAAAGAAACAAGCGGTGGGATGATAGAGTCTTCAACCTAAAATCGAGAATTAGAAAGATGTGGCTTAGATCAATCGCAGAGGAAAAAAGCAGAACAGAGATACACTATCAGCTATGTTTATTTTGCTGCTAGAGTCCTCAAACAAAGAGTTAAATAATCGTGGAAATTCAGCCATAATCATTCTTATAAAGCCACCAAGCTAATTTTTCTCTGGTAAACTGCCACAGAATTACAGACATGAATGTAGTTTTATATAGAAAACAACAATAACTTTGGTATAATTCATTGACAGGAACTTTTAATTTAAAGTACAGAATTCAGTGCCGATGTAAGATATTAAGAAAAAAGAGTATTAGAGTATCTTAATCCTGATGCTTTAATCCATAAACTAATCATTGAATAGAGTTCAGATGAAAAACAGAATGGCAGAACTAAAATACATCAGAAAAGATGCATTACCTCTAATGAAATATCCCTAAGCTTAATACAGAGTCTTGAAAATATTTTAACTTCTTCCTTTTTGGTAATACACACTCCTCTACTAAAATCTAAATTTACATTACTAAAGACTTGCACTATGAAAAATACAATACAATCCAGTCAGCTTTTTATTGTCCATGAGGGTATTGTTACAAATCTATCATCTGTCACAGGACTCCACATTAGCTCCATTTGAAATCAACTGCTGATAAACTAGGCTATGGCTCAGTTACAAAAACAGTGTATTATTAGTCTTCTCTTCAAGAGAGCTTCTAATTCTCAAATCACTGTTAAAATATAATTTATTTAGACAGGTCATGCTTGGGTTTTGGGGAGAGGATGGATGGACAGCCCTGCAATTTTTAAGCATGCATCATGGATGCACATCTTGTCCTAGGATTTACTGATACAAATAAAACTGCTGTGTAGATTCTCACTGCATCGTGGACAGGAATTGGCATAACAAGTCTGCATTATAATCTCCCATGCGTTCTGTTTCAGTAATTAATATGAGAAGATAAAATTTCCCTAGATACATGCAGCTACTAATAAGAAACATCTATAGAAATTGAAAGTACGTATGAAAAGGGTCACTTACAGAAGTTAACCTCTAGACAGCAATAAGTGCAGTTAGCAACTATTTCACTGCTGGTCGGTGGACTCTGTTCAATCAATCTCTGACATTAAGGGACTCGTTTACTTTAGCTTTTTTGATTTCTGAAAAACGCTACTACAAAATGCTTTTGTTACAGACTTTCAATAAAAGAAGTAAAACAATTCAGCTTGAGGTATGGATGCCAAACTACTCTTGCAAGTACAAATAGCCTTTATACCTATATAGATAATGCTATTTATCATAGATGCAGCGACTTTTGTAACATTTCATAATTTTGAAATATTTCATTGTCTTTTTGGTTAAATAATACAACTACACTGCATTCCAACAACTCCATTAGTGCAGGTTTCTAAGCTGTTCTACAAATGGTAATGTATCAGCTATAACATACCAGTGAGGTAGGAAAAAAATTGTATGTACTTAAGATCTTTCAGTCCAAGAAACCAGTTCAAGTACTGCAAAGCATCTCGAATGAAGAACATGTAAGCGGTAAATTAAAGGTGTGAAACAGAAAAGAGGAAAAGAAGCAGCTCTCAGTTATCTGAACCAACCTAGAGTTCCTGGATATTATGAATCACTCAACAGCAGGAGCATTGACTTAGATTTATACTGATTAAGCTGACAGTATACAACAGTACGATGCAACTTCAATTTCTAAAACTTAAAATCTTCTTTCACTTTAATCTAGCATTAACAGCAGTCTTTCCACATTAGTGATTGTAGTTAAGCCAGTCATAAGTCTTTTCTAAGATAAATGTATTTTCAACTGTCATTGTAAAGAAGATTCTTTAGGTCTTAGATGACTGTAGTAGCTTATTCTGAACTTTTTCTAACAAAATCCTCAGTTTTAGTAAACAAACTGTTTGGAAAGGAATTCTCCATAGAAAGCATTTGCCTCATGTCAGTTCAGTGTAATGGGGAGATCAGCTAAATGAAGCACTCATCCTATGGAAAATTATTTTGTTATGCGAAAGCATATCAGAATGCATATGCTGAAGGGGGACGCATATTTTAAATTTTATATGAACCTTAAATTAGATATTTCCTAACTCCACAACCCTAATGCTCTCTCCATGCCATTTGGGTCACTGTCTGTCACTAATGTATATACAAATTTGCAAACAAGGTATGAAATTTGCACATGATTATTAATGTGAAACAAACTGAAGTGCAACAGTACATAAAGTATTTTTAACAAATTCACCAGTAAATTGCAAATGTGTCTGTCATTTATGTACAGAGGAGAATGGTACTAGTATTTTGGCACTGAAATAAATAGCAGAATATTCAAACAAGGATTTATTTCTTCCTCTTTTGAATGGCTGCTGATATCTGTGTGGAATCAAATCTCCATATATGCACGAAGATAAATCAGATACAGGTTTTTTTGTCTCAGTCTTTATCACTAAGATTACTTAACAGAAAAAAGGAAATTATTCTTCTTTAAGCCTAAACAGACTAAATAGGTTGAACATGATTATAGCTCTAGATAAGTTCCTACCACCTTTCAAATAGCCTTATATTCAGTTCATGATACATGCCTAGCTGCACAAAGCCATCCCTGCATAATTCTGTAATGATGGCATTTGAAGGCTGTGCTGCCATAACTGTGCTGTTATCTACCCAAAACAGCAATGAAATTCTAGAAACTTCTATACACACTACATTCACATCTTCTAACTATAATATAGATGCACAGGACCAAAAAAAAAACATAGCTCAAACCTGATAATCTTGTTTTTGACAGCTGGAATGGAGCAGAAGAAGAGTATGCTAAATAGACCAAGCATAAAACACACATCTAGTTTCTAGAAAAGTACCTCTTTAATTAAGAAACTTCCTAAGCTGATATTGTATCTGTATTTTTGCATTTAGACTTTTCTTCCATGTATTTGTCCCATCCTATCTTACATGTATTTATACTGTAAGCATGTGCAATACTTAGAGCATTGCATTTTACACTTCAATTATGCCTTATGAAGACATATAGACTTATTTTAAAGCAGCTAACTTGATACTCACTCTTACTTTGCAAAAAGCATGAATTATTATTTCCAATTAATCTTTCCCATGCCATTCATGCCATACACTACAGAGTATTTTGTTTCCAAGATGAAGTTCTTTTCTACTCAGACCCTCCTTGCATCATCAAGCTGTACTTTTTCTTGATAAACTTCATTCCCTTTGAGACTGAATCACAACTGCATCCAGTATTGGAGACTTGAGTGCACCATGGCACAACAATGTTTTCTGCCTTTTTGTCTGATCATTTACTAGTCCTTTCTAATAATCTAGTCATCTTTCTGTTTACTGCTAAGTATAAAGCTATCATTCACATAAAAAAATAATGCTGAAAAACTTCCAAAAGTTACAAGTAATTTAGAGTTTGACACTGCATATGTACAGTAGAAATTGCTTTCCCCATGTCCATTATTTATCATTTATCAGTATTGAATTGCATGTCATTATTTTCCTTTCACTCAAATTTAAAAACCTTCTGCAACTTCTGTTAGTTTTAATTTTCACTACTGTGAATAACTTAGCATCATCAGTTAGTTCTGTCACCTCTCTATTCATTTCCTTTTCTAGATTAGCAGCACATGTCACAACAAACCTTTGTAAGACACCACTCTTAAAATAGCTAAATTTTTAAAAACTGATCTCTATTCTCCACTTAGTAAAATTTAACTAGTTAGAAGTTGATTAGCCTGCAGGTAAGAGGGAAGTCTAATGAAGTCACTAATGAAGTCTTTGGTGCATGACTTTGTCACTTTTTGGAAATACAAGTATTCTATCCAGAACTAGAACATCTGTCTCCATAATGTTGAGTAATTTCTGCAAAGAAAACTTGACTAGTGAGGTATGAGCATCACTGAGAAGAGCCTGGCTCTATCCTCTTGACCCCCCTCCACCAGCTTTAGATATTTATACTCATTAATGAGGTCTCCTCTCAATTGTCTTCTCCTGACTGAACAGGTCCAACTCCCTCAGCCTTTCCTCATGAGAGATTTGCTTCAACCCCAAATAATCTTTCTTCCTGCCTTCAAACTTCTCATAGCATTTGCTCAAAGCACAGCACAATCCTCAGTGTTTTAACATCATCCGTAATCTCTCAGAATGTAACAGAAAAAATAACCTAATGTATGTTAGAATGGGTTGGGAAGGAACATGACACTTCGGTAATTTTTAAGTAAAGTCTTCAGAATCTGCATGGAGGATTTGGCTTTTTTTCTTACCTCTGGGAAGAGACAGCACTGATTGACTGACTCAACGTGTCAATTAGTAGAGAACTGGTTTCATTAAAAAGTCTTATGTCATCTGGATTAGCTTAATGGACAGAAAGCCACATGCAGTGTAGTATTTTAATCTACTTGAAAAGGGAACGTGATTGAAAAACTTCTGTACAATATGTTCATATAGTCACATCCTACACTGACAAAACTAAGATGTCAGTGGTTAGATTAGAATAGCCTGTGGATGAAGAACACTGATGCTGAATCAAGAAAAAAAGCACTTGCAGAAGTTTCTAACCCTTGTGTTGTCATCTTTATTGAAACTAATAACTCTCATATTGTCAAACAGTAGGTTTCCCTGTCATATGACTTTTCCCTTGACTTCTCATCAAGCAACTCATTATGTTCTAGGTGCTTTCATTTTAGTCTGATTTTTAAAAGTAAGTTTAAAACCTTGAGGAAGAGAATCGCTGCTGACAACTTTTGCCTTAACCAGAGAACAACTTTAATGTTTTGGGTAGAAGATTATATGTGCAGTACACAGATCATTTTTGGGAGCCAGTTGGAGTATAGAAAAGACTCCCACAGGAACCATCTGCCATTATGAGCTTCTTCACTGTTTCAAGCGCTCTGAATTTGCATATGTCCTTTTTTCAGGCAAATAAATATACTTAATACAAAAAAGAAAAATGCAAATTATACAGTCAGCATGAATTCTTCCAGTTAATTATATCTAAATCATTACTAAAATTGGAAAATCAGTATTATTATGACACTTAGTATCTGAATTTAGTAAGTATGTTTACATTTTAGGTAGGTGGAAGAAACAAGTAGCTGGACTTGTGCCAGTCTGAGAAACGGGTTAATATTTCACTCCAGTCTATACAGACTCTTCTTATTGACCTTCAACATCATATTTGCATAACTGAAAATCTGGTTTTGTAAAAATTTGCCAAGTCACACTTACTGTTATTCTTTACTTTATATCTTGTAGAAATGCACACATCTGCATGCAAAATGAAATTATTGCTCACTGCTGGCTTTCATTTAAGCACTGTCAATTAATTTCCATTGACTTTATCACACTTTGCAATATCTAATACAGACAGTCTCCAAAGGAATTAATCTCCTCAATAATTGACTTCAGGTTGATGGTAATCAGAAATTTAACCACAAAACCCCACAATTTACTTTATTTTCTTTGTTAAAAGTATGAATATAAAAGTAAATCAAACATGAACTAAAACCCAGAACAAGTAATTCTTCTCAAAATGGGAATGAAACTGAGATGTTGCTCTTAAATTCCTATTAGCTTAAACACTTTTCATTTTAGTTATGAGTTTTAGAAAACTCATGAAAAACTCTCTGCTTGCTCAATACAGCCCCACTTTTTATTATGTTAATTAAACTTTATTAGAAATGTATTTAATATCTGATTAGAGACTTTAAAGCAATGTCACAGTAAGAGTAGAAAAAAAATTGCATGCTCTCAAACAGATTTTGGCCTTCACCCAGCCTCACTCCCTAAAATCCTGCTTGTAAACAACTTGGTCTAAATGAGCAATCCAGGCTCATTCTTCTGAGCTCAGCCTAGGATTTCAATTTCTCTCCAGTAAAACAGCGTCCTATTAACCACTGTAATACTTGAATATTGATCTGGAAGCTTGAACATGACTTGCTTCAACATTTTAAAAAAGCACAAACTTCTGCTCTGTGCTGGAATTTATATTCATAGATTCCAGTCATGCTCAGCCAGCAGCAATTAGAAGATATCCCTCGAGCAACAGCAATTCCAAAAATAGTCTGTATGCATCATAGAAGATGAAGTACCACTTTCCTCTAAAGTAATGTATGCTGTACATTCAAGTATAATTAGCACACTAGACTTCGTAAATAGTATTAAACTAATTACTGTTTGCACCACTAGTGGCAGATGTGGTTAGAGATTATTAATTACAATGGACAATTTCTTGAATTTAACATACAAAATGCAAGGCAATTTCGTCACTTCATTTTATGTCTGAATGACTATTTGCTGAGTGTCAAGAGGGCTCTTTTAAATTAGCAAGAACTGTTATTTATGAAAATCAACGAGTGAAGTAATAGATTTTCTAAAAAAAAACCTAAAAAACAACAACAACAACAAAAAAAAAAGAACAAAAAAAACCCCTGTTCATTGACAAGGATACAATTTTATATCAAAACCAGGGAAACTACAAAAGTGGTATGTGCCAGAATTACTGGAAAAGCACTGGTCAGGAAGGAAGTGCTAACTCTAACTATGTAACGGATATGTTGAGATGGATTTTAAATAAACATCTAAAACTTTCACCATATGAAATGAAGTAAACTGCTCCCCAGAAATCTGGATACTTTAAAACTCCCCTACTGTGACCCATGGGTTACTTAACAGAGACTAGGATAGTCACTCCCTGGCTTCAGAAAAAAGTTCTGCTAAATGTGGAGATGGGCACAGGGGAAGAAGAGTTGTAAAGAGGAATTGTCTCTTCCAGAGAAAATCCCCAGACCATCAAAGTTGAAACAGGTAGAGGAACTTTATTTCATGTGCTGACACAAGGTATTGCAATTTCACTCAGTGCTGATGGACCCTCACAAAAAATGGTACATATATCAGTCAATATAAGACACACTGAAACCTCACAAAAGTAAAGCAATTATTTTTTAAAACTGAGCAGATTCTAGAAGGATACAGATATAGTGAGAAGCAGGGTGACAGGCATGTAGGGAGATATCAGTAGGCATTCATACTTCACCTACACTTAACATTTCATTTCTAGGACATTGTTGTCATATTCAAGTAAATTGAACAGTACTATTTCTCCACTGACTATTAATTGGCTAGATTTTTTTGCATAAGGATCGTTTTCTTGAATACCACTCTTGTGAGCATTCATGAAAAAAATTCTATTAAACTTTTTAAAATTCCAATTTATATTTTAGATTAATTTTACTATTTTCACTTATTAAGACTTTATAATCTAAATACTCGACTAACACACACACCAAATAGGATTCAACTTCTAAAAACACTTGATTTCTAAGATCACCCATTCTTATCTAACACAATCCCTAACATCCCTCATTCTTATTTATTTGCTTGATATGAGGGCTATATTGAGTGCATGTCCTTAACTTAATTCCAATACAACACATAAGATTCAATTTGAATCAAATGGTCATCTCAGTGGGTATGGTGGATTGTATTTTGGTGAAAGCTCAAGAACAAAAATGCATTGGTACAGGTTATGACGATTTGTCAAACACTGATTCAAACATTCAGACCTCCTGATTTGCTGACCATCATTTCACAACATAATTGTTCTACCTTCAACTAGCTTAGCTCACAGTAGAATGTTTCAACCAAGAACTTCAAGGAAAGCAAATCTATGATGTAAGAAGCTTACACTTACAGTATGTTTGGTAATTCTAATGAAATTTTTAAGTAAGAAATCTGTTAGACTTAAAAAAGCAAGTAAACAAACAACAACAGAAAAACCTCAAAACCATAACTGCTACTGATTATCCCATCAGTAGATATGATATCTACTGATATCTACTACCCTCTCATACGATAGAATGGGATCAATCCTCAGAGGTAGTGTTTCCAAGCCATGTTGTTAACAGCATATGTTTATGTAAAAAGCATAAATAGTGGTGATAATTTCACTAATATACAGCAACATATTTGTATTGAAGCTGAAGAAACACTTGCAGAATCAAGAACCACTATTTCTAAACCCCAAGTGCTTCTCATTCTCCCTCTAATTTCTCGACTAGATACAGTAAACTGAATGCCTTGCTGCTTCTTTGAAAATTCTCTAAAAACAGTAAGTATTTTTCCAGTTAAATAGAACCACAATATATTTTAAACCATATTTTAGATGGCTTCTAAATCTTCAAAACTTTCTATTTACAAATGGAATTAGGCCTATCAGCCTGCAACTACTTATTTAAATTGCTGTCAGACTTACAGTCAAACGATGGGCAATCATCAAGCTAGGATGCTCTGTTACTGCTTCAAAGGTCAATAAAGTAGTCTTAATCAATTCTTCTGATGCAGCTTGCCCTGTTGGTAAAAGTAATCATATTTCTTCATAAAATTCAATATGAATATCTGTGTCTAAAAGTACTGCAATATCGTAAGTTACCCCACCTATTGCTCTATCCAAGATTGTTTCTCCTGAATCTACTGATCTGATGAACTCCTACAAAAGAAGCAGTATTTATGTTAAAACACTTTGAAAAAAAATAAAAAGCATAATCGATGAATAATTACAACAAGAAAGTATTTGAAAAACTGTGTAAATACAAAATATTATTACACCTACATTAGGATAAACTTTCATAATAATTAACTAAAATGGGAAGTAACAATGATCGAGCTGTTATAATTTTGCAGGTCTGTAATGCTCTTGGAACCTTAAATGTGGAGTACAGTAGGGATTATTTCTCTGACTAGTATCAGAAATCATAACATCTCTAGCTAAATAAAAAGTAATTATACGTTAACAGAAATTATATGTAATTTCTTAGAAGACTTTGAACTACGTTGGATGTGGCTATGTCAAAATAACTCACTAAAATGACCAAAGACCCTTCAGAAAATGCAATTTTCTGTTATTGTACCATCTTTTTGATCTCCATGCATACTATACACAGTATGGATGCAGTTACACTCAGGAGAATATGCAAAATGCATATATAACTTTCTATTAAATTCACCTAAATTAGTCATCATAATAAGGAACAAGGTCAATAAAATATTCATAATCTGTATTAAGTAAATATTGTACAATTAGACCCATTGTTCTTTTGCTTTCATTTCTATGCATAGCTGTTTATTTCATTAGGATGCAAAAGACATTATTAAGATTTGATAAGGAAGGAAAAGTCTCAGCAGAATGTGCAGTATGTTATTTTTTACTAATGTATTATTTAAGAAAATGGTATTGTTTTATATTTCACTACCAATTAAATTTTCCTTATATTAAATTGGAAGAAGTTTCTACATGGGTTATCTTTTTCACAATATGTAAGAAACATCTGAAGGATTCTTCTCTAATTAAAAATAGAGCTAGAAACTAATTATATATTTTATTATTTAAAAGCACCTCAGAAGGAGTCATAAAAAACAAGTACTTATATTTAAAAAAAGTTATCCTCCTGATTATTTGAAGAAAATTACTAGGTATTATCTAATTACCTTGATTTGGAAGACAGCAAATTATTTCGTTTGTCTATTTTTAGACAGTTTCACACAACTTTAGTCTCAAGACCATTTTGGAAACACCAAAATAGTTGGTGCAAAAATTGTTCTGGCTACTAATGCTTATTGATTTTGTATTAGAAACACAGGGAAAAGATGTGTGATTTAATGAAATGCAACTATCTGGGGTTTCTCAAGCAATGGGGAGAAATTGTGTATCTGTATTTTGTTACAGGTGAGTCTGTGCCCTGTGCACACCACCAGGAGCCTGCTATTAGCTGTGCCTTTGGGGCACGGCATGTCCTCCATGTACTTCTGTTCTCACAGCAGAAAACATGAAAGGATTGTCCCGACTCCCTCTCAATTTCTTTGCTCAACACTACTGAAAATTACAGTGATGATGGAAGTAACTTCAAAGCAGCAAGAAAAAAAAATCTCAATGAACAACCATTAGAAGAAAATAACTCTTCCAGATCCCAAGCACACATCTTTCCACTCCACATAATTTCTTATTGTTAAGAAGACTACTGAATAAATCAGGAAAGAAAAAAAGAACAAAACAAACAAAAAGACTGCCTTGCTAAAGTCTTAGGGGCCTCAGTTACAGCACATTATTTCGGAAAAGTACAAGGTGATGACTGAACGTTGCCTTTTAGGTGTCAGTGGGAATGGTGCTAAACACAAATTTCCAGAATAGATTGTTGCCTGATACTCTTCCAGATGTAATTATATTAGTCATATCATAACACAGTTACATAAAATGGATTAAAATTTGATAATAATTTTTCAGACATACTACTGTCCCTTCATTTTTCATGTGTAAATTTAAATAGTGTATGTAAGTTCCTGAATTGCATTTTTCTTGTCCCGGAGACAGGACAAAACGTAGGAAACACTGAGTAATGTGCTCCTCCTTGATTTGAGAGGAGAGCTGTGACTACTAGCCTGACTTCCTCAGTCAGTAGTTCAAACAAGCTGGAGTAACATCAAAAGAAAACTTTTATTGTACCTATATTGTTGACAGAAGAATTTCACCTTCTAGAAGGTTGATTGAAAACTACTAATAAATCTACTGCCTAGTCACAAATGCTTCAAAGGGAGAAAGGGCTTTGTAATTCAACAGTTGTAATTCTACAGTTTCAAATTTCTTTTTCATCATTCTAATGCTAATTTTTACACAAATATTTTAGTAGAGCTTAATTAAACCACATTTTCTTGGAATAAAGAGTCAAAGGAGACAGAGAAGGGAATCTAAACACATAACTTGAATCTAATAGCTTGTAGCAAACCATTTCTTCATGCTATTTGGAGATACATACCTATTTGTCATTTATGAACTCATGCACTTAAAAGTATTGGTTTGACTCTGATATGCAATTTAGAATATCCTATTTTTCTCATTTAGCATAAACAATTGTTTTCATATGAGGAAATTATGTTAGAACTGTATTACTTCATTTCTCCCATACTATCCAACGGCACAGCTAAAAAGTTTGTTTTCTGTGGGTAATGTCAGAAATAGGTTGTAAATGTCAACATAAGTTCAGTGTCCTAGCTCCATAGATTTCCATAAACTAAACACAGTTTAGAAGTACTGGCAATAAGAAAAAAGGTGACAAGAAGAAACAATACCTTAAATACAGATTAATTATAATTTCTCTTTCATTTCTGCTCATAAAATACTAGTAGGAAATTCCAGAGAGAATATTCTGTGTAATTCAGAACTAAAATTTTCTATTCAGAAATAAAGCACATAGGAAATTCTCAGTTTACCAAAAATGTACAGAGTTTCCCTTTGAATAAATAGATTAATACAGAAAATACTTTAAAATAAATATAGAGTTTTGGATAAAACCAAAGCTTAAAATACACATTTAGAATAAACTTCTCTCTGAAATTTAGAAATGTAATGTTATTGTATGTTAAACTTATTTCCAAAATTGTATGCATAGGTATATCTTGTAAAAATATTTATCTTCTACTTTATACTCACAAGTAAGATGCCATAGTTGAAAAGAAACTCCTTTGTGACTATCTGGGGACAAAACACCTATTTGAAATTAGCCAAAGAAAAAAAATTACATTAAATGCGTATCTTACGACCAGAAAAAGTAAAAAATTATCTTAGATGTTAAAAAACAAAAAAGAGGACAAAATATGCATTTTTTTCTGCCATTATCATTGTCACAGAATGCACATTTATCAAATGCTGCTTTGTAGCTGGAATACTCTTCAACACATAAATGCATTAATAAAACCTCTATTTTACTCATTCTGATCATGAATGACAGAAATTAGATTTTGGGAAACTGTAATTGTCCTCTGTGTAATAAATTTTGGGGGAAAAAGAATTTACCTGTGATGTCACAAGATGAAGCACTACAGGCATCATAGGAAGGCACATCTTCAGCTGTTTGGCCTGAACTGTTGACGGGTGTTTACGTCCAGAGACATTAGTTAGGGCACCGAGAATGTCACCTACAGAAAACAGCATTTCAGGCCAATCCAACATAAAAACATCACTAAACAATAGCAAATGACATTTAAAACATCTCTGTTCCAGTAGCCCCTGTTTCTCTATCTGCCAGAAGTAGTGTTCATGATGAATCCAGCACTTCTTTTCTAGCTCAGTCCTCAACCAGGTCAACTCTCTACTGTGGCTACAGGGACAGGCAAAGGTGACCTCTGGCAAAACAGTGAGGATAGAAGTATAAGGTGGCTGTTGAAATAAAGATGAAATTACCCCTTCTTGGCAGAATGGACTTATACCGGCTAAATCATGTGGATGAAGTTCTATTTCTAGTGAAGTAAAAAGTTAAATTCTCATGGCTTTCAGCTAACCAAGAACTGAATGAACCAAGATTAGTGGGTGACATAATGCTGAAGCAGTGTGTCTCCCCTGCAGCACAGTTCAGTAGTAAGAAAAACCCAAAACATCCTTCCCTTCCAAAAAAACAGATCCTTCCACCAGCCATGCACACACACATCCTCATGCACTGATTTAACCGTGACACAAGTGACCTAAAACTACAGGAATTCTCATAAAAAGAGATAGCAACAGATCAATGAGAGAACTTTGTTGCCTCCATTACAAACCTCAGACACAAGCTAACAAAACTTTAATTGCAATAGTGAAAATTATACTTCAGACTCAGAAGCTACAGAAAAAATCAAGAAACATTATGCTAACTTTGTGGTATGCTTCCTATTGTCTACAAAAAGCAAGACCTCTTCTGCATGGGATAAAGAACAGAAGCAGGATGGGAAAAGTTAGCTACTATGAAAAGAAGGAAAATTCTGTCCTTATAATGTGAAAATACCAGAAGTCAAATGCTGTCTTGAAAGAGCACCTGTTAAATTTTTTCCCTAAAAAGACAGATGCTCAAAACTGTAAAAGGGAATTCACATATATGTTAAGCAAACAAAGAATGGGACTCTGTAGTTTATATGATTTTTCAGGCCAGAAAAGGCTTTTCCTTTCACAGTAAGTCAGAATTTAATCATGTTGAATAATACCAATGCTTTTCTTCTGTTCCCATGGAGTTCAGCCTTCAACACAAGCAGAAATAACAGAGCCTGGCATTAAAGTAGGCCTTAAAGATTTGACTCATTCACTGGTAAAGAAAAGAAAGTGTTGCTTAAAACTCTTCAAATACCTAAAACACAACACTTTTTTCATTAATACATTTTGGTTCCGAATTACACACAATATTGTAATTCAACGAGACCTCTCTTTGTTTAGTAACTGATTTACTGAACAATCTCTTTTTCTATATTTTAAAAAATATATAACCATCACATTTGGCGATTTTGCGTTTGATATACAGATAGATATGGCTATCTTTAATTTTAGCATGATCTAAACAATTTACATCTACTTCCTAAAAATAGGTTAAATATTATAAATGCAGAAATCAAATTATTTTCTTATTTACAGCAACCAAAAACTTTTTAAATTAACCAGAAGATTAATAATTTATTTCTTTTGTTCAAATGCATCTTTAAGGTCAATTTCTACAACTTGTTCATCTATTTGGTTTATAGCTACATCTGGTGGAAGAAGATGGGATCAGTAAGGAGCTTACATGAATACATGTTAAAAAAACCAGGTAGGATTAATTCTAAATTAACAATTAAACTGCTTTTCACTGTTCCAATTTTCAAATATGATTATTATTCTTAGGTGCCCATAGCTTTTACCACCTCGAGCAGGATATGCTCCTTCATCATACAGCAATAAAAAGAAAAAGACTTCTGACAAATACGGACAAATACAGAGAGATAACTTCAGATTACAGAAAACAATCAACACACAGATCCATCTTGGAAAAGAAAACTAAGTATAGAAATTATGTTTGATATCAGTTCTCAAAAATGCATTGTAATTGTAAATCAGCAGTAATTACATGTCTAAGCAATTGATGTACTATGTATCATGATAGTAAGTACGTATTTGAAACTTTCAGATTCTGAGGCAATATCAGAGCCTACTATACTAGTTGCATATAGTATATATAAACGGTAGGAGGTGAATTTGTGCTTCAAACATTTATAGTCTGAGACTTCCATCCTGAAATACAGCCAATATGCAAACCTGATATTTAGTTAGAAAAAAAAGGGATTAGGTGTTTGCAGCAAGGCAAAATTTGCATTAGCAAAGGAAGTAAAGTTTCTTTTAAAATAGCAGCATGACATTTAGGTCTACTAACCTTTGCAGTGCTACCACTACATTTTCAATATCCTAGTGATAATGTGGAGAAGATGAAAAATACAGCAGGTATCATCTCATCAGGAAATAATTTTATTAAAATAAATCTCGTGTGCATGAGTAAATCCATTTCAGGCATCTAAAACAACTGAAGTATCTAAGCTGAAATCTTCCAGAAATATTGCCTGTAGCAAATACTCAATATATGAATTTCAGTGTAGCGATTAACATGTACTCAGAGACACACCCTGTTGCATCTCTCCCAGGCCTCTGCTTTATGGAGCAAATTTGCTCTTAGATTGTAAAATGTTTGTAGACTTTACAATATCTATAGAACATTGATAAAACTTTTTGTACCTCTGGGTTTCATTCCTGACTGAGCTGGTGAGGCTTACCATTCCACAAACACAAAACATTCATACAGGAAATCATGCATTCCAATACAAAATACCTGATCATGACATATCTAAAAAATTTCAGGAAGCTGATATCACGCAAACTTTATGCAATCAGAAAATACAATCTTTCCACCTGTATATATAAGGAGATATCTGTTTCTTGTCAGAGTAAGCAAAGGTAAGACCTGTTTGGTTAACAAACTGAATTTACCTAGAATTCCTGGCAGCTCCCGCACAATGTGATAGATGAGAAGATCCAGGCATTTTGACAGGTATTCACTGCCACCTTGCTGCTCTTTTCCTGGCATGGTCTTTCTGCTGTCTCTTTCAATATACATCATGAGTCTACATTTAAACAAGTGCACAACATTAACTCTCATACCAAAGGAAATAACACTATATCTCAAAAAAACTATTGAACCAGACATTTCTGGTATCTGTGGTTACATTCAAGATGATACATTAGTTTTGGCTCTGTAATTTTGTTGAAATTTTAGACTTTGCTTTTAATGAACTCTAAAACCAACACAAATTACTGAGTCAAGGAAAGAAACCCTTAAGCTACTTCAAGTAAATACAACTCCACCAGTTGAAATGAATATGTGATGTTAACCTAAGGAGTGAATCTTTCTGCAATGAAAGTCAGAGAGACTAATTTTACAATCCACTTTATTTTGAAATATGTAATCGATATGTGCAATATAAGTGAAATTTTCACTTATATTGTAATTGCAATTTTCAACTCATACAAATTCCAAAAGCAAGAATAATTAAAGTCAATGTAATAAGAGATCAATCTTTCAGTCCAGAAAAATCATACTACATAGATCACACCGCAGCCTATTAAAATGTTAGCACTAGTTGGAATGGCCATATTGAAAGAGATAAAAGTCCAAACCAGTCTTACATCCTTTCTCTAGAAATCTGGTGATCATGATTTCTAAATACAAACTCAATGCATGCATTCCAACTAGTAAGTGCTCTGTGGCTGTGCCATTCGCAAGAATGACATTTCTCACAGTGAACTGGTAACTGATTTATTAGCCACTGGCTAACTTACAAGAGACTGCTTTAATAATACACCTGTAACAGAATGCTTCGGGCAAAATTTTAAAATGCTTATTTGAATAGACAGAAGGGCCAGACTTCCCTTTAGGGCCATACTATTGACATCTTTGTTTCACATTCGAACTCCCTTCGGGTCCTTTGCAAAGAACCATCAATCACTGGTGAGGGAAATTCATGATCTGGATTTTAAGTATGTACTTCAGTACTATCTTTTTAAATACCCTTCTGATAATCAACGCTCTTTTACAGAACCATGAAAATCACTTATTTACCTCAAGTGTTCATAACAATACTACTAGGAAATACATCTTTCTATCAAAAAGATTATTTACTCAACAAAGTAAAAACTATCTAAGAATACATTTTACAGGATTATGTCTCTAAACAATATATGATTATGATTGAATACACTCATCCTTCCTAATCTATTCTACAGAGACAAAGAGAGAAATCAAAAGACCCACTGAGTAACTACTTTTGACTTGTGCAATAGCCCAGATGCAACACATTCAGCTGCACTTCTCAGAGACCACGAGGACATCTTTTATTCTTGTAATGTCTGGAAATTGCATTAAATCACAGGAATTTTGACTTGTCTGTTAGAAAGGAGTTACTTAAAAATATGACACTGTGCTACAAATAAAATTTTACTTTTATAAGCCTTAAACTTTTTAATATAAAAATATGAACATTTTAAATAAAATGGCCTTCTAGTCTTTACAGAAAACCAAGTAATTTTTATTCAAAAAAATGTTTAGCTTTAAAAAAATGACAAAATAGCAAAACTTGAATTAATTTTTTTTAAGAAAACACTTTCTTGATTTAACAATCATCTGATTCTATATGGAAGTACACTTAGATCTGTTTGAATTTTACTTAAAATGAGCCAAATAGACTTCAACATGAGAAGTTTTATTTCTTTGGGTAAAGAAGGTTATTTTATAAAAGCATGTTCTATTACTTAATCACATTTGAGAAGGATACAAAGTAGGTTTATTTATTCTGAGAGAGTAAAGATAAATGAGTTATCTCCTTTATGTTGTTCAATTCACAAAATTGTCTTTCACATAAAGATTTTCTAAAAATATGCACAACTATTTTTCCCTGATAGTTCAGTTCAACTAAACATCGTCTTGAGAAAACCGTAGAGATATAAATTGTGTAGGCAGTAAAGCATTAGCATCTCTATTTTCCTTTGACAAATTTCCCAGTCATATGTAGAACAATTCATCAGTTCCTTTTATTCCCTGATGAATCTCAGTGTTCTCTCCAGTGGGCAAAACCAGGCCTATAGAAATACATTTATTCAATTCATTTAGTGGCATGTTTGTCTTGCACTCAACAATACATGAAAAAATATGTAGATGTTAGTATAAATATGCTAAATATGATGAGGAGTACACCACTGTCTATGAAGAAAAGGTTTAGTTTAAAAAAATAAATTCAAGTGTCTGTATTGCAATATATGGCCATTAGTTAGCTTTTACACTAAGAAAGCAAAACAACCCAAGTTTTCTGCAAAAAAAAAAAAAAGATACAGAGTGAAGCAAAAAAGGAAAAATTCCAGAGTTAACAGTCTAGAGTGATAGAAATGGGAATGAGGTCTACTACTTAACAGAATAAGAACTGTTCTCTTAACAGGGTGATCAATACGAAGAAAAGAGACTAAGTTCACAGAGAATGACAGACCTTCATGAAACTAAAGAAGGTCGTACATGCTCTGAGGACATACATAGTCCATTTACACCAAGAAATCAAGGACTATTTCTTCATTTTATTATTATTTATTATTGTCATTAATCAATCTCTGCTAACAGAAAATGAGGAAGATTCTTAAAGGATACTTAATATAAACATAGTATTTATTTTACAGAGATGTAACATCAGATGGCATACCATGCTAATAGGAGGGTCAATCTCTACTTCTTGCCTTCCACCACTTTTTCTATTTTTTAATTTGATACCAGCTTGATGGGTTTTTTCCTGAAATCACTGATTTATGTCATCATTCCCTCCTGTTTTCCATTTCCACATTTTCCCATCTGACTGAGCACCAAGCTTTTCAGTTCTTTTCCTCACTACTTTTCTAGATCAATCTTAAGATGTATAAGGCAAACAGGCTATGCTAGATGTGAGACTGTAGTAGGTTTCCAGGCAAAGATTTTCCTTTCAGGGCACATACAACATTTGAAAATTTAATAAATATGAGAGGTGGCCACAGGAAACAGAGAAATATTTTGCTCAGAGGTTATGCTGTTGTACATAGTCACATTTCTGCAGACTGTCGGGAATACTACCCTATCTTTCTACAAGTGTCCTTCTTTGCAGACAGTAGAAAACAAGAGGTTTTAATAAATTCTTTTGGGAGAAGTTCGATCTCCAAGTCAGTCTCTGTTTATCTAGGAAATTCTCTGAAACCATCTAGATACAAAAAGAACAGTTCAGTGAGACTAATTGGAAATTACTGCTAGCTCAGAAAAGGGTGAAACAAAAAGTCTCAGTAAAACTTCAGAATGTTCTTCTACCTGAAGAACAGGTAGCCTGCCTCTGCAAATCAAGGAGAAATGAAGGAGACTAGAAAACTCAGTGTGATTAGCAAAAGAAATCAATTTGCACAGTGTAAGTAAACAAGTGCTACTTCAGCCCAAAGGATCTTGTATCTTCTCTAGCTGTATCATGTGGAAGAACCAAAGGCATGTAATCAACTACCACAGAACAGGTAGGAAAAAAGAGTAACAGGTGAATTGTCTCAATATTGTGGAAAAAAGAATTCACTTCAAAATTACATTTCTTATTATATAGCAATACTTTTCATCCACAGAACTCAAAATCTGCACAAAGGAAAACAAGGAATTCGTTCACCACTTCCCATAGGCAGACAGGTGTTCAGCCATCTCCAGGAGCAAAGGGCTCCATCACATGTAATGGTTACTTGGGAAGACAAGTGCCCATCACTCTCAACGTCTTCCACGCCCTTCCCTTCTTCTTTCCCCCATGAGGCCACGTGGTATGGAATGTCCCTTGGATCAGCTGGGATCAGCTGTTTCTCCACTCTTGGAATTATAAAGGCATTTCCATACTCTTTGAGTAAGGAGAGACTTTTGAAAAGAGGTACAAAAAGAAACTTGCAACCAGATTGTGTAAACTCAGCTAACCAATAGGCATTACAGGGACATGCATAAGGGATTGTTGTACAAATACTCAAAAAGTGAATGCCAACTGCTGGTATCATGGCCAAAGCCAATAGGTTCTGTAAACAGCAAAAACACAAGGTAATCTTAAGATTGCATTCCAGGAATCAAGACTTACAACACTGGATACTTCTCATGTTCCCAGCCCAGAGGTATCATTATGGCTTGCAATAAAAAGGGGTTTTAGCAAGTGCCTACTTCTGCTCCCTTTTATTTCCTGCAACTTGTGCACAAATTGGAAGAAAAACACAAGGAAATCCATTTTCATAACACCAGCACAGCTAAAATAAGCTTGCCATTACCCTTCCCTTCCACTTCCTCTTTCTCTATTCCTCCTTCCATTTTTTCCTTCTCTCCCCTCGTTTCCCTGTCCCATATCCTTTCGTCCCAATGACATGAATGAAAACAGATGAAACTGTTATTTTCCTCACATGCCACAGTTTTTCAGCTCCAAAACCACTTCCAAGGACAGATATCACAAAGGTTACCAGTAGGAACAGGATTTTATTGTCTGAATTATCAGTGAAAAAATTTTTCCTGATATCAAATCTAAATCTCCAATGGCACAACTTAAGACCATTTCCTCTTGTCCTATCACTCATTACTTGGAAAAAAAAAAAGACCAATCCCTGTCTTGCTACAGTCTCCTTTCAGGTGGTTACAAAGAGTGGTAAGGTCACCCCTGAGCCTCCTTTCCTCCAGGCTAAACAACCTCAGTTCTCTCAGCTCCTCCTCACAAGACTTGCACTCCAGACCCTGCCCCAACTTTGCTGTCAAATAAAGGAAGGACTGCTCTCCAGAGCAAGGCCTTTGGGATGCTGGCCCCGAGGCAGTCCCTGTGCTCATAAGGCCCAGGGGGCTGTTTTCAGCACAAACAGCCTCATAGTAGTTGCCATGAAGAAAATTAACACTAACACAGCCAAAACCAGCATACTTACCAAACAAAACAAAAGCATTTTTCAGTGCAGTGTTGCCATGTTATTATTGTTTTATCATCTGCATCATCCTTTAAGTGATGCACACTGAAAAATTGCCTTATATTGATTATCATTATCATAAACAGATTTTATCATCTAAAGCAATATAAATCCTATTACAGGCTTTAGCTGCAGCTGCTGAAGACAAACCATTAATCAGGAATTACATACATTTTACTACAGGCTCTTTATGTTTCTCAACTCAAACACCTCCAGAAGGAGAATTTAAGTATATCAAATATTTTCAATAGTTATCCAACTGATTTCTGCTTCCTGTGCTAGCAATTTAGAATTCATGAGTCTTAATTTTGAAGAAACTTTTCTGTCAGACAACTGAATACTAAAATACTCCAACCAGAATTCAACACTATAAGTCAATGAGTATCCAGTATCTCTGCTGGGTTAAAGATTATTCTAGAGTTATACAGCGATATTATTAATGCAACTGTCTCCAGATTTAATGGGTCATTTCTCCTCCCAGCTATCTTACCTTCTGGATGTAAGCGAAGGTTTTGGATTATCTATTCTGATAAGAGATATGCTCTTCACTAAAGAACAGTTACACAGAAAACTCAGCAAATGAAGAAAAACAGTTTATCAGCTCAATAAAGCTACTCTAAGGCTTGCCTATTATTGTTTTACCTAATGTATTACATTATGTATTGGTCTCCAATCAGCCCTGTCTGGAGCATGACAATAAAATACCAGGATAAAGCCAAAAGTCATAATACGAAATCATATTGCGAATTCACAACACATTCTTTCAAAAAGTCAGCTGGTTGGAAAGCATTAAAAATAAAGAAAATTGTTGATAAAATTATTATTCTCCTTCACATAACTTCTTAGGTATATATATAAACAAACAGTAACTGTCTGTGCAGGATTTCTGTCAGACCTTTCTCCAAACACACAGGAGACTCCCACATGGTATATCAGGCACACAAATAGCAGGAGTTACTAAAAATGTAGCCATTCAGAAAGTCACTTACAAATGGTTAGAAGCATTTTTCACTAACCAGAACACATAATCTGATAGAACATTTCTAGAAGGGTAAATATGTAGACATGAAAAAGCCCCTAGGATTCAGTACTTATTCTCCATGATTCTACAAATATAGGGGTATCTACAGCTTTGTGAGTGGAGGAATACATATTTAATGCTAGCACCTCACAAGGTGCTCTCTCACAGTGGCTGCATGGTGTAACTCATCTGCCCCTTCCTTTAACTCTAATGTATACATCCTAATTCTTCTGAAACATGAATATAAGATATAATGTTATATTTGCTGTAGAATAGTTAGATTTACAGCTACCTACAAGCCACATCCTTTTTTACTTTCAGTTCCAAACATTCTCTATTTCAATATTGTAAAACCTATTCCATCATTTTACAAAATAAAACTTCATTTTACTCTTCTTCTTACAGATCAGCCGATGATATAAATCCCAACTAAAATTTCTTTAATCTTACTTCTCTGATCACCTCAAAACATGGTGAAAATTCATATTCTAACACAGTCTAATTTGCTACTCTTTGATACAGGAATGCTTCTGTCTCAACAGAAGCCAAAAAATTTCAAATAACAATTCCCTGGCAATTCAGTCATTTCTTGCAAAGTGCTCCATAACATAGAATAATAAAATACTTCATGTAAAAGCCACAAGAATTTATTGGTCATTATATAAATCACTCCCACAACACATTTAGCCAAAAAATACTATTTTACCTTGAAAGTGACTATCCAGAAGAGACTATGGACTATACCAAATCCCAAGATGAGGAAGGCACGTAACAGAACCTTTCATTTTGCTTTTCCACCATAGCAACAACTCACTGTTGTAGTACATCTTTTGCTCTACCCAAAAATGCAAATGCTCACTTGAACTACAAGTTACTTTAAAAGACATTCTCCCTGCAAGACAGTGGTTTCTCCTTGTGAATAATTGTCACCTGCTGATGCCAGACAAAATAGTCTCATGAATAAAAGGATTACTATTACACACAAACCAATGGACTTCTAAAATCACACATTTTTAAGTATTTCAGGTACAACTTTAAAGACTATATCTTTGATTATCTTCCATTATCACCTTACCTGGTTTGACAACTGAGGAGCAACATCTCCCTGTTATTAATTAAAACTTGTAGCAAGACCAGAAAGGCTTTTGCTCGAATAAAAGTTGAAGGACTTTCCAGTAGACGAGTAATTGTAGTTACAAAATCCTTGGTGGAAATAAAGACAAAGACATTAAGGTTACTCGCACTGTATTGTAAGACTGTATACACTTAGTTTGCTCATTTTAATGTCACTCATAGGAAAAAAAAATCCATAGAACACTAGCAAATAAATTCTGTCCAAGACTGGCTGGCCCAGTGTAAAGCTGCTTTGAATATCTTCACAAGTGGTAGAGTAAAAAGTAAACACTATTTAATATACTACATCCAAAATAGTATGAAATTAATTACAAAAGATGATAAAACATATTTTTAATGGGGTTACCTTAAGCATAAACATAGGATATTTTAATATATTTATTTTAAAACAAAGCTGAACTATTTTCACAATACATACATATTTAAGCACAAATACCATTAAATTTTTTAGTTATTTATTCCCTTATATGTAGGAATATTAACAACTACACCTTAGTTGGGTAAAATCTTGTCTACATCAGATACCAAATTATACACCAGATGCTGCAAAAAGATGGTAAAATTGTTTCCACCTTCTCTGATTGTTCATATCTAATCTAGTTTTATTTTGAGTTCAGAAACATCTTTTCAAGGAAGAAATAAAGTTAGGACTTGAAAGGAAAGAAGAAGGCTAAACAAAATCAGAATTAAAAACTTAATCAGAATTTACAAACTGTGTCAACTGGCTCCATGCAAAAATTAGACTGAGCACAAATGGCCTCATCAATAGAACCTGCCTTCAAACTGTTGAACTGGATTCTCGAGGGGGTGACACCATGGAATAGACAAGTAGTGTATGTATGTTGTGTACAAAGTTAAAAATCCCGCTGTGGGATGCACATTTAATATACATATTACTGTTCAAATTCCTCATTTGCTGACAGAGTAACTGCAAATCAACACTGACTGTAATTTATTAGAGACACCCTTTGCAACAATTAACTATACATCTTTATCAAGAATGGAAAAAGAGCAAGAGTGTAAGAGATGGCCAAGAAATCAGATTTTATTTTGACACCACTTTAACCCTGTCTTCAAAAGCAGTTGTCATTCAGTTAAATACCAGAAAAACAAACTGCTATTAATTATTCTGGAACTGTTCTGCTGTACTTCAACAATTTACATCATAAATAGAAAAATTTCTCAGTCTAGGGATTTAAAAGTTTACTGCTTTAAACACTTCAACAACATGACTTGTAGCTCCTCCAGTATGAACTTGCAGCAGTCAAGTCCTTAAATTACAATCTAATAATGCAAAGGCTGAATTTTAATTAAGTGTAGTTTGGTTTTTCAAGGGTTTTTTTAGTTAAAAAACCAAAACAGCAACAACAACAATAAAGTTTTATGTTCAGAAATCCCACAAAACCTCAGACATAGTCAAAGAATATGTGTAATGCAACACTGACTGTACTAACATAAACGGACTTGATCGACCATGCACAGGCACACCATGACAAAGACACATGCAACTACAAGCCATATATTTTTAGTCCTCAAACTCTGGAAAGAAAAAATATCTCAGTGGTACATGTTGGGGTTAACATAGGCTAAGACAACTAAAATTAGCTACATCAGACTTATCTTGGAATGTTCTAATAATCTGGCTTAAGAAATAAATCTGACATGTCGGAATTTGCTTTTCTGGCTAGTTTGAGGACTGCAAAACAGCAAGAGTTTATCTAAAGAAAATCTCAAGCAAATCTTTGCTAACCTGCAGGACTTAGTGTATCAGAAAAGCCAAAAATCACCCAAATACTGCCAAATACATTATTTATCATTTCTCTGTTCTATGGTTCCTCCCTCCCCTGCAAATGTTTGATGTATCCATTGAGACTCTGCAGGATAGAACACTCCTAATTTCTAGTGAACACACTGCAACAAGATTATGACTTTACATTGGATACACTGAGTAATACTGCAAAGCAAGTTTAAAACAAAAGCAATGATATTTCTGAATTGGCTACACAAGAGGAAAACAGTCAGATCATTATCTCACTATACAAGAACAGAAATTACAATAGCAAACATTTGTTGCATTGTTATGTACTTTCAAATTTCCCTTCTATGCTTTGCAAATATCTCCATATTATAAGTTTAGAGTTACAAATATTTTGTTAAAGATACTTTTATCTTTTTATTAATTCATACTGATATTGACTAAACTATCATCTACAGTGGTAGTTACTTTTCCATATTCAGGTAGAAGACAAATAATTGAAGAGAGTTACTGAAATATGAGGACAATGCTTATAATGTATTTACAATGCAGTTGTGACAATATATTACCATAAGTATTTGAATAATTTTACTTATGACTAGTTGAGGGAAAAAGAAATCAAATAAAAACACCCTGCCGCATTATCTGACCTCTGGAAGAACCTGACTACATTCAAAAATCTGATTTTCACTCATCCAAAGGTGCATATTGACAGTCACATCAACGTAATTAGCAGTGTTTTTTTAATCTACCACTATAATGTGTTCAAGATTCTTGATTTTGAGTTCTTTTTCCACACTTTAATTTACAAACATAATTTCAACTACTTTGTTTCCAAAACAGGAAACTAAACCAGAAAGTCTCTATCAGAGAGGGACAATACCCAGTTTCTTCTGGCTATTGTAGTTCTCTGAAGTTTTGTATTAGTGTAGATGATCACAGAACTGCATTTCTGGCTTTTGTTTTGTAACTAGTTTTTACTACTGTTCTTGAAGACCAAAGAAAACAAGGGCAGTGCAATTCTCACAAGCCAAGGGTGTTTCCAGATAACATACACAAAGCTAAATTATCTCCATATTGAATTTATATCTTTAAGTATTTTTTTTAATATGTTGTTTGCACCTATATTGAACAGATAAGTCACTTTTTTGTCACTACCTTCTGTGTGACACTGAGGTCCTTCTGCCTCTTAAGCTGAACTACAAAAGAATTTTACAGAACACAAAATAATCTGTCGGCCAACACTACTCACTCTTCCCTTCTCTCGTTAAGATGGACTTGTGTGTCATGAGCATGAAATATCAAAAAATGCATGCACTATCAAATTTAATTTTCAGAGCTAAAGTAATATCACTCCATGTGATGTGATAGCACCTGGCAGTTCAATACAGGAGCATGTTTGTATTTTTAGATTCTATTCAAGAAAAGTAGAAATTTAGTTTTAGCTTCCAAAATCCTACAATCTAATTTCCACATCACAGAACATTCTGAGTTGGACGCGATCACCAAGTTCAACTCTTAAGTGAATGGCTCACACAGGGATTGAACCACAGGGTATTATTACCACCAGGCTCTAACCAACTGAGCTAATCTTATTCAAAAATAAAACCCCATTCTATGAGATCTAAGTTTGTCTGAGCTGTAATGCAGGTACAGTTACCAAATGTGGGCACATGCAGTAAAACCAGACCTGCTTTATCAGTTTGTACAGTACAGTGTTTTTTACTTACAGCTTTGGGCACTATTCCCACTTCTATCATTAGTTTGATATATGCTATTAAAGGAATGTCTACATTTGTCTGTATTTCAATTTCCTAATCTGCAAAATTTGATTAGAATTGTTCACAAGAACTGTAGTATCAGAAAGGGAAGTCTAGCCATTGTCCATAAGAAATTCAGTATCAGTATGGGAGTTATTTTAGCAATGTAAGTTCTATATAAACAAGAAATTCTTCACAGAAAACATCATGCTGTAGCCATAGGCTAGCTGCACATTGCATTCTTTTGCTGAATGTTCAAGTGAATAATTTTTGACCACGCTCCTCTGACTATACCATCAACTTACAGAAATGTGCACTGTTAGTGCAGCATTACAGGACAATTTGCCACCTGATTGTTGTGGGATCTGGAAAGTTTAAGGCCAGCTGACAAAAACACACTGGCATTCACAAAAACACACTGGCAATTCTGACATGGTACAGAAATTAATTTTAGGAAGAGAATGAGTGATTTCAGGCCACATGGGTGGGATTATTTTTTAATTTAAATAAAATTGTTAAAACAATATGTAAGGAAATAAAACTCTCTCAACTAACGTCCAAAAGATTATTGTAGTCAAGATGATTGTCAGATTACAACATACATTACAACAGAGTATTTGATGAAAACAAGAGCTAGAGTTCCTACTTTCTTTGTGGTTTTTATCCTTTACAAACAGAGGGAGATTATTACTTTGATTTATGAACTACGCAGATACACTGCCAAAATAGACACACTTTTCCTCTAAATACAAAATAATTTGGGGATCAAAATAGAAAACTTTTAACCATTTCTACCGAAAAGTATATTACACATAAACCAAAACCAGTTGTTTTATTCAGTGATACTAAAAAGAAAAAACTAAGGTATTAAAAGGCTAATTTCTACATGATATTTCACTTAAAATTGGCCTAAGGTCCTTTAAGAAGAGCATGAAGTACAGTTTCAGATTTAATCATGACACTCCTTATTTTGTCTTTTAAATGTCTAAGAGACCTAAGTCAAATAGCTGTCCTTACTGATTTTCTTTAGGGCCCATTATCACTTATGGTCAGGCTAGGGTATTCTGGATTGACTGAATCCTAGCTGCAGAAAAAATTTATACATGTGTTAATATCATTTCTTGACGATCCATGAGAGAAAGGAAAACTATAGACCTTATAATTTAGATTTTAAGCAAATAGAAATATTAAAAAAGCACATTCATAATTTCCTGCTATTCAGATATGCAAATGACACTGAGATGTACTTTGAAAACCCAAAACCACTAGCAGAGTCAACTTTAACTTTTCCTTTCATGAAATTACATGCCAGTGACATATTAATCTGAACTCAAACCTTTTCTTGAATTAGCCTCTGTAGATGAATCCCACATGACAACATGGCTGAAAACATTGTGAGCATGTACTGCTGAATTTTGCATATTCCATTTGCCAAGGAATTTAATACAGCTGTTAATCCCACTTTTTCAATGACACTCTGGAAAGCATTAGGTGAGGAACGAGTAATTCTGCATAAAGCCTACAAAAGTGAAAAAAAAATGAAATTAATGAGACTATTATCACAAGAAAAATAATAGACAATAAAAGCATGTGGTGAGTTTTCCAACAGTTTAGGAATATAAGGAATGTATAGATTGATTCCTAAGACAAGTATTAGCGGAAAAGACCACTTATTTTTAGAGACCTGGAATTCTTCTAAACACATTACTATACACTTTGTGCAGCTGAAATTAAAATATTTCATACACCAACATCCACATTAAAAAGTCACATTACTCTTTTCCTCTAGAGAACAATAACGATGGAGCATCACAGCCCATGCTTGAGTCTTTTGTCAAGCACAAAATATAAACAGCATCAGATAACACTGTACTAGAAAGGAGTACAGGGAGAGAAAATACAGACATGGCACATGTTACAGAATTTATGGGCATCCATAAAGGTGGGCAGCTTCTCTCTCTCGGCTCATGTACAATAATGTGGTATGTCATATTTTAATGTCTAAAGTCTATCCTCAGCTCTAGATACTACTTCAGACCTAGGTGCTTATTAAGAAACAGTAATTAGTATAACAAACTTGCAAACTATTTTCCAAGTGGTTGATTTTCAAATATCAGTGATTAATAAATTTTTAATAGAAAATGTAGATACTGACCACGCTCCAGTGAAGTGAGTACAAACCTGTTCAGTGTCTACTAACTTAGCTATTTCCCACCAAACAATCTTCAGGGCAGCTTCACCGCCAAATCAATTTCCTTTTGACACTTGTGAAAATGAAACCTTCAAGATACTACAACTGCATTTGTTCTCTCCAGATAAAGAAAATAAGACTCTTTAAACACTAAAAATTTCTTTTTCTTTGGCTTGAATGTACTGTTAGCCTAGAAAAACAGCTTATGGGAAATACTGAATTCACATGAGAATCCGAATTAGTTTTCAGGAAAAACTTAGAAGGTGACTCCCTTTTGTGAAATGTAGGTAATATTTATGGTTTCTTTGTTGTCTTCAGACCAGCTATATTTAGAAATTGCTGTTTACTTGGTGTGCACTCAATAGTAAGGTCTCATTTAAGAGAAACTATAGTCAATTACACAGAATACTACCACCAGAGAAAAGTTTTCCATGTGAGAACTCCAGAAACTATCCAGTTAATCAGTGCCCTCAGAAAAATTGCTCAAAACAAACTAGAAAAGAAGAAAAAAAGAATAAAAAAGGCATAAAAGACAGTAAATCACGAACTTGACAGACATTTTATTGATGCCGTTAATCTACTCTGCTTCTGTTCTTCCTTGTCCTTTCTGGTCCAGGAACCATATCGATTGCAGCCTTTTACTTTTCTTCTTTTATTATTTTTTTACTCTCTTTTAAAATACAGACACTCAATCTCAGTTCCTTAGTACAGCATGCTCCATTTCCCCCAGGATACAATCCAGCTCTTCACCTCTATTCAGAGTTTTCAAAACGAGTGGGCAGGAGGTACGTGTATTCACTAAAAACATCCTTGAGGGTTGTACTACCAATGAGCTGTTGGGACCTAGGGACAGACTGCGCCAAAGTAACATGGAGCTAACTTGGTGTGCTAACATGGTGTGTGCAGATTTTCTACTGCCTTAGATCTCTGCTACAGACCTGGCCAAACAAGGGTAGCCATCAGATTACTTCCAGGCAAACCTCAGAAGGAAAGACATCATAGGCTGTCTTCTAGTATAATACTGCAGTTTTGGAGGTAGCAGAAAAGCTCCCAGTCCACCAACAGCCAAGGGGAGAAGCTTTAAATTCCCATTAGTTTGTACCTCACAGAATGCTCTGCTGTATGAATGAACCTAACACTCCAGCAGAAAAGAAGATAGAATTTAAATGTGGGATAGAGTACAAAGCACTCTAAAACACTTCAGTAGATCCAATATTGGGAGAAAACAGATGGAGATAGGTCAAATGTGGTGGAGCAGGAACTGGAAACAGATGATGACAGATGTAAGAGTAGAGCTCGCACCATCATCTCCAGGCAGCAGTCTAGGAACATGAAATGTTCTTAGTGAGAGTAAGGCTTCAGCAGAACTTCTGGAACTGGCTTCTCCACCCCTGCTCTCTGCACAGCCTTAACCAGCACCTTTTCTCTCAGCAGCTCCAAACTCTGCCTCATGATTCTTATTGGTCACTTCCAACTTGAGATACTCCAGGGTTCTATGATCATCTCTGCCCTATCGTTCTTGTCTTACAGGCTATATCTGACTGGGTAACATTCATCCTTTCAGGATATCTTCCACAACTCTGAAGCTTGAGAATGAATGCATTAAAGTATCTGCAATACACAAGTCTCTGAAAGAAACCATTCAATACCAATTACTTAAGAAAATAACAAACCAAATCCCCAAAAAAGACTGTGTTGAGCTTTCCCAAATTAGTTTCCATTTAAGTGACTTATGTTTTGTTCCAGCAGAAAAAGTCATCTCTTAGGTACGAATTTTAAGTTATTATTCAAAAAAATTTAAAAGCTTTCAGTATACTGGAAAGAAAATATCCTTCCTGCTGCTGAGCTTGTCAGACTATCACTGTGACATCTTACAGATTTTTTTTTTTCTGAGTCTAGAAAAATGATAAAAAGACATAGCTTTCCTACAGGCAAAATCTGTGATATTTACCTGAGGCATGTTGGACTCCAAAGTAAGAAAAAAGTACTGAGACACAGTCCCCGTTTGCCACCTCTGATAGGCAGGACAAAGTAAAGTGTCATTTCTTGACTCCAGAGACTAAAGACAAAGGATGTTCTGGATATATTTTTACTATTGATTGACATAATCATAAGTAAAATTCCATAGTCCTTTACTGCTGATACACTTTGCAGACTGTTAACTCTAAGTAAAGATATGACAGATGTAGTTCTTAACAGAAACTTATTTTTACATTCTAATATAGATGTCAGTTAAGAATAAATTCTTCAGGATACATTCAAACAAGGCAGGAATGACTCCATAATAAAATGAAATAGGACACTGATTATGTCAATTTTTGTGGTCATGCAGGATAAAAATGTCTACAGATCTGTAGCAACAATTTAATGAATGTAGAAATTATACAGTACATTATAACTGGAGAATACATTAGTATTTCATTTTTTAAATTAGCATACCATTAAAATCTCCATAAACGTTAGCTGGGAAAAGATCTTCCTCCACTAGATTTCAATATCAATTGATTATTATCAGATGAAGTTAAGATTATATGTCTAAATGCCCCAGCAGTATTGATACATAACCATGATTTATATCAGGCATTGAGTAATAAGTTTGTCTACTTCTTACTTCAGTGTTTCACTACAAAGCAGCAACAGGATTAAAGTACCACCTTAGTGCATCCTACTTTAGAAGCTTCCTTGTTCAATTCACTTCATATAAAAGTGTTAAACCTCAATCTTCTGATAAAGGAAGCAATCCCCAAAACAGTGGAGGGGAAAATCCAGGAACCCATTCAGACCCAAGAACACTTGTGTAAAATGACTGGACCGAAAAAAAGAGATGGATTCAGCTACATGGATAGCAATAATTGCCATGAAGACCAGAAAAACTAGAAGAAAGCAGTTTCACCAAGGATATAGAACAGTAAACGTGTCTTACTCTTGCAACTCTCCTCACAGCTGCTTTCATTCAAAGCTCTCCAATATGTGAATTTGGAACAAGCCCTACCTCCAGCATGACCGAAACTTTAGTAAGTACGCAAGGGAAAGGTATGATCTCCAGTAAGCCTGGAGATCCTGTTTCACAGGAAACAGTTGGGAACAGTTATATTTTTGTTTCTATTGTCCACATGTACATTTATACTACAAATATGGACAAAACGTTGAAGAATTTTTTGCCTAGCAGATCTCAGTGTGCACACTCAACTTGGTTGTCTTTTTGAAATGATGGCCTCAATACCCAAGCACACATTGCTAAGCAACTTTGAGAAAGAAAAGGTAACAGAATGATAAAAAACATCTCTCTTAGATTGTCAATTGACATTGAAAGGATGTCCCATAAATCAGCTGAGTTTCTCTAGGAAATTGCAGCTATCATGACCTCCTAAAACACACTGCTTCATCCTAACAGATGTCATCTGTAAGAAGGCTTTTAGAGTAGCTTCTGAAGACTAATAGATTTTATAATACAAAGATTTCAAACATAAGAAAAAGAATCAGGAAGTAAGAGTTTGGCAAAACCAATGTCATTCCAACTCCCAGTGCCAACCCATAACTGCCAGATGATTCAACTTTGAAGTGGAGTATAAATATTGCAGTAAAACTCACTGCACTTAATGGGCCTAGCTGAACAAGAAGGCCATAAAGATCAGGCTGCTGTATCACACCTAAAGGAAGAAGAAGGCAAAAGAACTGGGGAACTCACAATCTGTGATACTTTCAGTCTACTGACTTGGAAGAGATCACACAAACACCAGCACTGTCCAACTACACTGAGTAATTAATAAAGCCTCACTGACTAATACACAGTGGTAGCTATCAATGGACACAAAAAGGAAAAAAAAATAAAGGGGGAAAGAAAGGGGGCAAACAAGGCTACAACAAGCTCTTCAGGTTTTAGCCTCCTCTTACACATTTTTTGCAACCTTCCAGTTTTTCCAGCAGGAAAATTTTTTTCTCATCAGTAGTGATTAAAAGAGGCTAGATACCCATAGCATAAACATCATGACAAAGAAAAGACTTCTTAGTGGTTCACCCGAACCGTACAGCCTTGGGAGGATCCAGCAACCTGGGTTTTCAAAACAAGCAGAGGATACACAGGGACAAACAACAGTCCACTGCTCTCATAGTCTTTTGACAGTCATGCAAGGGTAAAGTGAGCAAACAATATGGCAACGATGGCAGTAACCTCTGAGCCCACTGCTACAGAAAGCCATAGTGAAATCTCCAATGACAAGTTCATTCTTGATAATCAGGTATGTAACTTTGCATATTACTGAGCAGAAAAAAGAGCTCTGCCTACCTCAAGTGTACTGTATCGTCCAAGAAGAAACTGAGTTTTCAGGAGGAGAAAAGAAAAAAAAAAAGAAAAAGCCCATTGATAGTTCCTCCTGTGATCTTTTTTAACTCGGTGTCTGAATGCAATTGAGACAGACAGTTTCTCCAGAATATGCTGTTTACTGTGGTACGCAAGACAGGCATAACTGGCCAACTGGCCCCTACAAATGGAGCAGGCCTTGGGAGTCATCTGTAGGAATCAAGGGAATGGTAAATGACAAAGCAAAGTTCTCCAAGCAGATAGCAGACAAACAAGAGGGAACTTTAAGCATGAGTTGAAAGAAACAGAAAAAAATAAAATACTAAGACCCACTAGCAAATAAATAACAACTGCCCAGTCTAGTGATTGGCAAGAATAGAAAGCACATGACAGAAAACAGCCCTTATAGCAAAAGTAGTGATAGGAGAGAGGATCAAGCAGGCTACTTTGAAAACTCAGTAAGTAAAGGAAACCACAACTCTCATCTCCCATCGTTTCCCATATATGCAGTTGTGATCTAAGCATAAAAGTCACAGATCAAATGGGTGAAGTCTCAAAAAGACCCTTTCTAACAAAGCAGCCTAATAGCCATACTCACACATATACTTTACATACTTAGAGACAGACTATTCTCTACTCATGAAAGTTCTAAGACTGTTTTTGCCAAGAATTTCAGATGCTACTGAGCAAAGGTTTTTATAAGACTTATTTTACTAAATAGGTTTCCTGTTCTAAAATGTCAAGACATTTTCCCAATATTTAAGTGGCTTATGTTGCAGGCAAGACTCTGCCAAAAATAAACACTAAGGTAAAAATTCAATAAATAGATATATTTTTTAAAATGATAAATTTATTATACCATCTATCTTTTCAGCCACACTTCAAATAAATTTTTATTTCTCTCTCTTCTATTACCTTTATGCTATATGTCTATGTGCATACTGCTGCAGCAGTGACACTACCATTTTCCATTTGGAAAGCAAGGGCTCCATCCAACCTGGCCGTGAACACTGCCAGGGAATGGGGCAAACACAACTTTTCTGGGGAACATGTGCCAGTGCCTCATCACCCTCACAATAAAGAATTTTTTCCCACTATCTAATCTAAACCCATTTTCTTTTAGGTTGAATCCATCCCCCATGTCCTGTCACTACACTGTCATTTTTTGTAAAAAAGTCCAAGAGATATGGTTAAACTCAGAGTCCTGCTAAGTATTTTCTACCTCATAAATCCTTTTGTTCCAAATCTTCTGCTTGCATGTCATCACTCTATTTGTCTTGTTATCATTCCATATTGCCTTAAAAATTCAGGGCAAAGACTAGGCCCTGACAATTTTATAAAAAGAAACGTGATTAATTCAACTAAGTCTTCTAAACAAGTCTTTGATAAAGAGAATAAATTATTCTCATTTGAAACATCATACAAAAAGAGAAATTTCAGTTTTGCAAGAATTTAATAGATTCTTTGAAAGGTTAAACTTTTTAAACATAACTCATTATTACCAGCATAAGGAAATATATGTTCTGGAAAACGATGAATCACAAGAACTATTCATAAGCACTGAACTGTAATAAATGTATTTTTCAACTTCAGAAATTTTTCAAATATATTTTAGTGCAGTCTGAAATATAAAAAACACAAACCTACAGCAAACGTGCTCAAATATATTTCAGTTCCAATTCAGAAGGTTTTTCAGACTAAACGCCAAAGCATTACACTACCACAAAAGGAAATTCCTTACCGAAATAGGAGTTATCTTCAAAGAATCTCCTGTAGAATGTGTGAAAAGGCACCACAAGACAGGTCCAATTTCTCCTGTAATAAATCCCTGTGCATGGCATGAACGAGTGGTACAAACATTTTCAATTATCTTTGCTGCTAAGTGGTTCACTACCCGCTCTTCCTATAGGAAGGAGAAGAAGGAAAACACATTTGCAAATGTTTCTCATTTCTTTGTAAATTACTGCCCATGTCCACATTTTTTTCAATGTATTTTATCTTGGTGTGGTTTCTTAATTCTTTTTGATACTTGCAAAAGTAAGTTTTCAAGAAACCTCACCTGATGACAAAGTTATGTTCACAGATCCTACTTCCCCCACTTTCTCTTCTACTGCAAAGACAATTTAATACAAGTATAATTTAATAAAAAACCTTTCATGTCCAAATAATAACCCCAAATTAAATGTAGTCATTACAAAAGAAAAGCTTTTGTTTTGTTAGAGGTGTTAAGTGATCAATGCTTTATAAATGGAAAAATTTGTATCAACACTCATCACTAGAACATGCTCCAAATAGCACAATTATGAGATATTCAGTTACAATAGGAAAAAAATTACATTAAACCCTCTTTGTCTTTATCCCAGGATTTGTTGACTCTTCTGAATAAAGACTTCTTGCAAATTAAGTTGTTCCATAACTGACTTCAAAGCAGACAATCCTGACCAATGCTTAAGTTATTAGGTCCCATTCACTACAAGAAGTCCTAAATTTCCATATGAGGTTCTGAATCCTAAATATTTTTAGTACTAACCAAATAATTTTCACTAAAAATCAGAGTTTTTAACAGAACTGGAAGATACATCATTGGTGTTATTTTGGCTGTGCATTGCCTCACCTCATCTCAGTCTTGAACTATAATGAAAGTGAAGTTTTTCAATAATGTCTCTAATAGCATCTTTAACTCAGCAAGAATGAATTTTAATATAATTTTTATAATTCAATTTGTCCTTATAGTCCAGCTTCACAAATAATTCATCATAATATCTAATTGATTTCTTTCTTAAACTGATCTCTATTTTAGCCTACTGAGCTTTGGATTTCTGAGAGTTATTTTTACAATCAGAGCCACCAACAACTGTGAGCAACGATAATGAAACCTTTCAGAAAGTAGTACAAAAGCCTTGCAGAAGGGGAGAACTTATACTTCATTAAAAATATATTCAATATCCACTTTTCTTTCTACTGACTTAGTAGATCTAAAATATAGATTTTAGATGTAGAAATATTTGGAAACTCTGGTATAATACTGTCAAAAAAAAAAAGAAAGATTGTATTGATAATTTTCATTATAATCCCTCCTGTTCTTCCAAAGAACCACAGCTCTACTCAAAATATTTAACAGAATTACCAAAGTCAATTTCCATCTGAAGTGGTTACACTCTTATATAAAACTCCACTGAATTCTGTGGTCTTGCTTCTTATTTGCAGCCATAAAACCAAAGAGAATTTAGGCTTCTCTCTTTTTTCATTTTGATTACTGCAAAATATTGCATTATTTTGACCTACTAAAGACCTAAATACATAAATACTCATACATGTTTACTAAAATTAAAATTCTGAAAGCATTTCTTAAAAATGTTCCATTTTAATCTTTTTTCTGTGAATTATACTTCTGCATTTCAATCTTTTTTTGAAGGGGTACAGTTAGGGTAAAAATACATGTATTTATCAAATTGACTAAATTGATGCATTTAACAATCAAATCCACAATTGAAACATAATTGCCAAGTTAAGTCTTTCTTACATATGAAGTGATTATTAAGACTTCCAATTGGGACTCCACTCCTTATTTAAGCAGGCATAAACAATAAATGAACTATAATCCCATTAATTAATCATAATCAAAGCAATATACAGTGGATTATTAATGTTAACAAATTTCCAGATGCAATTACAGCTTTCCTTTACAAAATTTGGTCCTGAAGATATGCTTTATTTCCTTTCAGCCACTGATGGGATGAGTTATGCCCTGTTCCAGATTGTCCTGCTACTTTCACTAGAAAATGGTCATGCGTCATCACTGTGCTCTAAAAGCTCAATGATGCTGCCAAAGTAATTTTATTTGCTGCCACCTGAGACCTTCCACTTCAGCTCCTCTGTTCCTGAGCACTATCTAAGCAACAAGACTTGTACCATGTTCTGCTTAATTAGCTGTCTGCAAGGGAAGCCTGATCTAAACTAATCCTTTACAAAAGGAGTCATCCAATGATGTTACCAGGACATAAGCTATTTTAGTGAAGAGAAATGGATCTTCAAGACATGAGTAAAGCAGTTTCATATATCAGTAACCCTCTGTCCACATCATCAACTGCATGTAATCTAAAACTATGAATAGAATTGAATAGAAGAAGAAGTACATACTTTATTTTCAATGGGTTTAGATTTCAGCTAGTTTTATAAAGCCCACTTAGAGCTCCTAATTTTCAGTCATGTCGAACACTTGTACATATATCTGTTTGCAGTGAAGTCAGGGATGCTTAATGAAAAAGAGCCCTGAGTAAAAATGCAAATACCAGAAGGATAAAAAACTACAGACTACTGAAAGAAAACTCCTTTTAATCAAGTCTTTCCTTTTTAATTGTGTGGGGTGGGTGGGGAAATGAACACAATAAAAAAATCTATTTCCATCTTTTTGAAAAACTGAATCTACTGACTGTTATAAATTTAACAGCACAGCAAAAATTTTAGAAGCACTGAAGTTACAGTTGCTATGCTAACTACCATACTACCAAAAAATAGCATAACTTCATTTTATTAAAAGTTAGGATAAAATATTTTATGATCTTTTTAAAACAGGTTTACTGATGAAACTAAGTTGCGAGGAGCGGTTGACCCCATTGAAGGCTGAGACGCCCTGCAGAGAGAGACCTCCACAAATTAAGAGGTCTGGGCAATCACCAGCCATTTAAGAAGGGCAAGTACCAGATTCTGTACCTGCATTGGGACAACTCTGGATGTAGAGACAGACTGGGGTATGAGAGGCTGGAGAAAAGCCCTGTGTAAAAAAGACCTGGGGGTCCTGGTCGATGACAAGTTGATGACTACTGAGTCAGAGAATTACTCTTATCCTATAGGCAGTTCTGCCAGTAGAAAAACTGATATCTAAAGAAGAAATAAAAATGAGAATATATATGATTCAAACCAGCCCTGTGAAACTATAGGCTGTACTACACTTTCTGAGAAAACAGTTGTGACTTTATCCCCCTCTCCTTAAAATTCTCCTTTCTCATTCAAATTCATTGTCAAGGAACATTTCTGGCTAAGAATATACATTATACAACATATGGCCTTATATTAAATATTGGCAATTATTTTTTAAGGATTTCTTTCATTATTAAAACTTCTCATTTGTTCAGAACCAAAGCCCTCAGACTTATATCTTGCTCCCTCACAAAGGAAGAAATCCATATGGGAGAGGGAAATGTGCACTATATAGCTTTCTTGCAAGATCTCATTTATTAAAAATCTTGCTTACACAGTACCTTGCACATCCAGGAGACAGAAAATTATCCTTTGTAAACTCATTTGCTATTTCTGATTCAAATATATTCCCCATGTCCCACTCTATAAAATGAGAGGGTTACGCACCTTTTAAAAGCCAGATACAGCTAATATGTATATATTCATTTACCTATGCAAGTGTATTGCCTGTATATATTTTTTTGAGATTCTCTGAAGTTATTACTAAAATTGCACGTAAATGTGTATTTTATATTTACATGCCATTTGTGAGCAGAAATGGATAGATACCAAGTTTCTGAACGATTTTTCAATGGTTCCATTCTCAGGAAGACTAAAAAGAAGGCTTGCATAGTTTCTGGCTTCACTGTCTAGTTTCAGTGAGAGATCTCATCCAAGCAACATAATTCAGACCAAATCAGAGAAGGAAAATTATAAAACACACCAAAGCATGCTTTGGATATAGGAAAAATCATCAGTTCTATGACTAGGGAGGACTTGAAGGAAGAGAGGGGCAGACGTAAGGGATAAATTAGAGAAGCAAAAAGGTGAAAGGATTGATTGAATAGAAGCAAATGTAAAACAGAAAATAAAGCTAAGATTTCACATAGTTAAGAGTAGGTTGAACCTTAACTATAACAAAGAGAAAAAAATATATAAGCAGAGTCAATGACAAGATTCAAATCAGAGATAGGATGATCCATTCAGGGTCAAGTACATAAGGAGAACTTTACCAAAGCAGTTTTGGATAAACAAAGCAAAATGCACAAAAGGAAAATGGTTTTCACATTAGCATTATGTACTCAATATTAAATAGGAATATTCTTCCTGAAACAGAAAGTATCTCCAATGGCTGGATAACATAGGAACCGTGACAGCTATACACTTTAGTAGGAGAAATCAGGACCTTCCTATCTTAAAGCTGGCACACAAACATTTAGAAGTTGAACTTAAACAAATACAGATGGCTGGAAGAGTCATTTTGTTTCACTGTTGGAAACAATTGTTGGAAAAGATTAGCAAATAAATATTGGAATGTTTACTACATGCATTCTGACAGACCACAACATTACACCAAGACTAAACATGTCAAATCAAGCCTATCATTTACTTACTTATGAGTGTACCCGTTCCCTCATTTTGACATATAATTGAACTCAACTGTTCTTTGCCTGAGTTGAAAATCAGCTTCTGTCTCAAGTTAACAACACTGAAATACAGGAAATGTGAACTTGTGTTCTCCTACAGATAAAAGACTTTCCCAATCTTCTACTTCCATCACCCTAAAACTCCTTTCACTGACCCATACACTTTTTTGTCACTCTTAGATTTTCAGGCACAGAAGGTATGTGGGAATGACACTACCTGCATTTTCTGAACATTTTTTTCCTTTATAGGCAAATAAAAGCTACACACACATATTTCAAACTTCTTCCTGCTCTACTGTTCTGTTTCAGAGGGCAATTCTACTTTGATAATGACAAACCTTATAAAACTTCAGAAGTCCAAGAACACTTCAGAGTAGTTCACAACAAAACTCAAGAACAGTGAACTTAGCTTACAAAACTCAAAACTATATAAACCATAGTATTGAATGACATGAAATGGTTTTATTTTCTTGAATTTTTATTAAATACATCAAGTAAGGCTTCTTAACTGGAAATTAGAAGTGAGTATTTATAATGCATATACAATGCACTGTGGTAGTCCAGACCTTACTACAAAAATTTATTTTGGTGTTCTCATAAATACTGAGACAATATGCCCATAATCACTTCAGAAAACATTCTTATGTAAAAATTTACTTAACTCACAACTAGGCTTATAACAATTACAATTAATTCATTATGTAATTATGTATAATTTTAAAAAATTATTAATCTAAGAATGAAAAGCTTACCTACTTGTAATAAAGAAAAGCTGGCGACAAATATTTTCAGAGCTACATAGCCAAGAACAAGAGTTAACGGCCAGAAGCGGAAACTCCAATCATAAACAAGTAAAAACCTTTTTCAATGAAGGAGGTGCAGGCATTGCTGACGGAGATTGTGGGACCATAGTTATTAGAGACATTCAAGACTTAAATAGACATGTTCCTGAGCAACCTGATCTATTTAGACCTACTGTGAACAGGAGGTTGGATTAGAGGACCTCCAAAGGTCCATTCCATCCTTAAGTATTGTATAGTCTTACAGCTTCAAACATGCTTTAAAAAAAATGTATATATCTACATTAAAAATTAGCATCCTCACAAACAGAAAGTGTAGAAGTGCACAGATGTAGTTGATTAGCCTAGACATAATTTTTAATTTATGCTTAATTAAATTCAATTTTAACTATTGCATGGCAAATGTACTTGTATTTTGTGTCATTTTTTCAAGGAAAAATATATCAAGATAAATTATTAAGAAAAATTTGACATGTTTCAGGACTAAGAAGTGATTTTATTTTACAGGAATAAATTAGTGTCTTATGGATGTCTTGATTTAGTTTCTGCACATGGTATATTCAGAAACAGCAAGTCTTCCATTACTAAATTTATAATTAAATAGCATCTCACTACTGTGCCTTAGAATGACATCTTACTCTAATTATGAGCTGGAAATTGTCCACAATACAAACTCAGTTCTGTGTTCTTGGTCACGTGAAGGTTTGAAGATATTAAAATGCATCTAGGCTCTTCCTTTATTAATCACAATCTGTAGGCAATAAAGAGCTCAAAAAGGAAGGAAAAAAGGTATTTCCTCTTGCTTTCCACCTTCTAACAACCTCTGACATGTTTTCTGCCTTGAGCTTTGCCTTGGGCAAAAATAAAGTGGTCTCACACAAACCACTGTGAACATAAACTTTCCACTAAATTATTTTTCATTTTCGAAATGGAACTATATGCATATTTTTCTTCCCTTCTTCTAGCACAGCTAAGACGTCACCAAAACCAATGAAGAACATAGTAAAACACATGTATAAGAATAAACCTAATTACTACTTTTTTTGTCTCAAAAGAATGCTGACAAGACAGTAGGATAACAATGCAGTTTTTAAAAACTGTGTATCATTCAGTTCAAGAAAGAAACTTAAATCTTGCCCAAAGATTTACAAAGATATATGAAAATCAAATTGCAAGAGGACAGTACAAACTGTCAGAACTTCTCAGAAGATGCCTACATCATTAATAAATTTCACATTTATTAACAGTAATTTATATTTACTATCCCGTTTCCCCCAACACAAGCAGCAATACATAAATGTTGAATGTACAGAGAACAACACTGCACTAATCTCCTGCTTAGGTCATGGTCTTATGATTATTTAAATTCAAGAGCAATGCTTGGCTGACAAGGTACTGCAATGCTGCAGGCTACAATCCTCACACAATGCCTAAAGGGTTATTACTGTGAAGAAATTCTACTGAGGACCATGAAAGAGCCTTACCCCTTCCCGAAGACACCTCATTAGCACAGTGTAAGCAGCTGAGGGAACAGCCCAGCATTCCCTGGGGTGCTCCCCTTTTTCCTCCTGAAATGAAGCCAACGGCACAACTGATTAAATCAAAAAATCACAACAATCTCAGTCACATAAAAAATGGGTAGTATGTTCTTAATAAGGTTCGTATTATTTCAAATTAACATATGCAGTTAAATATATTAAATTTCAGGACATTATTACTATTTCATGTTATTTCATGCGCAGCACAGAGACTGATATTTTATTTGCTTATTTAAGTAGTCTCCAAAATCCATAACAGAGTTTGTCCTAATAGTTCTGCATTTCATCAATTCATTCTAATTCACACAGACACAAAAAAGTGTCTGTTCTTTCATTGCCCTCAACCATTTTGAGTACTTCAGAGAGATAACTGCTTATTAAGAGCAGAAATGCTTCTCTTTAAAATCAAAATTAATTTTTTGGTAGGTAGAAAGAGAAAAAGTAAACTTTCTTTTGGAAAAAATGCTCGAAGAGATGCATACAAAGAGATACCAAGTGTTTAAGAATATTTATTGTACAGTATAGCCTTCAGGACATAGGAACACTGTTTCAGGATCTTAATGTATATTTCCTTAAAATCACCCTGTTGGGCTAATTCACTACTAGTTGAATAAGGGCTTAATTCTTCCATTAGAAGTGAAATTCACATCTCCCTGTCCCTCCAATAGCCTATTGTAAAATTTTATTTTTAAAAGGGGACACTTGGATATCACTGAGATTTAACTGCAACAACTTCCATATCCAGGCTACTAACGCGGAGTTATTAGAAAGAGGAAAAAATACAGTCTCTTTTGGGAAAGAAAGTGAGAAATAATAGGCATTAGATGGTGTGAAGATGACAGGCCATGAAATAATGAGAAAATTGTTTTAGTAAGTAGACAAAGGATGACAAACAATAATTTCTTCAGAAATTACACAATTCTTGAACTTCACTAATTATATTCTCAAATCATTTTTAGTATCCTAATTAACTGGTTTTAATAAAAGGGATAGGATAGGCAAAGTAGGGGTTAATAATGCACAAATAAATGATACTTTCTAAATTTGCTGATTTCTGTGTGGCTTACAGTAATTCGACATAAATGATATGAGCATTTCAGGCATTTAATTAAAGCATGGGACATTAGCATGGAAGACTATTACTGAATTGTCTAGTAAAATTAATTTTTCTTCTCTATTGAAAACAAAACTTTATTTGCCACATATATCCATAGAGAAAATGAGTCTGTTAAATATCCCATTTGTAAGCTTTTTTTTCTGCTAACTTTGTATTAGGATGTATGGGAGAATATAAACAGTAATAACAAGAGTGGCTTGACATCCAACAGACACATCAGATCCACTTCATTCCATCTCCTCCATCTTATCTGAGCAAGAACATGCTGACAAGTAATCACCATTTGCCTTCCAAGGCATTGTGTGTAAGTTGAAGGAAACACAGCCCAAGTTTCTAGAAAGTAAAGTGAGGTACTTTCAAATAGGCAAAAGTGGAAACTTTTCTACCTGGAAGCGGCTGGACAAGACCAGGAGTCAAAAAATTAAAATGACAATCTGTGGTGGAACTGGCATGGGTCTGTTTCTCATCGTATTCACCTAATTTAACCAGAAATTCTTTCAAGTTATTTTGTAACCATACATATTAAATATGATATTAAATAAAAGGCCTTAAGAAATTGTGCAATCCTAAAACATTAATAGTTCTTCCATTCTCCACACTGATTAAAGACTTTCTGCAAGGTTTAATCCCTAGAAATTTAAGAAGGCAAAAGGGGTATGAACATTAGTACCATTCTTAATTATCTAAACATAACATACAGCATTTGACACTTAATAAACTTAAATATAAACACTGGGGAACCTTCCTACATTTTGCTCACAGCCCATGTTGATTTCAATTAGACTTTAGGTTCTGCATTCTAACAACACAAACAACACAAAATTAATAAAAATATTACACAGAACTTGAAAGTTTTCCCCCAAGGCAATCCACTCAAGAGTATGAGAACATGCTCCCTGGAGTCTACTCATGCTACTTGTGAATTGCTCTTGGCTTCTGTTTGGAATAAAAATGCAGAGATGGAGTGTAAGATCTTACTTATGAGATCTCATAAGCAAGTACACACACAGTATCAGAGTTTAGGATTGCACAGGACCATTATAAGTATCTGGACATTTCCCAGTATTTTCTAAGCCATAGAAGTGCAAACAGTGATCTTGTATTTTACCTCATTAATCATCCTGCACCTAAACAGCTGAACTTGATTTTAAGTATTTGATAATTTATGATTTACCAAATGTCCACATGAAAAAGAAATAATCTTTAATATTATTTCATATTAAAATTATGGCTGGACCTAGAAACACTTCACAAAACCCCAGAGAGAATAGATGAATAAATAAAATTGGCCACGCCCTCAAAAATTTACAGCTTAAATGAAAATATTTAGCAGTTTGATGAAACAATCAAGCAGGCCAAAGAAAACACAAAATGGAAGGAAACAAGAAAAACAAGTGTATAGTCCTGTCCTTAATTAATTAGATGCAGTTATGATTATTTTTTTCTTTATTAGTCAAGTCATAAGGCTTTGCTGTTTAAAGATATAAGCTAGCAACAAACTTTTTGGTTTCATTTATTATATTACCCCTGACTTGCTTATTATATTAACCTTGATCTTGGCAAGGTCATTCGGCAGTTTAATGAGCAACAAAATGCCTACAACTCTACAGTATTCTGAAGTTAAATACATATAGAATAGAAAAATGAAAAGTGCTTTTCTCAAAAAATTGAATGGTTAGTATTTCCAAGCATACAAATCACACTGGTATTTCTGAAATTTTACCAAGACACGGTATCTTGAGCTCATACGTGTCCAAATATTTATTCCTACACTCAAATAATTTCTTAGCTATAACATAATGCAACCCATTAACATTTGTGTGCGTGTGTGTATAATCAACCTTGAAACATGACAGAGTTGCCACTTACATGTAAGTTGTAATGCTTCAAACATTGTGAAACTCATACACAGACTGAAAAATTTGTCAGTTAGCATTTTCATATGGAAACAATCTGTGCAAATCATTTTGGTGTTATACAACCAGTGTTAGCAGAATTGTTTCAGCTATCAGAGTTTAATTTCAAAACAAAATCAAGCCATGAAAAATATTCCTCCCAGATATAATTTTCAAGTTGGAGTTTTAAGTTTATTTGTTTGATGATAGCAGGTACAAATCTTTCCTCCTGAGGGAACCAAGCAAGTATTAAAACATACAAACTGTGACTATGGATGTGTTTTTCAGAACACGATGTCACATTATAAGTTCTATGAGCATGTATTTGATAAATACTTTGGCAATTATCCAACAAAAATAGGACAATGTTTGTTATTCTACAAAAACCAAGGCAACCACTACATCTTGTGGAACATGCAAAGAAGCTAGAGGGTAAAGAAAATAAAACCTGGAAATCCAGCAGAAAACCATAACTAAAGCCAAAGTAATGAATCATTTGCAACTTTTGCTCCATTACCAACTGCCTTGTTAAACTAACATGTCGGCATTCAGAGCTTTTAGATGATGCAGATAATACAAAGGCTTCAGAGAACCCAAGGTTAGACTTTTTCTGCTTGAAGACACTCTCGTTTCTGTTAAGTAAAAGAGTATTTTTTTCTTAGAATAA
>VWZV01007554.1:146469-174581 GCA_013397155.1 Irena cyanogastra | reverse complement strand
CCTACCCCGCCTAAACCCATGCTAAACGATCTGGAATCTCCTCATGTGGAGGAAACGGGATCTGCAACTTGGCTCTCAGCCCAGTTATCCCAAGAACAAAACCATGAGAATCACCTTAGGATTTACCAGTGTTGGAGTTTGAACCTTTGGAGCAGATACATTAAAATCTACCCCATGAGAAAGGAAATTAACAGCAACTTTGACCAGATAGTGTCCAAGTGCCTCTGCAGACCCATATCCATGAAAGAAGTGTCACACCCTGACATCCCTCACAGGGAATCTGGTGCTTCATGGATACTCACATGGCTCGAGCTGGAACTCTCTTCACAATCACTGAGACGTTCTTTGGGATCTGTGCATCATCGGAGTATTCTGAGAACAGCACAAATGCAGAAAAAGTATGAGTCAGTTGGGAAGAATGGATATGGACATGGAATTACGTGGCACGTCATAGAATCCTTTTGGAGCTGTAAAAGCCAGTTTTATATGCACCACTGTGCTTTCTGGCCCTGGCTTTTTGCACTGCTGCATGCGGGGCAGCCAGGAAGGGCAGAGGCTTTAGGAAATCCCTTCCCATGTCCAGCTGAAGCTCAGGAAGTTTTCTGCCAGTGGAGGTGTTGTGGCATCTACACCACCTGGCAAGGTCTCCAACATTTCCTGGGTTCACCTTAGTTTCTGCTCTGCAGGAGAGAGTTGGCAAACATTGGGTTCGAATAGCCTAGGCTGTTGGACCATCTTGTTTTTGTCACCATGTGCTTTGTCAGACACCTGCACAGTGACCATGGCTGCCAGCGATGGGTCGCTATCGCAGTGCTCATTAGCAGGAGAGGGATGAGAGTGAACGTTTGCAAGCTGGATGGAAATGGCAACTTGCATTTATTAAATGTTTTGGCACATGGCAGGTCAGCTCTTACAGCATCTTCTGCCTTCTAGTGGTAATGCGGTTTTGCATGAATCTTCAGTCTCATGCCTGTTTTTCACCTGCAGACATGTTCATGTGTTGCTTCCTGCATCAGGAACTCTTGTCCCTGTAAAACCAACAGCTGCTTTCTGAGTCTTTTGCTTTGTAGTTAATGATAATATTTTGTAGTTTCTCCCTCTCTGTTTTGGAGAGCTGAATGATCTAATACCTTGCATTGCACCAGGTGTGCATTCCTCTACTCAAGAATACAATATAGAAGAGAGGCAGAAGAATCTGCTCAGGACACACATACAAACGCTGTGTCCCGGACAGGCCGTGTTCGGCTGCTGTAACCTTGGGCTGGCTCAGTTCTTCCTGCTCAAATGTGAGGTTTACACATTCCTGGCTGGGTTCTGCCCACACCTTTGGCTAGTGTGAGGTCAGTGAGGCTGGCTAGAGTGTGGCCTCCCACCTTATTTGGTTCCCTGGCGACCCAGGCACCCAGGTTCCACATTGGAACCCTGCCTTTGTCCAGGAAACTCAGGCACTTGGGTGCTAGCTTTGGGGTCATGGGGTGGTGGTTTTTGGTCCTGATGCTGATATTAGTCCCCTGGCATCCTAGAAACTCTGGCTTGTGGCTGTGGATCCTGATGTTCTGCCTCCCTGAGGTTAACCCCTGCCTGCTCTGCTTTGGGCCCCCCCTTCAGCGGGCACGGCTTTGCCGTGACTTTACTGGGTCCTCTGTCAATCACCCCAGTTTTAAAAAATGCCAGGAGGCCCTTGTTGAGGCTGCTAAATCACTTGCCTCTGTCACTGTAGGTACGTCATGAGTCCCTAGGGACACCAAACCCAACAGGGATCATGCCCAAGGACCTCTGTCCTGACTGGTCCTTCCTCTCCACCAGGGACATCCATCCCAAAGGGGATCCCCACCCTGAACAGCACCCCAGAGCCCTCTGGGGTTTCCCATTTCAACCAAGGCCCTCACACTAACATCAAACAGGATCCCAGGAAGCTGGGAACCCTAGGGACCTACCCCAGATGAGCATCCTTGGGAATCACAACCATGCTGAGTCCTGATTCTCAGCTCTGATTTGGCCCCCAGGGACCTTTGGGAATCCCAAACCTGCCTGAAACCCTGATAATCACTCAACCATGACCAAAGACATGCTGAGGACCCCTTGGCCCTACTTAGGACCTTAGGAATCCACAGGGACACCAGACCTTTCCCAGTATCCCTTAAATCTTGTTCAGGACTTCAGGAGCCCCCAGAAACCCCCAGACCTTACTGGACCTTCCCATCCCTGAAACTCCAACCCTAACCCTGTACTGATTGGTGTGTCCCTGTACTGGTTGCAGGGTCAGGGCAGCGTGAGGAACTTCGGGAGATCGTCATGGATGCTATGTATATTTTAGAGGAGCAAAGGGGCAGAAGTGAGCAGGCTGAGGGACGTGACACATGGGATATGAGACATGGGGCAAGGGAGGTGGGATGTGGAGGCCTTGAAGGGGGATGGGGTGGAGGTGAAATAGAGGATATATGAAGGTCTGGGAGTTGTAAAGGGATATTTGGGGAATCCTGAGGGTATATGGGTTTCAAGGTATGCAGCTTCTTGGGGAGTTTGAGGGGATGTTTGGGAATATATCTTATTTCAGGAGGGATATATGGAGTCAAAGTGAGTTGTATGAGGGATCTGTGGGGTCTGGGAAAGGTTTATGGGGACCAGGGGGAGGGCACATTGTCTGACTTGGACATTTGGAACACACCAGAGTCCCTGAATGAGTCTCTGCAGAAAGTTGTCAACACAATCTGGACAAAGCTGAGTCAGCTGGGGAAAGGTATGGGGCCACCCTGGGAACCCCTGTCCTAGAGAAACTCCTGGGAACCCCACCTGAGCTGGACAAGGGCTGAATCCTGACAGCTCATTACAACGATGTGGGTCCCCAGTGATGCCCAGTCTAATGCTGCTTCCTCCCCACCAGTTCCAGCCTGCATCCCACCCTGTGGTGAGTGCCAGTCCCCCTGTCTTGCCCTCCCCTGTCTCCCAGTACATCTCCCACTTCCCTGGGACCACCAAATCTCTCTTTCCCAGGATTCCAGCCAGCTGCCCGTGTCTTCCAGTGTGCCACCTGCCGCTTCGTGGACTGTCAGTTTGCCCTGGACTGCCCAGGTATGGGGCCATGAGAGGCTGTAGTGTTAAGGGTAAGGAAATCTTCCTCAACTTCCTCCCATTCTTAGGTTATTTTTGTGCTGTTTTTTATGTTTGGTGGCACTTGAGTGACTCCAGTCACACTTCTGGTACTGATTGAGGTCAAATGGTCTAACTTTGCTTTTAAAGGTCTAGGCTAGAAAAATGCAGGATGTGTGCTCAGCAAAGGTGGTCATACATTGGGGACAGGCAGCTTTTGGGATGGAGGTGTGTTCAGTATTATAACGAGATTATAGTGAGCAAAGTTGACCCAAAAGGCAGGATTTCACCACAAGAATCTCTGGGGACTCCCTGTGTTTCTCACCCATGGTCCCATGCTGAGTGCACCTACCCATCCCTGCAGCCAGCACAGAAGCACCATCATGTAATATCCAATTACATTTAAAATAGTAGCAACAATTCAGTGAAAAATTAATTGTACTTACGGACACAAACAGGAGTTTGTCCAGACCACTTGTGGTCCTGTAGGCAAATTTCAGACAGATGTACCAGCAAGGTAAAGCCAGGATTACATTGGTAGACTGCAGTGCATGTGCAGATGTGAGCTCATGAGCCTGTCAATGCTCCCAGTGCAGGACCTGTGGACCTACACAGATGAAACCATTGTGCTGCGCTGCACCGTGCCGTTCCACATCCGCACCAGCATGCCCGTCACCTGGATGTTTGCCCCCAATGTGAGTGCACGTGGTTTTGCAAGGGTGTGAGTAGGCATTCTGAGGGGGACTGTTGCAGGTGTAGTGACTGCTGCCACGGCAGCTGTGTGTGCTGGGAGTAGCAGCTGTGTAAGCACGCACAGGGTGCTTGCTCATGTGAGGGGTGCAGCGGGCAGGTGTGTGTCACAGATCCATGTGTGCACGTGTAGAATCATAAAATCACAGGATGGTTTGGGTAGAAAAAGACCCTAAAGCTCACATCATTCCAGTGCTCTGGAAGGTGTGCAGGGACACCTTCCACCAGACCAGGCTGCTCCAAGCCCCAACCAACCTACCTTGGATGCTTCCAGGGATGAGGCAGCCAAATCTTACCTGCACAACCTGTGCCAGGGTGTCATGGGCAGAGTGGCAGCTTCAGACAAAGTTTATTAAAGAAGCCCTGCTGCTGAGTCTGAGGGCCAGAAAGGATTCCTTTGTGTATTCAAACTCTTTCAGAGAGATGGGTTCACATGAAGGCAAAGCCTTCCTTAACCTCAGAATTTGACAACAGTTTAAATCTTAGAATTATTTTGGCCCACAAGTCCTAATGATGGCAAATCATATATATTTATAAAAAGAATTATTTAGTAAACAAGTGAACAGGCAAAATAGATGAAATATCTTAACCAGAATTACTTACTACACAGTATAAAACTGAAAGAACTACTAGTAGATTACAGCATTACATAGAACAGTGCACTATATCAAGGTATTTATATTAAAGCTAGCAGAAGAAATAGTATTGAATAGGAGCCAAATGAAACTTACTACCAAAATGACAATAATGTACACAAATTCCTTCACTCAACCCCTGGGGGTTTAACTGGGAAACAGGTGTCCCTATTCATGGGAGAAACTCCACACATTTCCTGGAAAATATATAGAAGCTTTCTACTTTGCAGAAGTTTGCTGTGGCTTTTATAGTTGTAAAGTGGCTTGCTGTCAATCAGAAATCCAGCTTATCTTCCATGTCTCACTTGGACAGGAAGATGTTTATTGCCAGCTGGGAGATGCCAGACTGGTGCTAACCCGGTGGTGCAAAAATAACTCACGACAAGACAGATTGTCCTGTTTGAGTTGTCTGACTGGCTAACAAACAACAGATCAGCTCTTGAGGGGGATGAGGTGCTCTGCCACACAGGGCCTCGCCACACTCACAGGGAAGAAGTTCTGCATGTGCAGGAGGTGACTTTTGTGCACGCCCTGGTTGTGCATCCTCGGGTGTACACATGTGGGATGGGAGGTGTGTGCAGCTGCACCAGCCAGGAGCACGGGAAGCATGAAGGAGACGTGTGGAGCACGTGCAGGACACAGGTGCCTCTGTGTGCACGTGCCCAGCGCTGTGTGCCCGCTGGTCTGGGCGGTGCTGATGTGTCCCCCGTGCCCCAGCTGCGCACACAGGACATGGCACTGTTCAAGGAGCTGAAGGGGAATCCAGAGAAGCCCTTCAGTCTGACCATTGAGGAACCTGCTCCAGGAACCGTTGCCTGTCGCCTGGGGGAGCATTCCAAGCCCATTATCCGCAAGTTCTTCTACCTCAACGGTGAGCCCGGACACCTGCGTGCCCGGGGCAGGCAGCAGTGTGGAGCAGAGCGGGACCTGGGACACCTGGGTCCACGGGAAGGGGGTGAGCAGGGTGCCAGGACACCTGGTTCATGGTGGACAGGTGGATTAGAGCATGTGTTCCCTGGTGTCTGACTCCCCTGGGATCATGTGGGGTGGAGCAGGGACCCCCTGATGCCTGGGTCACTGAGGACAGCGAGGCCTGTGGCTGGAACAAGAGGTGCAGGCATAGCTGGTCCCTGGGTGCAGGGCCCATGACCTGAGGGCCTGGGTCCCCACAGTGTCAGAGGGAAGCGTGGAGGAAGAGGAAGGACTCCAGGCTGTGTTCAGCACTGTGCTGCACTGGCATGACAAGACCCCTGTGCCTCACATACCAACACTGGGGCTGGCTCTGGGTCTTGGCTCCATGGCATTTGTTCTGCTGCTGGTGTGAGTACTCCTGACCTGGTGAACTGTACTCTAAAAATCCCCTTGCTTCTGGAGCTCTTCTCAGACCAGCATGGGACTCCTTATCCCCTCTGGATTCTCAGTCCCTTAGGATTCCCTGCAACTAGAAGGGGACCCAGGTATCCAAGGGTGGGCCAAAGACTGCCAGGACTCCTAAATTCACAGGACCTTCCATGTTTCCTGGGACTCCTCTGCCCTCTGGCCTGTTCCAGGATCTCCCCCTTGCACCCAATGGCACTCCAGGCTTCCTTTTTTTCCCCCAGATTCCCTAATTGCCCCTGAAACCCTACAACTTTCCCCTGTTTTCCCTAGAACCCCTGCTGTCCCTTTGGGGGTACCAGTTACAATCAGTTACCCCAGTTGCCCCCAGGATACCATAGCTTCACCCTTAGGCCCATCAGTTGCTCCAAGGACTCCCCGGTTGCCCATTGAGCCCTCCAAATGCCTCATGTGTCCCTGTCCTCCCCACATACACCCTAATGGGAACAGGGTGCCCTCCCTTTCTCCATTCCTCCTTCTGTCTCCCAGGGCCAGCTGGCAATTCCTCTGGGTCCGTCAGACATGCCGCAGACGCGGGCATCAGGGTACTGGAGAGGATTCCAGATCCCTGGATTCACTGTAGGGGACTTCAGCACATGGATCCACCCTGGAGGACCAAAATTTCTGCAGTTGCTTTTCTTGTGCTGGGCGTTTGCGTGGGAATAGTCTTAAAACAGAAATACAGAGTTCAGAAAACATGGATTATGCTTGTGATAGAAATATTGGGTTCTTGGTCTTGCAGACATTAAAACCAGGTACTGGGCAGTGTTTCCTTTCCCTGGGTGGGCATTCCAGCTGCAGCTGCAGCTGCAGAGCTGTCAGTGGTGGTGACGGTGCAGGGTAGGGGAGAAGGGTACTAACTTGACAGACTTGTTTTAGAGCTGCCTTAAATTGGTCAAGAATCAATGGGAGTGCTTGAGAAATACAAGGGATGGGTCCCTTGGTTGCCCCTGACTTCAGCAAGGGCCACCACTAGAACAATGTCTGGAGCAAAGCTGGCCAAAATTTGTGGTATCAAAGTGGGATCTCAGGGCAAAAAGAGGAGGGGAAAGCATCTCTACTTGCTTGAGATCAGCAGATGGACAGTGTCTCTCCTTCTTCCCTGAAGGGATGCCTCTGGTTGAGCTTCACACCTCCAACTGCATTGGAGCAGACCTGGGAATAGTTATATATATAACTGGGTCAATATATATTTATAGCTAATAGATCCCTGTTAATATCCCTTCTGTCATAATACATATTAACACTCTGTAGTTAGTGCATTTATCACCAAGTCCTGAGTCTGCTTTCCTTTTCCTTCCCTAAATCATATTATTTGTGAACCTGGCTTGTGTAAGTTCTTATTCAACTGGGCCAGCTCATGTTGGTAAATTGCACTATGGGGAATCTGTGCTCACAAGTTCCCACTGAACACAGCCAGATTTATCGTGCCAGATATTGCATCAGATCTTCTACTGCACTGCCTGTCCCAGCCATCCTTTCTGAATGCCTTACAACCAAGCTATTCTACCTTTGCATGTTTCCAAATCCCTCTGTTCCCTCTGAGTGCTTCTCTGGATCCCCTCTTACTCATTCGCTTCACTTCCAACCACTCTCAGATGAACTCCATTCCTATCCAGCTGCTTTCATATCCTCTCCATTCCCCTTGTTGTGCTCCCTTAGAACCCCTCTGTTGTTCTCCTAACACAAACAGATCATCACCATTTTCCCCTTGTACACTCTTGTGCCCTCCATTTCCCTCTGTGTGCACCCAGATCTCATCTGTTCCCCTCTTCAATACTCAGATCTCCTTTGCTCCTTTCATCATCTCTTTAGTGCTGACTTTTTTCCCCTGGGCAAGCTCACATCCCTCCTTTTCTCACCTCAGATCCCACTGTCCTTTCTGTGGGTGCACAGCTCCTCTGGGTTCCACCATGATATCCCTCACTGCTCCTCTGTGCACGCTCAATCCCCTCTGTTTATCCTCCAAGCATGCTTAGATCCTCTCTGTACATGCTCAGATCCCTGTTGCTGCCCTCCATCCACCTGTTTCACTCCATTCCTGGTCAGTTTTCCTCTCACCCTGCATGGCCACTCTCCCACACCCAATGCCCAGAGACCACAACTGTCTCACCTGCCCTACAGAAACATTTCATCAGGCCCTTCAGCTGCTTCCTTGCAAGTCAGGACTGTGTCTCACTGGGACACAGAAGTCAAGACTTCTGCTTCCCCCAGATACAGACCCCTCCACCATGACCCTCTGCCTGTGTCATGCACCCCAGGACACACCAGCTGCTTCAAACACTGCCCCACAACAGTTCACCTCCCTGAGGACCTTGGGGCTGCTCTGCTGCCCCACCCAAAGCCAGGCTGGGCTGGACTGGAGCAGATTAAACAAGAGCCCCTTGACCTGGCAGTACCAGCTGCAGTGGTGGGAGGCAGGGACAGACCTGTGTTTGCTCTCCACCTGGCTGGTGACTGTGGCATTCAAGTGTTTACTGAGCAATACTCTTCAAAGTTTGCAAATATGCTGTTCCCTGGGGAAATTCCATCCAAGTCACTAAGCACCCACAGAAGAGACCATTCCAAGGATTCTTGCTGGCAAGGGAATTCTTTTCTTTGCAATCCAGAACCACGGGCACCTCCACCTCAGCTGGTGTTTTCTGCAGGCACAAAGGGAACCAACCTGATCTCTTCCAGCAGAGAGGGGAGGTAGGACCTGCTCAGCCCGCCCAGTGCAGAGGGCACTACAAATCCCTCTGTGTGAGCAGCCACTGCAGAGCTCTGCGCTCCAGAGGGCATTTCCACAGGGAGCAATGGGTGAGTACAGGGCTGGGATGTGGGTGCTCCTTGCCAGCAGTGGGGAGAGCAAAGGTAGGGCAGCTCAGCAAGAGGGAGAGGCTCCGTGCACTGGTTCTTGCATGCTGATGGGGAGCAGTGGCACCGGTGCCCTTCAGGGGCACTTGCCCCCTCTGAGCACCAGCTGCTCATGCTCTGTCTTCTGGCTCACCCCAGCCAGGCCCTGCTGCAGGGACCAGGAGTGAAACTTGGCTCAGGCAGTTGTTGGGTACCTTGCTGTGCCCAAAACTACCCCGTTTGGCTTGTCCACTGCAGACCAAAGGGAAAAGGGCAGGTTGTCCACCCCTCTGGCAAGCTTTGCAGCTTGCAGGGAGCAGCCTGATGCTGCCCAGCATGCTCGGTGCCCTCCTGCACCTCACAGGCTCGGTGTTAGCTGTGGTGCCATGGGAGGGACAGTCACATTTCTTCTTTCCTTCTTGTCCCTTTCTACCAGCTCAGTGTCTTCTGCTCCTTGCTTCCCTGCTCATCTTGGCTGCACCAGGCCACTGTGTGCACACACAAAGCCTAAACACCTTCAAGAAATCTCCCTCCAACACTTCATCGAGTGTTCTGAAGAGAACCAGTAGGTAGCATCCTGTGGGCATCTGGTGTTGTGTGCACGTGTTGAGCCAGCTGTGGGTAGGGCCGGACTGTGCACTGTCCCTAGTCCTGGCACTGCTCCAGGATGGAGGATGGTGAAGGTGTGCCCAGCACAGGCTGCAGGGCTCTGTGTGTGTGTGTGTGTGTGTATGTGTGTGTGTGCACTGTGCAGGCTGGGTAGGGTGGCTTTGTGCTTGAAGGGATCATTTTTTCCCATTCCCTTAGTCACAGGCAGGGGCTAGGTCCTCTTCACCTTCCTCCCAGCATGACCCTGCTGTAGTGGCACAACCCCTTTTTCAGGAGACCCAAAGGAGCCCACTGGTGCCCATATTCAGTCTCTTGGACTGATATCAGCATAGCTTAGTCAGTATGGGGACTTTCAATGGGGCTGACTCCTGTTGGTCTGCCCTATGGAAAAGGAACAGAGGGTTGAGGCCAACCCACTCCAGACCTCTCTGGGCTGGGAGAGTTGATTATCCCCCATGTGCTCTGGCCAGATGCATCTCCCTCCTGCCCAAGGTCTTGTCCTGCTGCCCACGCTTTTGTTCTACCCCCCTCTGTCCTGCCTCAGCTTGGCCCAGGGACTGCAGCGAGGTTCCAGATGGCAGCCCCAGCGGTGTGTACATCATCCAGCCCATGGCACTGCACCCCATCATGGTGTACTGCGAGATGGGCGGGGCAGGTGGGGGCTGGACCGTCATCCAGAGGAACCGGCGGGACACGGACATCACCTGGGCCGAGTCCTGGAGCACCTACAAGCACGGCTTTGGCAACGTGCACACCGAGTTCTGGCTGGGCACCGAGTACATCCACCAGATCGCCAGGCAGAAGATCTACCAGGTCAGGTTTGTCATCTGGGACGCCTCAAACAACATGAAGTTCGCGGACTACAACCTGTTCAGCCTGGACGATGAGTCCCAGGGCTACCGGCTCAGGCTGGGAGCTCACTCAGGGACAGCAGAGGATGCCATGGACTCAGACAATCCCAGGAAAGTGCACAACAATATGAAGTTCTCCACAAAGGATCGGGATCAGGACACTTACAGAGGGAACTGTGCCTCGCGCTACGGGGGTGGGTGGTGGTACTCAGCGTGTTACTCTGTGCAGCTGAACGTCAGGGGGGGCCTGACATGGGGCAGGCTGTGCAAGGGGAACTGCAGAGCCTCGGCCATCCTCATCAAACCAGCTCCATACCCCTAGAACGCCTTCCCCCTTCTGTCCACATGTGGCACGTGGCCAGGCCACTGCCCTGCTGGCCCGCTTGATGATGAGGCCTTGGGTTGAATGGGGCTGTTCTTCTATATCAAGAACTGCTTTGTTTTCCTCCTGTCCTGAAAAGTAGCAAAGCTCCTGGCTCTGTCTCTGGCCATTCATCTGTGCTGGGTTTTGGGGGGGAATATTATTAGAACGCATCTTTATAAACACTGCAGTATCCAAGCATGTTCCTTCTGGAGAGAGCTCTGTGCTCAAAAACCTAAAACCCTCCTGATCAGCATGCTCTTTTTGCTTTGTGGGTACAGATGTTGTCAGCAGAAAAATATCCACCATCACCAGCTAACCTGACCTAAGCTATACTGAGCCCAGGGCAGACCATGTCTACAACACATCCCTGCTGCAGTCCATGTTCATCCTGCAGAATAAAATCACTTTCAGACCTGCATAGTGTCCTTCATTTATTTGGGAACTCCTTGCAACTGCTGCCCATTTCCTGCCAGAAACACACCTGAGGCTTCTGGTGCAGTAAGAAAAAGTTTTCAAAGTAAAATGTTTTCATACAACTCAAGTGAGGGATTAGAGACAAAATTTACACTTAAAGAGGAGGGCTGCATTCCAAGGAGGAGATCTTACAAAAAGGGAATGTAGCATCACACAGCCAGCAGGAAGCAGAGGGTGCCAGGGAAGCATCAGGTCAGTTGAAGCCTGCCAGCCTTGACCTGCAAGACCAGGCTAGTGTCATTCTGCCTCCTTAACCTTGTGGATGCTGGGAGGGAGCTGGGAGAGTGGAAAGGAACAACAGTGCTGCAAGGCCACACAGCACCATCACAGCACACAGCACACAGCACACAGCACACAGCACAGCTGGTCTGTCTAGCATGGCAGGGATCCCAGAATTTTGAGATTCTGGATCATACATTGGGTCTGTATGAAAGTGCTCCGGTGTGGTGATAACCTGGTGCACTGGACAGCTCAGCAGTGGACAGGGCACCTGTGCTGTGGTCTCTGATGCTGAGCAGAGGGAGGATGTTGGTCTAGCAGTGCTGAACAGAAAAGGAAATTACTCACTGGCTGCACTCATAGATTCACAGAATATTCTGAGTTGGAAGGGACCCACAAAGATCATGGAGTGTGAGTATTCTCTTTCCAACAGGAATGCAGCTGAGCATCACTTGGGGCTGGCTGCTGGCTGGAATGCTGTTTATCAGGAGCCCCAAGCCTTTGTCCAGCCTCTCCCCTCCTGTTAGGTTGTGCATCCAGGCTGGAGCACCAATGTCTTTCTAACCAGCAGACATATCTCTTGGTCCAGAAGTGCTGCTCTCAGGTCAGCTCCAACTGGAAGCCTCTCTCAACCAGCAGCACCCTCGTATCACTATCTTCCCATAAGCAGTGCTGCCCACCTACAGGTGCCTCCAAGGCTGCCAGAGAATGCTCCTTGAGAAGTCAGTAGCTCATCAGAAACAATGCACTGCCATAGCTCTGCAGGGTGCCCTGGGACCTTGGTCACAGACCTTGGCTCCAGAGTCCCATGCTGTTCAGCATTTTGAGCCACAAACCTTCCTTGAGCTCAGCTTTCCTTCCACAGAGTGAGAAGAGGAGCTGTGGCTTCTTTCAAGCCCCAAGTTCAAACTTCCCTGCATCACAAGGGCACTTCACAGACACATTCCCTGTCTGCATTCCCTGGGGAATGATGGGACTGACTGACCCACGTCACTCACACCCTCAGGGAGTCCACTGCCCTCTCCACACTCGAGGTTGTGGTGGTTTCTTCTCTTTCCCAGCACAGAGCAACCACCCAGCCATGAACAGGGGCAAACTGTGAGTGAGGGTTGTGCATGATCAGGGCTTTGCTGGCCCTGTTGGCTGATTGTAGCCTTACAGCCACAGTCCAGTGTGCAGTGGCTGGAGCAAGCCACTGGAAGGAATATTGCCTAACACTTTCTTTCCCCCAAGTCTGCCACCCTGAAGATTGGACAGAGTGATCCCCCCACACCTGTGTGCAGGTAGACATGAGGCAGCAGAGTCTGGCTCCAGGGTTTATTGCAGCTGATTCCTCCCACCATGGATAGCAGAGCTGTGGGGTGTGCGGGGCTCAGGGAGGGAGCAGGGCCTGGGCAAAGCAGGGTTCACCGACTGCAGGGGAAGGGAACTGGCACCACGTCCCCCTCCCCAGGATGGGAGCGAGTGCACCCACCCCAAACCAGTGCCTGTGCCCCAGTGCCAGCCAGCATCATGGCACTGGACAAAGCTTCCCGTGTGCCCAGTGCTCCTGATGATGGCTCCTGAGCCCCGGAGCTGCTGTGTTTGGGCTGGTGAGGAACAGAAGCTGTGGGCAGAGCAGGATGTGCACTGGGACTGGCATGGGAATGGGGCACTGAGCTGGGGATGGTGGCACCCCTTCGCTCCCCGGGGGTCTGGGCATGGTCAACACACATCTGTGGGTTTGACCAGGATGAGGGAGGATGCGCAGTCACCATTGTCACAGAACCCTGGCCAGACGATGTAGTTTTTGGCATTGAGCAGGACGTTCTGGCACCTGTTGTACCACCAACCCCCGTAGCTCTTGGCGCAGTTCCCGCTGTACTGGTCCTGGTCCTTGTCGACCGTGCTGAACTTCATGTTGTCATGAATGCCCCCCTTCTTGGGGTGGTAGAGGGTCAGGTAGTCGTCCCCATCACCAGAATGGCGGCCCAGCCTCAGCGGGTACCCGCTGGCCTCGCTCTCCACTCTGAAGATGTCGTACTCGGCGTAGTGGGTGACGTTGGCTTTGTCCCGCACCACGAAGCGCACCTTGTAGGTGCCCTGCTGCGTCAGCAGGTGCAGGTACTCGGTGCCCAGCCAGTAATCGCTGTGCACGTTCCCGAAGCCGTACTTGTAGGTGGTCCAGGATTGCTTCCACGTGAGCTCGGTGTCGTGGGAGTTCCTCTGCACCACGGTCCAGCCCTTGCCCTCGGTGTCCATGTCGCACCAGACGACGCGCGGGGGGGACCTGGCGGGCTGGATGACGTACACGCCGCTGGGGCTGCCCCTGCGCAGGTGGCTGCAGTCCGGAGGGAACCCTGCAGCTGCAGCAGCAAACACGGGGGGGGAGAGAGAAGGTCTGTGAGGACAACAAGGAGCTTCTGAAGATCACTGAGTGTGGGGCTGACATTTGGTGAATTTTAGAGAGATCCAGCACCGGGCCTGAATTTTCCCAAGGAAAATCAGTTTGCCTTCAAAGAGAACAGTTCTGTAGGCATTTCTTGTTCTCAGGAAAGGATTGATAGAGGTTTTGTAAGCATCTCTTATTCTCAAAATAACCAGTGCTGTTTTTCTCTTTAGTTTGTTCTATCCTTGTGTGTGTTTTCAGAACATGCTCTCTCTATCTCATCCAATAGTAGTAGAGAAGCATTGTGTCATTTAACCAATGAAATAGCTGTCAGCAAAAGACCCTATAAAAAGGGATGGATTGTTAAAAATAAATACCTTCTGATTCTTTGGAATTCAGAGTCTTTCTCCTCATTCTATAATAAACAGCGACAAGTGAGGACTCAGGACAAAAAGGAGTAGTTCTGTCTGTGGCTTTTCCACTGGCTCATCCTCAGGGAACCTGAAGGTGTCTGAGCCAGTGGCCTCTGTAAGAGCTCTGGAACCAATTTCTCATGATTTGCTGTTTCATTTGGAGCCTTCTGATGCATCTTGCCAAGGAAAGAAGGGTGAAAAAATCCCCGAGATTGCCAATTATGTCCTCAAAGTATGTCTGGCCCATATACCCTTGATATATTGAGCTGCAGCTCTTGCAGGGACCAGAAGTATCCAAAATGCTCCACTGGATGAGGATATGTAATGAAAATTTATGTTTTCCCTGGGGCTCATGGCATTGGATAAGAAGGCTTAGGTCTGCCTCGGTTTTATAGGGGTCTCTTCCCCCAGCTTATTACAATTTATGCAATCTCTCATGACTTACTAGCCAAACTATTTGTCATCTAGTTTGTTTTTCTTGGTTTGTGTCTGATGGGAGACAATTTGCTATGGGTAATTCCAATTCAACCCATGAAACTCTGGGGTCTTGCAGGTACTGTAATCCTCCCTTAAAGGGAGGAAGGAGATGTTCCTAATCCAACAAGAGCTAAACAAAAAGCCAGATAGCTAGGAGGATCTCTCCTAGAAGTGAGCCTCGCAAACATGGCACAGCAATCCTTCCAGGCTGTAGTGTTTTGGCAAAAACCTGTTGGTTTCAGCACGGCCCCACCAAGGGGGTGAAGGTGACTTGGCCGGAGTCAGGCTGTGAAAGCCGTGGCCCAGGGGCTGTGTGTGTGAGGAGCTCCTGTGCTGTGCATCCCTTTGGGTGTTTGCTCGCCTTCCCTAGCCCAGGGCAGCCCTGGGTGCCCTGCTCTGCCCCTCGGTGCCCCCACCTGCCCGCTACTCACCGCTCCGGGGGCTGGCAGTGGGCACGGCCGGGCCAGCGCTGGCACACAGGAGGAGCATTGCCACCACGGCGGGCAGGAGCACGAGGTCCCGCTGCAGCCAGGGTGTCCCAGCCTGGAGCCCTGGGGAGGAAAGTGCCCGTCACCCTGGCTCCTGCTGCGCCGCTCCCCAGCAGACAGGAGGAAACGTCCTGGCCCACGCAGGGATGGAAACCCAAACCCTGTGTGCTGGCCAACAGCACCCCCCTGCACCCTGCACTCCTCAGCTCCTAGCGAGATGCCACCAAGCCTGGGGCAGGATCCCGGAGCAGCCACATGTGCCACATGCATTGGTCAAGGAGGGAAAGGAGCGAGGTGAAGCTTAGGTCTCCACATGAAGCTCCCTTGACAGGAGGTTGGAACACATGGCACAGGTAGCCTGGGGCAGGCCCAGGCTGGCACCAAGCGTGTGTGTTGTTTGGTGCTTTGCTCTGGCAGCCCTCCTGCTCCCAGGGGAACTCACAGCTGCTGTCCTGCTCATCATTCTCTGTGCCTTTGCATACTCACCCCATGGAGTCTCATTTGAGCCCAGCACCAGGCTGGAGTGAGGTGTACCTGAGCAGGAAACTCACCCATGATGACAGCACAGCTGCAGAGCAGGAACCCAGTGGAGCACCTCTCAGGCTGAGCTGTCCATGCTGGCTTTATAGGCACTGCACACACCCACGTGTGGTCACACTCACCATTTGCAGAGGCACGAGGAGGCACTTGCAGATTGTGACTCCAGCTGTTTCCACATCCATGACGGCACAGCTGAGGGGAGGGACACGTGTCCTTCCAGCCAGAGAGACACAGAATAACCCCCTCCACACTGAGGAACTTCAGTTATTGACTGTCCCTACATAAACACTACATGTGAATTGCGCACTTGGAGGAAAATCTGGAGAGCCGTGATCAAAGTGAAGTGGAGAGACCCAGCTTTTTAAGGATTTACACAAACTGGCAAAGGAGGAGAGGTCTGTGTGACCAGTCCCAAGCACGACCCCAGAAAGCTGAGGACAGGTCCTCAAGAGAGGTGCCCGCTCTCTAACTCTCCAGTGGCAGGTTTTAGGAGCGGTCACGGGGCTGGAGCCAGTGTCCCACAGCCAGGGCTGCAGTGTCCCCTGGCACCCCAGTCTGTGTGCTCTGAGCAAGGGTCTCGTTAACAAACAGGGGTCTGTGGGGCCCTGTGCCACTCGCCTTCCCAATCCCTGTCTTTGGCCCTACAGAACCTCCTTCAGTCCCAGAAATGTTGACCAGGAGCTTCTCTGTCTTCTGGATCAAAATGCTCTCCAGACAAATGTTTTGGGAGGGCTGTTCTTCCTGCCAGAGCGTCCAGGAAGCTCCATAACCTTTTCAAGTCGAATTTGAGAAGATAAAGCTGTGGCCCTTCTACCTTCTTCTTCTGTGTTGGTTTCTGATCAGACCATTTTTTCATGGCACAGCTTCACACCTGCTCTTTACAGCAATCCAGGGTCAAGCTGAGGTTCCCATCAAACTTTCCATGCTGTGGGAATCAGCAGTGCCACTTGCAGGCCCTGAGGGACAGTGGCATCCTGACCTCTCCAAGATAATGGATCCTTGGTAAGGGAATTCTGGATTGACAGGACGAGAGAAAATAGCCTCAAGTTGCACCAGGGGAGTTTTAGATTAGATATTAGGAAAAATTTCTTCATGGAAAAGGTTGTCAAGCACTGGAACAGGCTGCCCAGGGCAGTGGTAGGGTCACCATCCCTGGAAACATTCAGAAAACGTGGATGTGACACTTGAGGACGTGGTTTGTTGGTGAACACAGTGATGCTGGGTTGACAGTTGGACATGCTGATCATAGAGGTCTTTTCCAACCTTAATGAATCCATGAGTCTGTGATCAATTCCATCTGAACCCTGCAGTGTCACCTGTGCTAGCCTGGTGAGAGGCTGGGGGCCAAGGGTGAGCTGAGGAGGATCTGTCTGTCCTGGCAGGTGGAAAGGGCTGAGTGTGGGCTCCATGTGAGGCAAACACAGCTGGATCCAGGATCCTTGGTGGAGGGACAAGGGCAGAGGGCAGGGCTGGAAATGTGCTGTGGCAGAGATGTGAGCAGTCCATGCAGGAAATAAACTATCCACAGGGTAAGTCTGAGATCCATCCAAAAAAGTGGACAGAGAGGGGGCTGGAGTCCCCCACTGTGCTCCCAGTGTGGCTCAGATGAGGACTGGAGGTCTAGGGCTGAGTTTAAACTGACCTGATGGGCCCAGGGGAAGGTCCTGGGTGGGACAGGCCACAAGGGCCACCACAGCTGTTAACCCTGAAAGGGCAAATGCCCCAGCTGGGCTGGCTGTGTGGGGCTCAGTACTAAAATGGGAGGGCTGGGGAGGGGGTCTGCACAGAGCTGGAGACACAGGGTATCCAGGATCAGGAGGGCCTCTGGGTGCCTCTGGTTTGGCCTCAGTGCCAAAACAGTGAAAACTTGAATGGGCTGTTCAGGGTCACATCTGGGTCAGCTGTGAATGTCAGGGAATGGAGATCTCATAACTTCTCTTCCTTTTTTTTTTTTTTTTTGTCTTTGAACACACTTAGGCTGATTTTTTAAAATCTGATTTCCCTTTCTTCCCCTTGTGTCTGTTTGCTCTCATGATTCCCTGTGCACCTCCAAGGAGAGTCACAGAATCACAGGGTGGTGGAACAGTTCAGGTTGGGAGGGACTTCTGGAGGCTGTCTGGTCCAAGCCATGCTCAAGCAAGTCCTTGTCCAGTCAAGTCTTGAACACCTCTAAGAAGAGAAATCCCACAGCCTCTCTCTGGGCACCAGTCCCAGTATTTGATCAAGCTCATGTTAAAGCAAAGCTCTATTTCCAACTTGAATTTTCACGTTCCAACTTAGATCCATTGCTTCTCATCCCACCATCATGGACCTCCTTGAAAAATCTGGCTCTATGTTCTCTGTGTCCTCCCACGAGATGGTTGCTGTCAGCAGTGGGACCCCTCCCGTGCCTGCTCTTCTCCAGGTGGAGCAAGCCCAGTTCTCTCCAGTTCTCCTGACATGTCCTGAGCTCCTGGGCTCCAACCAGCCTGGTGGCCTCCAGTGGCCCCCAGACTTGCTCCAGTCTGTCTCTTGCAGTGAGGGGTCCAAAGCAAGACACAGTGCTCTGAGAAGCCTGACCCCACCTGCTCCTCACCCCTCCATGAGGTAGCTCTAGGCAGCCACAAGATCCCATCCCAGGGATCCTGTTTCTCCAGGCTGGACAAATCCATCTTTCTCAGCATCTCCACATGTGCCATGTACTCCTGCCTCCACTGTCCTGGAGCAGGAGCTGCTGCTCTGCCCAAGGGACCCCCACCCAGCCCTCCAGCCCTGCAGCTGCTGTCTCACCTGTGGAGGTGAACAATCCCTTCCCTCACCCTCCTGGCTGCATTTTCCCAGATGCAGCCTGGGATGCAGCACAAACAGAGCTGTGGCTGTTCCAGAACCAAACACTGATCAAGGCCAGGTGCACAGGGCTTGGAGCAACATGCTCTGGTGGGAGGTGTCCCTGCCCATGGCAGGGCATGGAACAAGATGGGCTTTGAAGAAACCTCCCAACACTTTCCAGGATTCTGTGTTTCTGTGAAATACACTGAACAGGAGCTGGGGCTCAGGATAGAGCTGGGTGTTTGGAGAAATCCTCCCTGTGACCTTCCCCTGCCTGCTTTGCTCATCCCAATCTTCACATGGGCCACAGCCTCCTGTAAAAGCTGGCTGGAAGGTGCTGGAGAAGCCCTGCTGAGGGTCACTGCCTGTCCTTGCACAGGCACAGCCTGTCAGGCACAGGAGTGTCCGTGGCCAGGTGACCACACTGCAAGGACACAGTGTGTGACAACAAGCCCTGCCTGTCCAGCCCAGGGTGGCTGCTGGGCTGCAGGAGCCCTCGTAACTCAGGACACTGCAGGCATCCATCCCTGGGAAAGGGAGCTCTGGCATTTTCTGTGATATCCATGGTGTAAGTACTCCTAGAGCAGAGAGGGGCCTGAAGTGAGGCCATTTTACACCAGTGGCACTTCATGATGCCCAAAACTCCCTTGTGATTGCTGCAAGGGCCACCACGGTGCCAGGGCCACCACAGTGTGTGTTGCACAAGGGGCAGCGTGGCAGTGGCAGGGGTGTAAGGAGTCACTGGAGTGGACCTTTCTGAAGTTCAGGGCACAGTTTGCCAGAACACTGGAGTACCTCTTCCCTGAAGGGTCTGCGGGGTTCCCAGGGGCTGTCGAGCTCAATGTCAACTCTGAAGAGAGGGATTTATGCCTGATGTTTGATTTCCATCCAGGAGGTGAAAGTCACCTGGGTATTTACTCACCAGTTGAGCTCTGTGGAGATGCCCCAAGAACGTCATTCCCTGGGAAACACTGCACAGTGAACTGTGGTTATTTTAAGGCATTTGCTTATTGGCACCCAATTATTTGCTTTGCCTCTGAAGAAAGCTCTTCACCTGTGTGGCACACAGACTCCATTGTCTGAGGACTGATCACTTGATGGTGAAGAGCAAATAAGCCCCAAGCCACTGGTCCTGCTGCCAACCAGAGGACAAGTGCTGAGGTTTGGGTCCTGTGCCTCCACCCCCTCGCCTGCTCAACCCTATAACTTTCAGGCTGGACAGCCCTCCAGCCAGGCCAGCAGCACCCAGCTCTGTGCTCCACAGAGTCCCCAAGAGACAGCATGGGTGAGTGCAGGGTTGGATGGAGGGGATGGGATGGGATGGGATGGGATGGGATGGGATGGGATGGGATGGGATGGGATGGCGTCTCTGGAACCTGCAGGTCACAGGGTACCCCAGCACTTTGCTGCAGGGTCTGTCCTCCCCACCCCCTGGATATTCTGGTGCTGAGTCCATCGCCTTGTCTGTGCCTGCTCTGCCCTGGGCTGGACTGCTCTGCTCTTTCCAGGTTGTACCAGTGTAGCCCTGCAGTGCCACACAGACCATTTTACAAGTTTTGTATTTACCATTCTTTGCAATTTTCAGTTCTCCAAGGAAAGTGTTAAATACTCTAGAGTAGAAAAGGGATTTTTTAAGATTTTCCTGTCGAATGTGTGATATTGAACAGGTATCCAGATCTGCAGGTCAGATGCTCAAAAGCACATTGCTGTCTCCAGCAGCACACCCACAAGAGGCTGATCCTCCTCCTGCATCTCCTTCCTGTGCAGACTTTTCATTCCTAGGGGAAGGGCTGGCAGTGGGGGGAGCATTTCTTCCCTGGGGGCCTCAAGGAAAAATGTCTTTAAACATGTCCCTAAACACAGGTATATCAACACACCAAATGTTATGTAGGAACTGAGAAGTGAATCAGCTGGACTGAAGTGTGTTTAAAAGACTTGCTGTAAAACTGTGACCAGCACATAGATTGGGACATCTCTGAGCATTCCCAGGGTGTTTGTCTCTAGGGTGGCTGCAATCCCACACAGTGGTTCCAGGCTGGCATCCATGATCATTTTCCTTCTCAGGCATCCCAGAGAATGGTGCCAAACTCAGGTACCCCTGGGAAATGCAATAGGTGTTGGCTCTGCTTGCTTTTGAACAGTGAGGGGTTGACATGGTAATCTGCCAGGTGAGCTGTATGTGTCTCATCAGGAACAGAATTCCCCACAGGCAGGCATCTCCACAATATCCCACTCTTTAGGAATCACGACAAACTTTCTGTTATTTTACTTAGCTTGAATACTCCAAAAAGTGTGCTGGTTTTTCCTAGTGCTCTGAACCAGAGCAGACCACACCAGCTGTCCACATATGGAAACCTTGAAGCAGCCACATAACCACAGAAAGGGCTTCATTTACCCCAGACCCACTGGCGAGGCCACACCTCGAGTGCTGTGTCCAGTTCTGGCCCCTCAGTTTGGGGAGGACGTGGAGACGCTCGAGCGCGTCCAGAGGAGGCAACGAGGCTGGAGAGGGGCTGGGAACACAAACCCTGTGAGGAACCACTGAGGGAGCTGGGGGTGCTCAGCCTGGAGAAAAGGAGACTCAGGGGTGACCTTATCGCTCTACAACTCCCTGAAAGGTGGCTGTGGTCAGGTGGGGTTGGTCTCTTTCTCCAGGCAGCACTGACAGAACCAGAGGGCACAGCCTCCAGCTGTGCCAAGGGAAATACAGGTTGGATATTAGGAAAAAGTTTTTTACAGAAAGGGTGATAAAGTACTGGAATTGTCTGCCCAGGGAGGTGGTGGAGTCACCATCCCTGGATGTATTTTAAAAAGCCTGGATGTGGCACTGGATGCCATGGTTTAGTTGAAGTGTTGGGGCTGGGTTGGACTCGATGATCTTGAAGGTCTCTTCCAACCTTGTGATTCTGTAAATTCCGTGAATTCTGTGAATTCTGTGAATTCTGTGAATGTGTCATGGGAGCTGGGAAGTCTGGGAATTCCTCTCTCTGTTTTCACCCTGCTTGTTATGTGTATTCCCGAGTCTTGAGTTTTATAGGGATTTCTGATTATGGACACTTTGGGTTTGGACAAGGTTTTGGCATTTTTTTGGTCTCAAATCCCACTACAGCAGGTGCCACCACTAATGGCTCCTGCTAATGTGTATATGACAGCTGATCTAAATGAATTCGTGGGCTCATGGCTCCGATGGAGCTCTAAACAGAGTTTTATTTTCCTATTTTACTCTGAATGGGATTAGTGGCTTTCCAATAGAAGAGTTATGATCTCTTTCTTCCAATCTCTTTCCATTTCAGCTACCCAGTGCCTTTGTCTCCTGCTTTTGACCTGCCTGCTGGCCCTGGCAGCATCTTTTCCTGATGTTGACATAAGAAACTTGTACCTCCTCAATGGCACGATGGATGACATTATGAATGCTCCCCCAGAGTCCTCCCAGCTCGGTAAGTATTGCCCTGCAACAGGGAGAGGCTAACAAGGTCCTGATCAGTCAGCTCCTACACAGCCTATATCTTCACCAGCCTGCCCACACCTCTGTCACACCAAAAAAGCACCAGCCTCCCTCTAACACCATCTAAATTCCCCCGAATTACCAATTGGTGATGTCTGAAGTTGGTGAATTCATCTGGAATTAAATATAGTAACATAAAAACTGGAATATCATCCAGAGAAGATTGAGCTCTGCTAGCAGGCATGTGACATGTCCACTCTCCCCACTCACTCCTGTCTCCTGTGTTAATTCAGCTGATGGTGATGGACACGTCCGGCAGGCCAGGGACATCGCCCACCACCCTCCAGCGAGCCACGGTGAGTCTCTGCATCTGCTGGGGGGTTTCACCACCCCTGGGCTCACCGAGAGCTCTCACGGGCTCCTCCCAGGAATATACTGATTTTCTGGTGGGCTGCAGAGGTGCCACAGCTCATAATCTCAGGGGACTCTGCCATCAGCTGTGTCCTGGGCTCAGTGCTTGGTGAGGTGCTTTTGCATGGGGAATTTTACCGATAAAGGTCCAAACTGGAAAGTGATGCTTCATTACTGGGAAGTGGGGACTAGTCATTTTCCTGTTTTCAGTACACAGTTGATGAGAAGACTGAATGTGACAGAATTACTGAACTGGCTGGTCAACATTAGCCCAAAAGGCCAAAGACAGGTCCTACCTGGGTGGGAACAGCTGGTGACAGAGTACTGGGAGTGGGGCAAATTCCTTCCCAGCAGTGTGTAGGTACATTCAGCTGCTTGCTGTATGAGGTGCAGACACTCTGGAGTATGGAAAGGCTGTAATCAAATCCAACAAGTCAGGAAGTCTCCAAAGAGCTACTTGGGCAAGGCCAGAGAACAACAATGGCTTTGCCCTGTTGAGGTCCTAAGGGCTGATTTAATTCTTGGAGATATGGATGTCATGGCCACCCTCTCTCTGGGGCAAAGCACCAAACCTCTGTGAGTTTGTCCCCCAATTTGCATTTGTCTGTGGTGATACATCATCTGCACGACACAGGCAAATCACTGAGACTCAGCCCACCCTGGATGGGGGTCCTTGGGTGACAGTGATGACAGTGATGCCTGCCTTGGTCTCACCAGGTGCTTTCACAGTGTGTCCCCATCAGTTTGAATCCTGTCTTAGGAAGATGTGAAGCTCAACTCTTACACTGATCATGTCAAGATTTTGATTTACTCCCGTGAGCCCATGGCAGGAATGCAGCCTGGGAACGTGTGTGCAAAAGGCTGCAGACACAAAAGAAAGACCCCACTTTTAGGGGGATTTAATAACCAGCTCTTGTTTCCAGCCCCAGGCTGGCCCAAGGACTGCAGTGAGATCCCCCGTGGCAGCCACAGCGGCGTGTACATCATCCAGCCCAAAGGGCTGCACCACCTGGTGGTGTACTGCGAGATGAACGTGACCCACGGGGGCTGGACCGTCATCCAGAGGAACCAGAGGGACACTCCTGTCACCTGGGCCGAGTCCTGGAGCACCTACAAGTTCGGCTTCGGGAACGTGCGCACCGAGTACTGGCTGGGCACCGAGTACATCCACCAGATTGCCAAGCAGAAGGTCTACCAGGTCAGGTTTGTCATCCAGGACTCCGCAGACGCCTTCAGCTTCGCCGACTACAACCTGTTCAGCGTGGAGGACGAGTCCCAGGGCTACCGGCTCAGGCTGGGCTCCTACAACGGCACAGCCGGGGATGCCATGACCTCTGACAACCCCAACAACATGCACGACAACATGAAATTCTCCACAAAGGACCGGGACCAGGACACTTACAGTAAGAACTGTGCCTACAGCTATGAGGGAGGGTGGTGGTACTCATCGTGCTACTCCGTGCGGCTCAATTACAAGGGTGGCCTGACGTGGGGCAGCCTGTGCAAGGGGAACTGCAAAGCCTCCCTCATCCTCATCAAACCAGCTTCATATTGCTAGTGCTGCTTCCTCCTCCTGTCCACAGTGGACACTCCGCATGGCCAAAGAGTGTGAGCCTCTCTGGAGCACAAGGCTAGCAGGGCTTTAATGAAATGCCACTTTACAGCCCCCCACTCCAATTGCAGACTTCCCTCTGCTCAGCTCCATTCCCTGTGCTTGCCAGTGATTCCTTGTTGTTATGTTCATAATCAAGAATTAAAAAAACACTTATGGGATTTGTGGATTCCACATGTACCTTCCCTGTAGGAGGAAAACACACAGCCCTGGAGTTACATCAGAGTTTCCTTGCTGTCTCCAGAACTCACAGAAAGCAAAAAAGCTGCACACCCCAAATTTCCATATACTCTGAGCCTCTCTGCAGTGTTTGATAAAGCATCCAATAAACATGCTTGCTTGAGCTCATTCTTCAGCAATGACATCTGTTCTGTACCTCTGATCTTCTCCCCTGAGACCCAGAAATCCCATGTCAGGTGCCAGGACTGGAGTCTTGAGGGTTATCATAGAATCACAGCCTGGTTTGGGTTGGAAGGGACCTTAAAACCCATCTCACTCCAAACCCCCTGCCTTGGGTAGGGACACCTTCCACTAAAGCAGGTTACTGGAGAGAGAAAGCTTGAGTGTTTCTCGTGGATGTAAGAAAATTAAACCCAGCTGCACTGTGATAAAGGCCCTGTGATCTGCACAGGGTGTTCAGAAGGGACCTGGCACGTGGGAGAGTAGGCCCTACATCATCACCACACTCACAGTCACGAGTCAGAAGTTGAGGCAATGTCCTGGTGCCAAGGTCCCAATCCTGCTAGGAAGCTGAACCTGCCAGGATGTGTTCTGTGCTGCCTGGCTGTCTGTACTGCTTTGATCGTGCAAAACCAGGATTTCAAAGCCATCAGTAGATCTGTCTGCTGTGATCATGAAGCAATGAACTTAAATGGAGGCAAAGGAGAAGTAGGCTAGGTGTTAGAAATGAAGAATTCTCCACTTGAGTTAGGAGAGGCTCATGAGGGCAGACCTAACTACAGGAATGGGACCACCATATCCAAGTTTCTGATGGATTAGATTTAGGTGAAGCTTTGCCAGGGAAAGACCAGACCCAGGAATGGCCTCAGCACCACGGAGTGGGGGCACCTGCACCTGGGGATGTCTGAGGGAAAAGTGAGCTCAGGGCTTCTCCTGCTGGAAGCGTCTCTGGGGGCTGTTCTTGCCCCATTGAGAGCCCCCAGCACCAGGCACTGAGCCCCCAGAGCATGAAGGGCTGGTGGGGCCTCCACATACAGCCTGTGTCTGCCTTGGAATGTGCATCAGAGCATAGGGAGGGGATCCACAGAGCAGCTCCAGGATGGATTTGCGTTGGCTGGAAGAGCAGCTCTCCTGTGCCAGCTCGGAAGCTGGTAGAGCAAGGAGACATGGCTGTTAGGGGAATTTTTCTTCTAGGTTTTTGAATCCCTGCAAACATTTAGTGACCCTGTGGCAGCAGTTCCTGGTCCCAGTGGGGCAGCGTTCCTCAGGGGACAAAGGGACCCACACAGTGACAGGGGTGCCCCACGGCTCCCACCTCTCCTGAGCCGATGGGTGACAGGGCACCAGGCTGTGACAGGGCAGAGACGAGTGAGACCGCGGTGGCGGCAGGAGGCACTCGCACGGCGATGTGCGGGACGCGCAGAGAGCGCTGCGGGCTGCACAGCGGGGCGCACGGGGTGTGCCCTGAGGGTGCAGGACGCACAGAGCGGGGTGCAGGGTGCGCACGGCCGGGGGCAGGGTGCGCGGAGCGAGTGCAGGTTTCGCACAGCGGGTACAGGGTGCCCACAGCGGGTACAGGGTGCCCACAGGGCAGTGCAGGTTTCGCACAGCGGGTACAGGGTGCCCACAGCGAGTGCAGGTTTCGCACAGCGGGTACAGGTTGCCCACAGCGGGTACAGGGTGCCCACAGGGCGGTGCAGGGTGCCCACAGGGCGGTGCAGGTTTCGCACAGCGGGTACAGGTTGCCCACAGCGGGTACAGGGTGCCCACAGGGCGGTGCAGGTTTCGCACAGCGGGTACAGGATGCCCACAGGGGGGTACAGGGTGCCCACAGCGGGTACAGGTTTCGCACAGCGGGTACAGGGTGCCCACAGCGGGTACAGGGTGCCCACAGCGGGTACAGGTTGCCCACAGGGGGGTGCAGGATGCCCACAGGGCGGTGCAGGTTTCGCACAGCGGGTACAGGTTGCCCACAGNCGCGGGGGCGGGGGTCCCGATCCCGATCCCGGTCCCGATCCCGATCCCGGTCCCGATCCCGATCCCGATCCCGATCCCGGAGCCGGCCCATGTCCCGGCCCGCGGCGCCGCCCGGCTCCCCGGGCCGCCTCGGGGCGCTCAGCACGGCGCAGCTCCGGGCGCTGCTGCAGGACGAGCCGCGGCTGCAGCGCGCCGCCCGCCTCAGCAGGAAGGTACGGCCGGGGGCCGGGGGCCGGGGGCCGGTGTCCCGCAGCCGGCAGGGTCGGGCCGTGCGTCTCTCGCTCCTCTGGGGCTGTCCCGGTGCGCGAGGCGGAGCCGCCCGGGAATTGGCACTGCGGGGCCGGTGTCTCCCGCCGGCCCCGGCTCCGTCGCCCGCTGTCCTTATCTCGACGCCCGTGATTCCGAGGGCTCCCGGGGAGCCGCAGAGACCCCCGGCAGGGCGGGGGAACCTCCGCTCGGGCGTCCCGGCCGCGGCTGCGCGGAGCTCCCGGTGCTGAAGCCTCGGGCCACCAAACCCACGGCCACCGAAGCCCGTCCGCTGCCCCCCGCATCCCCGAGATCTGGTGAGGCCCCGGCCCTTGGCCAGCCCGGTCTCGTTTTCCGCAGCCGGGATGAGCCCCGCGCTCTCCCGGCTGCGCTGCGGAATCGGCCGCAGGTTATGGTGGAACCGCTCTCGGCCCGATTGCAGCGTGTTCCCTGGGTGGCCCCGAGTGCAGACGGTGTGCGCAGCGAGGGGAGGCTGCGTGTCCCTTCCGTGACATCCATGTCCTCTGCCGAGCGCTTTCCCTGCAGAGGGGCTGGGCAGCCGGCGCTCAGGTTTAGCCGCCCTGCGTAGCTCGGCTCCAGCCGTTGCGTTCCCCCGGGATGCACTCCCTTTCCAAGCAAAGCAGAGGGATGGAGACAGTGCAGAAAAAGAGGGTTCACCCCCGGACAGACACTGACCCCCGCCCAGCAAGGTGCTGGATCTGACTGGTTCTGCCCATTTCTCTCATTGCTGACACACACAGCCCCAATCCCATTCCCACAGTTCCAGAGTCTGCAGCTGGAGCGGGAAACGTGTTTGGCTTCAAATTGCACCCAGGCCAGGGTGAATCTGTCCCTGCGCCCACGGCTGGAGGATGGCAAGGCTTCCCTGGCCATCAAGTACCAGGAGCTGCAGGAGATCCGAGAGGCGTGTTGGGACAAGCAACAGCGCCTGGGTGAGTGGGGGGCAGCCTGTGGGCTGAGGCACAGCCTGCCACATCCAGAGTACCCCTGTTAATGTCAGGGTCCCGGTGGGCTCAGCATCCTTGACCCTACCCCAGGGAAATGGTTCAGTCACGATCAGGAGTGGTGGTGGATGATGCTCCCTGTGACACAGCAAATCCTTAGATGGGACCAGTTACTGAATCACAGAATCATTTGGGTTGGAAGGCACCTTAAAGATCATCTCATCCCATCCTCTGCTGTGGGCACGGACACCTTCTCCTAAGCCAGGTTGCTCCAAGCCCAGTCCAACCTGGCCCTGAACAATTACAAGGATGAGGCATCCACAGCTTCTCTGGGCAGCCTGTACCAGGATGGGATGGAAGCTGTGGTGTGCAGGTGGCTCTAGGGATGTGTTTGGGGGTGTTTCAGTGCAAGGAGGGGGGAATGGATGCCTGGGGATGGGAAATTCAGCAACCCCAGCAGCAGAGACATCCCAGGGAAGGCTGGCAGCCCCATCCCCTTCTGACCCACAGAGGTTTACCTGGAGAAGTGGAGCCCACAGAGCGCCCTGGGCCAGCTCCAAGCCAGGCTTGATGCCTCCGAAGCAGAGTCAGAGGTGAGTTAGCCGAAACCCCGGTGCTGTTGTCCCTTCCTTACCAGGGCCACGGAGTGCTCTCCATGCCCTCCCATGTGCCAGGGCCTGCAGAAGGGTCCAGGGGTGCTCCTTTCAGTCCCACTGCCCATCCCACAGGCACAGATAAAGNACAGAGGGTTCGGGTTGCGCGCAGCGGTTTCAGGGTGCGCGGAGCAAGAGCAGCGCCTGTGTCCGCGGCCAGGGGCGGCGCGGTGCGGACGGGAGCGGTTCCCGCTCCGCTGCGGCTCCTTTAAGACCGGCGGGGCTGGCGGGCGCGAGGCGGCGCGCGCGGCTCCCGGCGGCGGGGGCGGGGGTCCCGATCCCGATCCCGGTCCCGATCCCGATCCCGGTCCCGATCCCGATCCCG
>VWZV01007554.1:109266-138838 GCA_013397155.1 Irena cyanogastra | reverse complement strand
GGTGGCGGTGAGGGGTGAGGGGTGAGGGGGAGCCCCAGAGCCGGCGGGAGGCGAAGGGCGCTCGGCTCCCGCCTGCTCTGAGGCGCTGCGAGTTCGAATGTCGCCCATCGCCCACGCTCTGCTGTGCCTCAGCTCCCGCGTGGTGGAGATCCAGTCGCAGATGTCGGAGCGTGCCGTGGAGCTGCTGGGGCTGCCCGAGGACCGTGCGTGCCTCCTCCTGGACGTGGGGTGAGCGCGGCTCGGCCCGGTGCCGTGGCACGTGGAGCGCCTGGGGCTGGAGGGGTGCACGGGGCCGGGGGTGGCCAGGTCCCACAGCAGCTTTTGTGGGCTGAGGAGGAGGGACAGGCTGGGAGTGTGGGGCCAGCAGCAGCCTCAGACCAGCCCCATGAGCCCAGCCCTCTCCTCTCCCTCCCTCCAGCTGCGGCTCAGGGCTGAGTGGGGATTACATCTCTGAGGAGGGTCACTACTGGATTGGCATGGACATCAGCCCTGCCATGCTGGGTGAGCACAACCTGCCCTGAGACCCTCAGAGCCCCAGGGCTGGGAGCTGATTGCCTGAGCTGTGCTCTGTTCTGTGCAGATGTGGCCGTGGAGAGGGAGGTGGAAGGAGACCTTCTCCTGGCAGACATGGGTGATGGCATTCCCTTCAGGCCTGGCATGTTTGATGGCTGTATCAGGTGAGTCTGTGCAGGTAGCTGAGCTCTCCTGACATCCCACACAACTGCACAGTGCATGTGGTGCACACCTGGTAAATCACAGGTGAGAGGGACTGGCCTTGTCAGCCACTCTCTTTGCTCTGTGCAACTTGGCTCCCTCACTCCAGGACAAACCTCAGAATTCTGGGTGGTAGAAACAACTTGTCACAGCTGTTTCCCAAGTGATGCTTGCCCTTCTGTGCTGGTGAGCTAGGAATTAAGTAAAACTGGGGATATTGCCAGGCTGGCTGAGACCTGCACCAAGGAGGAGAACAAAGTATGTGGCATAGAAAAGTCAGTCCCTGGATCCAGGTTTGATGCTTGGCTTTGGGATGAAGGGGACAGAAGGACTTATCTGCTTAGAGAACAGCTGGGACTAGAGAAGCAGCAAGGACTGTCCATTGCTGAGCCAAAAGCTCTGGTTTAGATTGCTCCTTGGGAAAACCTGCTGGGGCAGGCAAGGGACACGGCTGAGCTCTGGAGTGCTCGTCAGGAACTGCAGTGATTGGACCAGGAGCAACGGGTTCAGGCTGGAAGGGGAACATTTGGGTGAGATGCAGAGAAGAAATTTTTCCCTGTGAGGGCAGTGAGGCCCTGGCACAGGTTGCCCAGAGCAGCTGTGGCTGCACCATGCCTGGGAGTGCCCAAGGCCAGCTTGGACAGGGCTTGGAGCAACCTGGTCTAGTGGGAGGTGCTCCTGCCCATGGCAAGGGCTGGAACAAGCTGAGCTTTAAGGTCTCTTCCAACCCAAACCATTTTGTCATTTTAGGATTTGAGCACTTGGACTGATGATGCTTTTGTCCTTAACTTATGCACCTTGTTAAGTTTTGGCATAGTGAATCTCCAGGGGGGTGTGTGTAACTGTGAAACAGAAGGCAAAGCAGCCCAGAGGAAATTAAATAATTCCCCTGAGGCCCAGCACATGCCTAGTGCAAGAATTCAGCTCAAAGGGAGGTGGCAGGCTCTGTGAATGATCCAATGACTCAGGGTCCTGGGGGTCTTATTTTCCTTCTCAGTATTTCTGCAGTGCAGTGGCTCTGTAATGCTGACAAGAAATCACACAGCCCCCCAAAACGCCTCTACAGATTCTTCTCCACTCTTTACACTGCCCTGGTAAGTGCCACCCTCTGCCAGCCAAGTCTCTGCTGCTCTTATGCCTTTGCTTTTCAGCAAGATACTTCAAGTCAGGTTGTTTTAAGGAAATGCTGCTCTGAAGCAGGACAGGCAGGAGCAGCCCCTGCCTGCCTTGCCTGGTGCTGCTTCTCATCAAGGTTGGACTTGATGGGCTTGGTGGTCTTTTCCAAACTTAACAGCTCCATGATTCTGTGATACCTGGTGTTCCCCCTGTGCCTCGCTGGCTCTGTGGGCTGAGCAGCTCTCCTGGGAGCCTCATCCTGGAGGTTTTGGGGAGGAGGGAGCTCATGTCTGGGGCTGGGATGGGGTGACCCAGAGGGGTTACCAGGTGTGTGATCAGCTTTATTTCCTGCAGGCCCGAGGATCCCGAGCTGTGCTGCAGCTGTACCCTGAGAACTCAGAGCAGGTACAGCCCATCAATCAGCTGGGAAGGGCTACAGGCAGAGAAATCATTTACTGTTTGGGGCTCTGAGTGCATCCTGTTCTTCCACGTCAAGGCTGTGTCTCTGTCCTGCCTGCCACTTCTAAAGCTCTTCAGGAGCCAGAAAAAAAGTAACCTGTAAGGAGGATACCTTGTACAGTTTCTGTTGTTTCATAGATTGTCTTGGGCTGAGCTTTAAAATTAAAGTGGCAGGACACAATGTGAGTAGGGGTTTGAAGACTGGCTGCAGCCATCAGCACTGCACTTCAACTCAGGTGTGGAAAATCCAGCCCAGTATCCCTCTTCTGGAGAGTCCTCTGTGCCAGCTACCCCAGGCTGGACTGAGGAGCAGGGAGAACCAGCAAGGGCAGGGAATTGTGTCTGGATGGTACTGCAGAACCAGGAGATAGCTGCAGAGCTGAGCAGGAGGAAGAGCAGTCCCTCCTGGGAATGCCCAGTCAGCTGTGGTTCTCCCAGAGGTCTCTTGGGCTTTCCTGAGGGATGGCTGCTAATTAACTTTGCACCTGCTGCTTTTCCCAGCTGGAGCTCATCACAGCCCAAGCCATGAGAGCAGGATTTACAGGGGGAATGGTGGTTGATTACCCCAACAGTGCCAAAGCCAAGAAGTGAGTCCTGGATCTCTGTGTGTGTTTGGGGTGAGGCTTGGGGTTTAGCAGTTCTTGTTTTTTGGTTTGTTGGTTTTTTTGTTTTGTTTTGGTTTTGGGGGCGTGTTTGTTGTTGTTTGTTTGGTTGGTTTTTTTGGTTTTTTTTTGTTTTTGTGGGTTTTTTTTTTTTTTGTTTGTTTGTTTGTTTCTTTCCCTGAGCTGTTCTCTCTCCCATTATACAGTTCTGGACAGAGGTTAAAGCTTAGATCTGACATCTCAGTCTTGCCTGGGCACTGAGACTCATGTGCTGAATCCCACATTCATGCTCTTTATTCTTGTTCTTTCAGGTTCTTCCTCTGTCTCTTTGTTGGGACATCTGGCACATTACCAAAGGTGAGGGCCTCCATGAGGCAGCAGAGCTGCTGTCCTGGTTGATGTGGAGGAGCTGTGGGCAGTGTGGGAGCCAAACAGCTCTGTGAGTCAGATGTGACTTCATTTGTACATTTTCTGCCAGTCATCAAGCCCTGCTCTCCTATAATCACAGACTGGTTTGGGTTGGAAGGGACTTTCCAGCTCACCTTGTTTCAAACCTCTGCCATGGGCCAGGACCCCTTCCACTATCCCAGACTGCTCCAAGCCCCATCCAGCCTGGCCTTGGACATTTCCAGAGATGGAGCAGCCACAGCTTTTATGGACACCCTGTGCCAGGGCCTCACCACCCCCACAGGGAAGAATTTCTTCCACTATCCAATCAAACCCTTCCCTCTTTAAAGCTGTTCTTCTGACATCTGCCTTTTTTTGCCATGATTTCTGGAAGACCAGTTTGTTCCTGCTCTGGTCCTTCCCCTTGCAGATCCCTGCATTCCCCTTAGTTTTGATGGGCTGACCAATAGCTCTGCCTGGCCCAGTGGAGAACACAACTTCCCAATTTTGCCTTCCAGGGCCTTGGTACCGAGTGTGCCAGTGAAGAGCCACAGCAGGCAAAGTTCACCAATGAGAGGTACTGTGTGGGGGTGAGGCTGCAGGTCCTCCCTACAAGGAGTGGGGGCCTTTGGGAGCTGAGCTTTACTGGGGACCACACTGCTGCTGTGTGAGAAGCAGTGGGAGGGAAAGGACAGGGAGGACTCACAGCAGCCCAGGAGAGAACTGCTTTATCTTCCCAAGGGCCTGGACACAGGGAACAAAACCAGTGAGGTCCCAGGGCTCTTCCATGGGGCTGTAGGTGCTTACCCTAGAGCTGAGCAGTCAATTAAGTGTGCTTTCTGTCCAGCACTGGGCCCTCCAGCTGATGCCAGTGGTGTGGCAGAGGGAATGTTTACAGGGCTCGCCACTGAGCCATGGAGGCAGGCTGCTGTGCCTGAGTCCTGGCATTCCCTTTTTTTCTCTTGTCCAGGTCTTTGCTCAGCTCTGCTCAGCTGTGGCCTGGGGGTTTCTGCTGCTGGCCAGGTCTCTTCCCACAGCAGTGGTGCAGGGAGGAGCCCCTCTTGCAGCCATTGGGAGAGACAAAAACAAAAAACAGAGGAAAGTTGTCGTGGCTGCCAGGAGCTTGTGGCTGCCATGTTTTCCTGCCTCTTACATTGCTGTTCTCTGCTCACTTACTCTAAGGGGTGTCTGGTCTTGGAGGGCAGTAGCAGAGCTGGGAATGTTGTAGGAAGCCTGACTTAGTCTGCCTTATTTGGAGTAGAGCAGCCAAGGGGAAGGTGGTTGTGCATGAGCCTTTAATGTCCTGAGATCCCAGAGTGCAGCATGCTGCTGGTGTGACACGGGGTATGGCCTGGGGCTCTGCTGGACTTCTGGAGTTCATAGGTCAGGATCCCTCAGCTCCAAGCCAGGGCTAGAATCAACGTCCTTGTCCAATGTGTCTGGAGTTTAGCCACCTGCCCCAGTGCTGGCTGAGTGCCCAGGGGTGGTGGGAGGGAAACTCACTACTTTTGTGACCCAGTTCTGGGTGACAGTCCTCTGAGGCAGAGAAATGTGCCCCCACACCTCAGTTCCTCTCCAGCTGCTGTCACTTTCCCCATAGGACACGGTTCAGAAATGTCAAGGGCAAGTCTGTGAAGAAAAGCCGGGACTGGATCCTGGAGAAGAAGGAGCGCAGACGACGCCAGGGCAAGTGAGTTCAGCTGAGTCCTGCCTCAGAGGCTGGGCTGGCCTGCTGTCACCTGTCCAAACTCCTGCCACAAACCTGCTCCCTTCCCCTCCCGAAGTGACCTGCAGGTGGTGCTGAGCTGTTCCCTGCTTTTCCCACAGGGAGGTGCGAGCAGACACGAAATACACGGGGCGGAAGCGCCGTCCTCACTTCTGAACTGCTCTGGAAACTGCTGGCAAGAAAGGTGGCATGTGGGTGCCTCCAGCGAGCCTCCTGTGGATGACACAGATGGCACCCCACACCTAGGGACTTGATGGGACTGGTCATTGTGGCTCTTAAAGGTACAGACTGGCTCAGGTGCTGCCAAACAGCAAAGCTTCCAGCTCTGCTTCCCTGGTGAAGGTGCAGACAGTGCTCTGGCCACTTGGGTGTCTGCAGTGCCATCACTTACCTTCCCAAGTGCAGTGAGCCAGCTGAGCTCCAAGTGAGCCAGGACTGTTCCTCACTAAAGAGTCAAAGAGTTGAAGTGTTTGCTGGTGTCCTGCATCCTGCCCTTGTGCTGGGAGTACTGAGGTGGGACTAGGGTACCATGTTCCCTGCCAGCTTCCCCTCTGCTTGCAGAGGAGCCACACTGTCAAGGTGCAGGTCCAAGAGGACAAAGTTGCTCCTGGCACAAGTGTTATTCCAGTAGCCATTTCCTCCTGTTGGTGCTTGGCACCAAGCCCACTCTGTTTACTTTAGTGCTTCCAGGGTGCTGGGTTGACTGGACCCCCCATCACCTCTTCCCTTCCCTTGGAACAAGGAGAGGTGCCACCCAGAGCTTTACAGTTACAAATGTTTATTCTACATAAAAATTCCACAAAATGGGAAGCTGTTTTGCACCCAAAGCCTCGGGAGAAGAAAGGAATGCTAGCAGGGAGGAAAGAGAGGGAAGGAGAAGAGAGGCAACATACAGTGTCATCCAGCCCAGTGAGACAGAGCAAGCCAGGGTCAAGATCCACATAGAAAACAAGGACACTTAGCTCACAGTACAGCAACAGTAGAACTCCACGGGGGGCTCGGAAAGCCTTCAAGTACATTAATTACAAAAAAAAAACCAATCCCCAGTTCGAGTGCAAGCTGTGCGTGCCCCACACTGCTCATGGAATACTGCATCAACACGCTCCCGGCGTGGGGAGGGCGGGTGGCACTTGGAACAGAGGTGGTGGAACCCAAAGGACAAGCGGGTGCAGGGTGGGGGCTGGAAAGAAAAGGTGAAACATCTTCCCAAAGCACAACCACACTGGGTGATTTGGTCTGTACATGCAACGACAGGTAGGTGAAAAGGAACTCAATGGGGCTTCCCGTAGTGCAGGGGTAATTATTGCACCAAAACACCCTCCCCTCACAGCGAGGACAGTGTGAGCCTGCCTGTGGGGCAGCAGTGGCAGCCTGCTCCTCATCTCCCTTGCTTTGGAGCCCAGCACTGCTGCTGCCCACAGGATCCCAGCAAAGTGCCAGCGGCCCTGCCTGGCCCCATCTGGCTCCTGCTGCTGTGGGGGCTGCTGGCAGTGGTGGTGCCAACAAGGAGCAAGGGCCAAGGTTCCCCCCCAGGGCAGTTCCTGGCCTTGTGCCTTGACAGGGGTGCCACAGCCCTGATGTCAGGTGAGCTTGTGCCACTAAAGCTGCTGCCTGGAAGAAAAAAAAGTTACCTTGTGCTAGCAGTGGGCATGGCTGCAGGGCAGGAGCATGGCTGCAGGGCAGCAGCCCGGGAGGAGGGTTTTCCTGCCTGCCCAGTGTTATTGCTTCCTGGAGGGGCCCTGGGGCTCTGGTTGGCCTGGCAGAGTAAGCATGGGTGGCAGTGGCAGGGAGTGCTGAGGGACGGAAGGATGGCCACTCCCTTTTCCTGCAGCCAGACATGTCCTCCTGGAGCAAAGACCCTGCCCTTGCCTGCCTCCTAGCCCTGCCTGCATGGTCCTGGTGCCCCAAGCCCTTCAGTGCACACAGGCTGCAGTGCTGGAGCTCACATTGGTGGTGCAGGACTGTGAAAGAAGGAGGCTCTGGTCTGGGATGGTCCCATGGCGGCACCCTGAGGGACTTGGACTGGGCAGTGTGGGGAAGCAGGCTGGTGCCACTTCCCAAGGGCAGCTGCATGCAACACGGGGCTGTATGGGGGGGACCTCGGGCAGCAGTGGCAGAGAAGCCATGTCAGGGCTGGCCCTGGGGCAGGCAGCACTCTGTGGCTGCAGCCACTGCCTTTCCCCTGCACCCAGGGGCACCACACACAGCCAGCACCTGAGCCACAGCACCCTGCCACCTTGTGGGGCTGCCCTGCCCTGGTGCTGGTGGGAGCTGGGAGGTGGCACTGCCTGAGGCTGCAATACTGGCTGCCATCAAGTGTCCCTTTTCTGCTACCAGCACCTGACAGCCAGCCCCTGTCCCAGTGTGGCAGTGAGCCTAGCCTACCCTGGGACTTCTCTGGTGCTTTGGCATGTGCACAGAGACAGAGCCCTGGGGTCTCCAGAGGAAGGTGAGGGCAGAGCCCTGTCCCTAGCCTGCAGGAAACAGGCAGTGGCAGTACTGGACCCCCCTGAGCTGCCAGTGGGCTTGGACCCCCACAGCAGCTGCACCTGTGTGATGGGCACAGCAGAGGGCTGTCCCACGGTGTCCCACAGCACCACACTGGGAGCAGGTGCCTCACTGGATGGCTGGGCAGAAGGGCACAGTGCCAGGAGCAGCAGGGTGCCAGGAGGTGGCAAACAGGCAGTCAGGCACTGGCCTGTTCAGAACCGGGCTGGATGCAGGAGGAGGAAGGCTGCTACTCCTCACCTGCAGGGGGCTGGATGCAGCAGGGGCTGCTCCTGGGACCACAACAGAAGAAAGCCTAACTGCTTCTAACCCCCGTGGGTATGAAAAAGCAAGGCTGGAGCAGCCCTGCTTGCAGGCGAGTGCTGCCGGGGACTGTGGACATCAGCAACAGCCCCAAACCCCGGCAGGCAGAGTCCAGAAGGACTCTGTGGGCAAGAGGAGCCAGGACCACCAAGTGCCAGGGCTCAGAGCACTGCGATGAGGCTGTGCTGCAGGATGAGCAGCCAGGGAAATTCACTGGCCTTAGACTATCCGTGCCATCCTGCCCTGTCAGGCCAGCATCCAGGAGCAGCACTGGCCCCCACGTGCCCTACTCCTGGCCCCAGGCAACTGTGATGGCCCCAAGCAGCAACTCCTTATTCCACACTGCTCCATCAGGCACCCAGCACCGGCAGTGGCACATCCAGCCTTTGGCACCCTACTGGGGTGAGGGCTCAGGTAGGGAGGGGACAGCCCTGCCACTGGAGGAGTGGCAGGGATGGAGCCCCAGAGCCAGACACAGTCACGGGCCAGGCAGGGCTGGGCAGAGCGCACCCCTAGGGAAGGGCCCCGAAGGGAAGCAGCCCAAGGGAAGGTGTTTGCAAGCACAGATGCGGCTGACAGACATGAGAGTTGGAGGTGATGGGCAAGCTGGGGAGGTTGACTGGGCACCGTACTCCCAAGGACCCCTAACACCCATCATCTATCCCCCCCCAGCTGTCACTAACACACACTGCCCATCACAGGATGAGCAGCAGTGCCCACGGGCACTTCTGTCCCCCACCCGGTCCCAGCCAGCCACCCAGCCTGGAGCAGTGATGAGAGCTTGGGTTCCCCCCCAGGGTCCCCCTTGCACCCATCACCATCGCTTGCCCCCCGCCTGCGCCCCGGGGCCGGAGCTCCCTCCACACAGACGCACCGCACCGCACACACAGCGTCACAAACAACCATGCATTAGAAACTGAAATGCTGCTGGGAGGCTCCGGGGCTGCGTGGGTTGCTCCGGTGTGGCTGCAGCCCCATGGCACGCGCGGCTCCATCCATCGCACACAAACAGTCCTGTGGGGTGAGTCTAGCCGAAAATGCCGCCAAAGGTGGAGGCGATGACGATGCCCAGGATCACACAGCAGATTATGATCATGATCTTCTTCTGCTCAGGTGTCCCAGCAGCAGTGGGAGAGAGGGGAGAGCGCGTGGTGAGTGTTGGGGCAGGATATACCCAGGAGTTCAGAACGGCAGTCTGTCCTGTTCCCTTTACCCGTGGTGGGCTCTGAGCAGCACCTTGGGAGCCAGAAGGGCTCTGGCAGTCCTGGGCAGGGAGGGATACCCCTGCTCCTGCTTCTGCTCTGGGTTGGCAGAGCTGAGCTGGTGGCCTTGAGGTCCCCAAGCTGATACAGGACCAGGTGTTGGGAGCAGGACAGACAGCTGGCACTGTGCTCGGTGTCTGAGCTGAACCATGACCTTTCCCTAATTTTTTGGCAAGGGATGTGGCTCTCACAGCCTGCCTGGTCCAGGGGTCCACCTTGTCCCTTTTCCTCCCCCCAAGCAGCACACCCCTGCCCTATGGCTCACTGTCAGCTTTCACAGTCTGTGCCGGGAGCTCTGCCTCAGCTGTGCAACCCTCAGGAGCTGGGCTGCTCCCAGTGGTGTGGGGTGATGTGGTCCCCGGGCACCTGCAGAGCTGTGCCAGGCTGTCTGGGGCAGGCAGGGTGCCAGCGGGGCCCTGCGCCTGGGATGGAGGTGCCAGCAGTGCAGGCAGGGGCAGGTGGGCTCAGCCAGAGCCCTGACTCACCCGTCTGGCTTTGCTCTGGTACTTCACCGCTTTCTTGGTGTCGGACACAGCCCGCTCCACGTAGTCCACCGAGTGCTCCACGTTGTACTCGATGCGGTCAATCATCTCTCCCTGCAGGAGGGGCACACAGCCCGCGCGGCCCCGCGCACGCAGCCGTGAGCTCCCTCCTGCTCTGCTGCTCCCTGCCTCCGGGGGGACAGCCCTGCCCAGCAGCCCTGCACAGAGAGAAGCATCATCAGCTGCCTGTGGGCACTGGGTGTTTCCTGGGCTGCCCTGGGGTGTGGGCTCTGGACTGCATGCACCACCCCAGAGGATCTCTGTGCACATCCAGCAGGGGGACAAGCAAGGGTGAGGGACAAGGGAGCTCCCAGCCCAGTCCTGGCGCTGACCTGTCCAATATCTCAGGTGACATCAAAGCCACAAGAGGATCTACACCAGCACCACACCACATGCTGCTGAAACAGGAGGCATGGCAGGGAGCAAGGACAGCACCAGCAGCACCACGAGGGATGCTCAGGAAACCACATACGTGCAGGAACCAGGGACCAGAGACCACCGCTCCCATCCGCACAAATGCCACACTTGGAGGGTCCCGAGCAAGGCCAGCCAGGACTGAAGAGCCCTACAGGGACCCCTGCCCCACTCTGCCCCTGCTGCAGGGGTAGGCTGGGAGTGGGGGCTCCTCTGGCTGTGGGGACATGGGATGGGGTGAGCTCCTCCAGCCTTGTTCACCTCCTTTGGCCGCATCCTGACCGGGCAGGGAAACAGCCAAGTCTGCAGCAGCTGGACAGGGTTGGCAGGAGTGGGAAGTCTGAAGCCCCATGTCCTCCTGCATGGCATGGAGAGAATTAAGGCCACAGAGCCATGGGCTCATAGCCAGCAACTCTGCAATGCCCATTTCTCAACCTAATGCTGGAGAGCACAGGGAGGACAAACCTTGGGGCCCAGGGGTGCTGAGCACTGAGCCCCACCAACTGCTCCCTGTCTTGTGTAAAACTGCTGCTTCTTCTTCCTACCTGTGCCATGCCTGGGGCAGAGCAGAGCTGCCAGCCCTGCTGCCTGCCCAGTGCCCCTCTATTCCCAGTGCCAGCAGCTCCAAGTGTCTCACCCACGGGACAAGGGTGCTGGCAGTGTCCAGCCCTTAGAGCGGGGCATGGAATCATGAATTCCCCACGTATGTCCCCCATTGCAGACAGGACAGGCCACCAACACCACGGTGCACTGTGACCCTTGCTGTCCTGCCACTGGCCATCCCAGCACCACGCGAGCAGCAGCCATGCAGGAGCAGCCATGCAGGAGCAGCCATGCAGAGCATGCATGCAGCACCACGGGGCTCGGCCAGCAGGCCTTTACCTGCCACCGACGTCTCCTCGGGGCCATGGCAGCATGGCGGGCAAGAAGGGGGGTGAGCAAAGACACAGGAGCACGTGCCTGGCTGAAGGGACTGGTGCCACGGGCTGGCAGCACAGCCGAGGGGCCGCCCCGAGCTCACCCACCTGGGCCTGGTGCTCCAGGGAAGATGAAGAGATCTCCCCCGGCATGGCAGCCACCCACTGCCCTCCTTCTGAGTCCCTCACTGAACCTCCCACCCCACAGACACAGCACCCCAGCTCCGGGGTGCCAGGCAGGTGGCTCCAGCCCTGGGGAGCCCAGCTCAGACCCATGCTGGTCCTAGATGTGTTTTTTTCCTCTCAGCACCCACCTAGGCAGGGGAGCACTGTTCTCCAGCCTGCCCAGCCACCACAGGGAGCCCCATCTCCCTCTAACCCCTGCAGGTGAGCCCCTGGCTGCACCTTTTCCCCACCTGGCTCTCCACCAGCATGGCCATGTCCATGAACATGTCGTGCAGCTCTCGGATGCTGTTCTCCAGTTTGATGATCTCACTGTGCCGTGTCTCAATCTCATTCAGCGCCTGCTTGGTGATGTTGGAATCCATGATGATCTGCAGAGAAAAAAAGGCCACTGAGCACCACGCTCAGACCCAGCTCCAATGCTGGGACTGAGGGCACCAAGAGAGGGATGAGCAGGAGCTGCAGAGCCCCTCCAACCACCCCAAGCCAGGTAGTTTGCAGCAGGATTCTGGGATTCAGCCCCTGCTCCAACAGCATCCTCAGGCCAGGCCTGAGCCCCTAGGACCCCTCCTATACTGAGGCCACTGTGGCAGCAGGGCCAGCAGCCCATCCTGGGCTGAGGGGGCTGCCCCAGCTGCAGCTGGTGCCAGTGCTTACCCCGGAGGAGAAGATGGCCGGGTTGCCGCTCTCCAGCATGTCCTCCAGCTCCTCGCTGGTGGTGGTCCTGCCAGCTGCAACCACACAACAGAGGTCAGCCAAGAAATCCTGTCCCCACCATGGGTCCCACAGCCCCACCACAGAGCTCTGCTGGCTCCATGGTAATGTTCCCACGAGTGGAACAGAGCAAAGCTTTCAGCCCCAAGAGCAGACAGGGCAGTTTGAGGGGCTGCCCTCTCACAGCCTGGCTCTGACACCCCTCATGTTAAGGGCATCAAGCTGCAGCCTGGCTCAGCTCACACAGACACACAAAGCACTCCTGCAGAGCAGGGAGCAGGGCTAAGGGACCAGCAGCCCCCAGCACCCGTGGTGTCTGTGAAGGAGGAGGGATGGGGAGGAAGCCACAAGCAGGTTCTGGACAAACCCTGTCCCAGCCAGTTCAACGCCATGAGGATGCTGGGCTCAGCTGGACTGCCCTGGTTTTGGTCCTGCTGCTGTGTGACAGAAGCCAGGCTCTGTCCTTGCCCCTGTGGCAAAACCCTCCATGTCTCTGGGGATCTCCAGCCCCATGGCTCCTCTAAAAACAATTCACCCACACCAGGTGGTTCCTGCCCTTCCCTTCCTCACCCTGAGAGGAGAGAGAGATGCTGATCACTCCATGGGTGGCACTGATCCCTGCATTAACTGCGGTGTGTTTCTTGGGCTGGCAGCCACGTGGGACACATGGAATTACAGCCAAACAGATGGAGATGCTGGGCAGGGCACTGGGGCTGCCCAGTGGCATGGGGAGGGTGAGCAGGTCACCTGAGACAGGGCAAGTGACACCCCACCAGTGTGAACAGGGCAGTCAGGCAGGAACAGCCAAGGAAGTGACTCCACCAAGCCTGATGGAACCAAAACCTGCAGAGCAGGGCTGGGGTCTGTACCTGCTCCCCTGTGACATGCTGCCTGCAGCCAGTGGTACTGAAAAGGACAAGAGCATCCTGCAGGACGAGTCCAGGGCACCTCAGAGTGGGGGAAATGGGGCAGAGCAGAGCACAGCTCTCAGACAGAGGCTGGAGTTCTGTGTCAGGTTGGTCTAGACAACTATGACCTGGTGGTGACCCCAAAGCCCTGAGAAGCTGTTTTGAGTCACAAAAACAACCTGAGGGGGTTCACAGATGCCTGTGAGGCCTGAGCTTTGCCACCTGTGTACTCAGGGATTTCAGGATCAGTCAAGCTCCCACCTTCCCCAGCTCTGAGAAGGGTCCACAGCCCATTTCCAGACACTGTTACATGTTTTAGAGTGACAGAGGATGATCCACCAAGGATGACCCACTAAGGATGATCTACCACAACCCTTGCCAGCTTTTCCTGCCTGTTGGCTCCTCGCTCTGGGCTGACACTGCCTGCTCCCAGAAAGGGAGAACAAGGCACCAAGCAGCACAAATTCACAAACCCTCCTGCTGATGTGCCCAGCTCTGAGCAGTCCCTGGCCCAGTGATGAGGAGGAGCATGCCAGGTGCTGTCCATGGAGAGCTACTTGCTCTGCCAGGTGCTGGCCCTCAAGGCAGTCCTGAAGGGCAAGCAGAGGGATCAGCTCCAGGAGGTGCCAGGTCTCTCATGGCAGAGGTGGGGTGGGATGTGGGATGCACGTTCTCATCCCACCCCTCCTGCTGCCTCACTCCCCTAATGCAGAGCACAGAGCTGGTAAAGGCTGAGTCAGGGTGAAGGACAGAGCAAAGGCATCCCATGGATTAACACCTGGGCAGGCAGTGCTGGCCTGGCCAAGGGCCACAGCTGCTCAGGAAGAACTGGCTTTAATGCTGAGCCAAGCTTGGGGCACACATCTCACCCACACCACCCAGGACAGCACCTCCAAACCATATAACCAACCTGCAGGACCTCAGAGGACTTCCCAGGCAGGCCACTGCCTCCTAACTGAGCTCCATGGTTTGGCTTCCTGGTCTGTCATTGCTCCTCCACAGCAGCAAAGTCAGCTCTGAGTGTCCTGGGTACCTGCCTGATCTGCTGCTCACATTCCCACAGGGCCAAGGCACAGCCAAACATGGGAGTGAAAGGATGGAGCCACTGCAGGGTAGCACCAAGGGAGAAGAGCCTGGGGGAACACTCCTGCCCTGGAATTTGGTGAAACATTGGAAAATCCTGAGCACTGGACCTGTGCCTCCCCAGAGAGGTCCAGAGTCCATCTGCCTCTTACTTGGCATCTCTAGCAATTAAAGTTTCTTGTGGAGAAGCAGCTCTGCCAACGAGACAAGAAGCCCAGAGCATGGAGGAAGCTGGAGAAGCAAACTCAGCCCTCAGCTGGCAGGGAGAGAACAGCAAGAGGCAGTGCCCAGGTCACACTGCTGCAGAGCCACTGCAAACTCTGGGACAGGTGAAGGTGAAGCCACTGAGGAGACTTCCCACCCCAAGGCACAATCCTTGGCCCTGTAACACCCAGCTGGACAGAGTGACCATCCCCATGGACCAGCTCCCAGGGATGGGGCAGGAGCAACCCCATGAGGGTGTGGGGGAAGCTCCCAGGGAAGCCTCTGGTGCCACAGCCCAGCTGACACTGGATGTCAGTTTGTCCAACTCTGCATGCAGATGCTCTATAAATAGGGAAGGCAGCTCAGGGCTGAAGGAGCCCAAGGTGCCATGGCCAAATCAGGGCTCAGCTGGGCTCTGGAGGCTGGCAGCATCCCCTGGGCTGCCATCCCTCCTCCCAGCAGCAGGGCTGCACGAGCACCTGCAGAGCCACAGCTGGGGACAAGGCACCTTGCAAGGCTGGGATCCTCTGCCTGCAGCTGGCTTTTAAGCTCTTATTGGACACAAATGCACACAATTCATGGAGAGATGGGTAACACTTTCCTGTCCACCTGTGTGTGAGTAACAGGTACAAGGGACTGGCCCACTTGGCTGTCACCCAGCTCAGACAGGGCTGGCACTGCCCATGCTGGTGTCAGGATGAGAAGGATCCAGCTGCAGAACCCTGCACACTTCATCCCCTCAGATGCTCCTGGGTGGGCAGTGTGATGCTGATGGCTGCTGAGGCACAACCTCTGGCACACACAGACACAGCAGTGCCTACACAAGGGGAAGGGAAAGATCCTGAGAGGGCTGTGGGGAGCCCCAGGGGTGGCTACAGCCCGGGGCAGTGACTCCACATCACCAGCTCTGCCACTGTCCTACCTGCAGAGCCAGATGTGGTGAGGATGGAGAAACTTGCTGGTGCTGGGCAGCCTGCTCAGAGCAACTGAGAAGTCCTGCTCTCATACTCTGAAAACCTGAGTGATTTACTGGCTTTGCTGTCAGAGCTGCACTTTCTGTCTTTGAACTCCTCAGCAGAAAGTGAGAGCTGAGGATGTTGTGGAGATCCGTGCAGTCAGCACATCCCAGCTGAGCTCTGTCCCAAAGAGACTGTGCCAGAGTTTCTGTAAGCTCTTCATTTGATGAGTCCTTCTGCCAGGAAATACTTTCCACTGTCCTGATGGGGGAATGCAGCTTTGGCAAAGGGCTGTGCAGGGACTATGTCCCTCCCCAGCACAGCCCCACCCCACCTCTGCACCTCTCCTGCAGCAGTGAGAAATGCACTTATCTCCCACACTCCTCCTTCCTGAAGGGAACAAGAGTCCCTTGCTGTCAGGAGCTGGGACACCTCCCCTACAGCACAGACTGCTCCATGGGGACTCCTGAGCAGCCCTTTCCCCACACCCACACTGGCAACCTGGCAGGATGGACAGAGCAGACACAAGAATAACAATATAGCTTCAGAATTTTAGCAGAGCAGCAGAGCCCTCTCAAAATTCAGCAGAAAAACAAGAGGAAGGTTTCTTTCAGGTCTGCATCCAATCAAGGACATGGCTGAGTCCTTCCAAATCTCCCCTCTCAGAGGGAGGCACGGGGATACCTTAAATTCCTGTTCACATGACAAGCCACTCCTCAGCTGTCAGCTGCAGGGTGATGTTGGCTGAGGGATGAGTCAGGCAGCTGGAGCAGTGACACATCCTGCTTTACAGCAAACTGGCAAGCTCTTGTTGAGCCTCGTGTCAGTCAGCCTCCCCATGTTAGTATCAGACATCAGAAAGACTAATCTGAACAAAGATTAAGGTCTGCACAGCTGTGTCTCCTTCCATCCTTCCACAGAAATTCCCACACCCCACAGCACCCAGATTCCCAGACTAATGAAGCACATTCCCACAGGTGACCACCAAGGACATCAGACTGACTCACAGATCTCCTGTCATTATCCACAGAGAGTTGTTGGAGGAAAGAAAAACATCCATTTGGTTGTTAGGAAAAAAAAAAAAAGGACTAAGTTCAGAGCCTTCCATTCTGAGCACAAAACCCACAACACGTCTGAAAGTAAGATTATCTGCCAAAATCTCCTTTAATCTCTGCATGCCCTGGGCTCCCCCTTGATTATTCCCCTAATTACATGGGTCTTCTTTGCTGGGAGACAACACCTTTGCTCCAAACTATCCAGGCATCACTGACTGCCCAGAAGAACCATAAGGAGAGTGTTTCTACAGAGAGGCAGGACTGGACTGCTCCTAAGTGACAGGCTCTGGATGACTCAGAGATCTTAGTGACACAATAGTGTCACCTGCCTCAGAGGTGTCACCTGAGGTCCACCCTTGGCCACAACATAATGGCTGCTAAGAGCCATCAGGTCCTGGGCCTGGGGAGGTGCCTGAGGCAGCACTGAGGCTCCTGCTCCTCCTGTGCAAGGGAGACCACCAGGAGCAGGGACTGCTCCCAACGCAAGAATTCCCTTCTCTGTTCTCATGTTTAGCTTAGTTCATCCATGAAGAAGAGCACCCTGAGGAAGGACAAGTCCACACAGGAATCAGGGATTCCCATAAGCTTCTCTGGATTAAAAATTAGCTGCAAACACCGCAGAAATCCCTCTCCTTGTGATCTCTCTGCAGCATTTTGGGATGCACTTTGCTGGATGCACGTTGCCACTGAAACCCAAGGAACCTCCCCACATCCATCCCCCACAGGAGCCGTGTTCCAGGTGTGGTTCCAGGTGTGGTTCCAGCTGTGCTCCAGTGTGACAGCACACTCCACAACACAGGTCACATTTGGGACAGCCATGATACATAATAATCTAGAGTAACACCGTATTTTGTCAGGAGGTTTCAGCCAGCCTGCCCAGACAGAGTAACATCACCAGCCTCTGACAGCTGCAGGCAGCTGGTGCTTCTCAAGCCCAACTCTTTTCTACTCCTCATGGTTTATGCCTGGCACCTGTGCCCTTCATTACATTCTATGCTGGTCACCTGTTTTCCACAGCTGAGGCCCATTGGGGATGAGGCTGGATCACAGCCCCATTCCCAAGTATCACAAACCAGGTACCTACAATTCCCCTTTTTTTCTTTTTTAAATAAATGCCATGTCAAACCTTTAAGTACAATTGACACACTACTGGAAAGAAAAGAATTGCACTCTGGGACAGAGGCCCAGAGGCCAGGGTGCCCTTTTTGAAAGAAATAGAAAGGTTCAGTGAAATAGAAAGGTTTAGCACTCTGGGCAGAGGCCCAGAGGCAGAGGTGCTCCTTGGAAAGGATTGGCACCTCTGGGGGCTGTCCCCCAGTGGAGGGGACAGGCACCCCTTGGGGCTCCTTGGAAAAGGATTTGCCCCTTGGAGAGGATTGGGCTGATGGCCCTTAGGAAGGTTTGGGCTGAGGGCCCATTGGGGATGAGGCTGGATCACAGCCCCATTCCCAGGTATCACAAACCAGGTACCTGCATTCCAGCCGCTCCCACAGGCTCCTGTGCATCCTGGGTTTTCCCGGGAACTCTGCCCAGCCGTGGGAGCAGCTCTGATCCACTGGGAGCCAGTGCAGGACGTGGCCCTGTGCCACACAGAGCACAGCTGTGCTCCCACCTCGGGTTACTCACTGATCTCCAGCTGCCTCTGGATCCTGCCCTTGCAGCGCTCCCGGTAATCCGTCTGCGTGGCGTTGTACTCCGACATCACCTCCACGAACTTGCGGGACAGCGTGGAGTGCTGGGAGGGAACAGAAGGACACTGAGGGTTCCATGGGCGGGACAGCTGTTCAGTCAGAAGGCTGTCTTTTATTGTAACAATGCAAGCTTTTTGATAGGGTCTTTCACTAACAGCTTCTTGATTGGCTAAATGACACAACCCCTCTCTACCCCCACTGGATGAGATAGAGAGAGCATGTTTTGAGAACACACACAAGGATAGAGCAAACTAAAGAGAAAAACAGCACCTGTTATTTTGAGAACACGAGATGCTTACAAAACTTCTACTAGTCCGTCCCTGAGAACATTAAATTCTTCACAGAGCTGTTCCTTAGGAAGGCAAACTGATTTCCCTTGGGAAGGTCAGGGCTTGCTGCTGAATTTCTCTAAGTCCCATTGAAAGTCAGCCCCACAGACAGCCCTGCTACCCCTGCAGCAGGGAAGCACCTCCTGCACCTCCAACCACTCCAAAAGCATTTCCAGCCCAAATGCTGCTCCAGAGAGTGTGACAGAGCACGAGGAGGGCAGGTGGCAGCAGGTGACACATCCCTCATCCAGCCCCACCTAAGCACAGCCTCCAGCCCCGAGAAGATGCCCTGGGAGGCTGGCAGCAGCCTCTTTGCACTGCTTGTGCCTAGAAAGGCTGGAGGCCAGGGCAGTGCCCTGGGTTGAGCCCTGCCTGCCATTGTCGTGCTGCCAGGACATGCCAGACCCTGCACAGGCACAGGATGGACCCATGGGGATCACTCTGCAGTGCTGGGGGCAACAGTACCCAGCCCAGCTCAAAGGCACAATCACAGAATCATCAAGGTTGGAAAAGACCTCCAAGATCACAGAGTCCAACCTGTGACTGATCCCCACCTTGTCACCCAGCCCAGAGCACTGAGTGCCACCTCCAGTTGTTCCTTCAACACCTCCAGGAAGAAGGTGGGACTTCACCACCACCTCCCCGGGCTACCCTTCCAATGCCTGCCCACCCTTTCAGTGGAGAAATTCACCCTGATGCCCAGCCTGAACCCCCACTGGCACAGCTTGGGGCTGTTTCCTCTTGTCCTGTCCCTGTTCCCCGGGAGCAGAGCCTGACCCCCACCTGCTGCACCCTCCTGTCAGGGAGTGTAGAGAGCAAGAAGGGCCCCCTGAGCCTCCTCTTCTCCAGGCACAGCTCCCCCAGCTGCTCCCCATCAGAGCTGTGCTCCAGCCCCTGCTCCAGCTCCAGTCTCTGGACAGTCCCTGCACAGTGAGGGACAGGGGATGTCAGACCTGCCTGGTACCAGCAGCACTCAGACATGCTGGGGCAGATGCTCCCACACCTGGAGCAGCCCCAGCCAGCACACCCCCACCTCCAGGAGACAACAGGAAGACATCTCCAGGGAATGCTGCCACTGGCTCTGCAGCTATTCCAAGCCAGCAACAGCACAGCATTTATGGAGTATTTATGGAGAGCCTCAGCTCATCTTCTCCCTCCTCCACCACAAACCTCTCACCACTGCCCCTGGCAGCTCCAGCTCTATCCTCTGCTCCAGAGGTCACAGCAGCTCCCAAGCATCTCAGCTCAAAATCCACCAGCAATGTGGCATGCCATCCAAGCCCCTCTTCTGCTGCTCCAAAATTGTTTTTCCTAAAATCCACTTCATTCTCATTCAGCTGAAAATTATCAACATGTGTTGATCTGGAGCCAAATATAGCCAGGGTGCTGAGTGACACCCTTCCTGCTCACTAGCCCACTACACCTCTTTTGCTTAAGAAGTTACCTAACTCAGTGTTTATTTTCTCAGATTGTTATTTTATGTTCACATAAGCATCCCACATGTCTACAATATGCATTTGATTTTTGAAGGAAAACTGAGTTTTATGCAAAATCAACTGAAAAAAAACCATTTTAAATAGCTTTCAGACATTAAATAAGCCTACCTGAATACTCACAGCAAATAAAAAGCATATCAAAATGTACCTTGTGATTGAACTCATTAAACAGAAAATATTAACTCAAGTTAGGAAAAGGATTTGTTTCACTCTAATCTAGCAACTCTTCACTCCCCAAACATGGACAAAGCAGCCCAAACTGGATCTCCAAAGAGCTGGTAAAAGCTCTGGGTATTCAGAGTGGGCTCTGAAAGCCCCTAAAAGCACACACTGAAACTGGGATTCTTGTCCTTCATGTGATTAACAGGAAGATATTTTTGAAGTGTTTATCCCACGGAGTAACACACAAAATTTGTATTTATATATATAATATATACTTGTATATTATATATACATACAGAAACATGGAAAATACTGTAGAGACCTCTGGGAAGCTGCACCACTGGCTGCAGTTCTGGACTGGGGATGCCCTTAGGAACTGTGGCCCCAAGCCCCCTCCCTGTACTGGATCTGCTGCAGGCAGGTCCAGATCTGATGAGACTCTTCTGCCTGGAGATGACCACAGCAAAGCCAGAACATAATCCATAATCTCAGTGCTCAGTTACTCCTGGTTTACAACACATTAACAAGGGGCAATCAGCTCCTCATTCCTTCTTTTACTCAGTGTTTTGCTAATAGCAAGTCCACAGAAACTGGAGAAGGCACAAATGTCTACAGAAACACCAAGCTTCAAGCATGTCTACATCAGCCTTCCAGTCTGGCTCATCCCAAATCCCAGAGAATGTGGGAAGGGAGGTGGGAGCAGGCCAGGCTTTGGGAACACACAGCCACAATGCCCAGGGGGGCTGGAACTGGTCACTGTCACAACCTGAAGGTCTGCAGCTCCATCCCCACACGGGACACATTTATCATTGCTGCTGTTTGTAATAAAGGGAGGAGACCTGACTGTTGTTGGGTTATTAATGATTTATTGTTTAGATAAACATTAGTCTCAGAGGTCGTGGGATTTCAGAGGAGTAGGTGGCTATAGCACAAAGTAGTCATAAATTCTTTGTTGTAAGACAATATATAACTTTCTAATCTAGTGGACAGTTACTTTGCTTTTTTAACTTATCACTTTTATTCACTTCTACTGTACTGTGGATATTTTTACTTAATAGGCTGTTGTTGTATGTACACACATAGGCTTCTATTATAGCTTTTAAACTCTTAACTTACTCTATATAATCACATTACTATACTATAGACTCTTCACTATCCGTTTCTTACTTAAGATATATTTTTCTATTTTTTTACAGTTTCTTACTTAAGATATATTTTTACTTACAACTATAGAAACATAAGTTTATGATCTTTCTACTTCACGCCTGTGTATTTTCTTTTTACACTAATCTAAGCTCTTTCTAAGGTTGCAGATTAAACTCTCTTGAATTTGTGGAAGTGTCTAACGTTCCATTTTCTACAACGAGGGACAAAGCTGGGACATGGAATTCCCATATGAAGGGGGGAAAAAGTCTTCATCAGAGTGATCAAACACTGGAGCAGGGCCCAGAGGACCCATGGTCTGTGGTGTCTCTGTCCCTCTGGATACTGGGGAGACAAACACCTGCAGGAGCTCAGGGTTGGGGACCAGCCAGGTCAGAAGCCAAAGCTCCAAAGTGCAGCAGTGTCACACTGCCCACCTCAGGGCTCTGTGCCATGGCCAAGAGGTGCTCCCCTGCACCCAGAGAAATCCTGAGAAATGCCCAGATTGCAAGAAAACTTCCCAGCTCCCTTACTGAGGCAGTTTGGGTTTTCAGCCTGGAGAAGAGAAGGCTCTGGGGAGACCTTAAAGTCACTTCCCGTGCCAAAGGGGCTCCCAGAGAGCTGGAGAGGGACTTTGGACAAGGGCCTGGAGTGACAGCACAAGAGGGAATGGCTCCCACTGCCAGAGGGCAGGGTTAGATGGGATATTGGGAAGAAACTCTTCCCTATGAAGGTGGTGAGGCCCTGGCACAGGGTGCCCAGAGCAGCTGTGGCTGCCCCTGGATCCCTGGAAGTGTCCAAGGCCAGGCTGGGTGGGGAGCACCCTGGTCTAGCAGAAGGTGTCCCTGCCCTTGGCAGTGTGTGGGACTGGATCACCTTTGAAGGTCCCTTCCAACCCAAAGCATTCCATGGCTTTATGGTGGAGCAGAGCCCTGAATCCCACTCTCCACATACCAGGATGACATCTGAACCAGAGAGCTCAACACAGACCAAATCTAAACCCTGCTCAAATCCACAGCCCTGGGTTATGCCGCTCCCATTTGTGGCACCTCTGGTTTCCCCAGACACTGCTGAAGCAAAGCCTCTTCTGAGAAACAAGGGCACAGCACAGCCAACACCAGGGGCCACCAGCATGGACTGCCACCTCCCCTCCCTGACACTGGCACCTGGGGTGACAGCAGCTCTTGAGGGGCTCGGCACAGAGCACGGAGCAGAACCCCCTGGGGGTCTCAGCACTGCTGCCAGCACACAGAAGTGCCTCCAGAGTGGGAAGGGAAGGTTTTTCTTGAATGGATCTGCTGACAGCCTGACACTGCCCAGCTGCAACACAGCTCTGTCCACACTAGATCCCTTCCAGAAGGAACAGAAGAGCTGCTCTGCATCAGAACTTGCTGCTCTCCTGCTGCTGCACCATCCTTTGGCTCTGCCATGCCCCAGCAATTCCCTGTCCTGCCTGCCCTAGGGAGAGGGGGGCCTTTCCCCTCCTGCAGCTTTGCAGAGGACAGTTCTCCTGTCGGGCTGAGCTGGGACAGCATCTCCCTGCTGCTGCAGGGCTGGAGGGTGCTGGGGTTCCATCTGCACAGCTGCTCCATTCCATCACTGCCACACTGACCTGGCACCAAGGGTGGATGGGAGAGCAGGCTCCCTGAGTGGCTCCCCAGGCTGAGGAGGAGATAAACTACAGCTGCCAAAACTCCCCCAGCACCACTGCAGAGCACGGAGACACCAGGACTTTTTGTGTGCGCCTAATCCCCTGTGAGAGCCACAGATCTACATCTGGATCCCACCCCAGGTGACGAAGAGCAGCACCAGCTGCTCCTGTTGTCTTTACCCCTTTAACGGTTTGCTAAAACACATTCTTGGTTGCAGAACAAGGCTCTGAGATGCTTTGTCTTCACCCACATCCCCCAGTACAGAGGACCCAGCTCTGCAGTGATGCAAGGACAGATTCCAGGCTGGAGCAATGGCTGCATCCCACCGGGTGCTCTCTCACCAAAGCAGCACCAGAAAGTGAAAATGACACACCAGCTCTGTGTGGCTGGGCAGGAGGACAGAGCTTCAGGCAGAGAAATCCACTCCATAGCCACGCACAGGCCTCCCCTCCCAGCACCTCCTGGGATCCCTCAGCTGCCACTTCCCCCTTTCCCCCTCCTGGTGCCCCAGGGCTCACCTGAGTTTTCCTTATCCGCAGGTCGGCCGATGACCTGTTCAGTCCCTCCTCTTGTTCGATGCTCTGCTCAATGCCTGCTCAGGGCACAAGGACACATTAGTTTGTGCTGGTTGGAGAACAACCACAGGATCATTAAGGTTGTAAAACACCTCCAAGATCATCAAATCAAACCTTCCACCCATTACCTCAAGCGCATTAAAGCACTCTGCCAAACACCACATGTACTCATTTTTTGAGCACTTGCAGGGATGGTGACTCCACCACTTTGCCAGAGCCTGTTCCAGTGTTTAACCAAAGGAAAGGGATTCTTTGGCAAAGGGACTGTGAAAGACTGGATCAAGGAGCAGCTGGTACTGGGCACTTCCCCAGTCCTGACTCCAGCATTCAGCCTGGCAGCAAAGCCCTGTTTCATGACTGCAAAGCACCTGGTGCCCAGCCACTGGCTGTGATTTGGGGCTGAAAGGGCAGCACTGTCACTCCCAGGCTGGTGAGCCAGGATTTCCACATAAAATCAATGGGATGCTTAGGTCTGATTGCCAGTATTCAAACAAATTGGAGAACTGCTTCCACCAGAGAGGCAGGAGCAGGAAATCCAGAGCCGAAGTGTCTCTGCAACATATCAAACCTCAGGACTCCTCCAAGGAACCTAAAAATAGCAGCTCCTCCAGATGCCTGGACTGGCTCAGGGAGTACCCACCATGAGCGCCCTGCACCGTGCTGAGCACCCATGGAGAGCACAGGGATCTGCCCCTTTAATTAGGAAGATAATTGACAGGAAGCCCTCAGTGCCCAAAGCCTGTGAGCCCAGCAGGGAGGAGCACTGTCATGTCCCACTTTGGGCAGTGAGAGGTCACAGGGCTGCAGGGCAGGAGGGTGGCACAGAGCAGAACATGCAATCCTGCCTCATTCCTGCAAGTGTCCAAGGTTAGACAAGGCTTGCAGCAACCTGGAGCAGTGGGAAGTGTCCCTGCCCATGGCAGGGAGTGAAATGAGATTGCCTTTAAGGCCTCTTCCAACCCAAACCATTCCATCATTCCAGGATTCTATGAAACCTGCTCCTCAAGGCCAGCTCAGGACACACTAATTCATAGACTTAATTGCAGGGACTTACAAAACTGGGAAGAAAGCTCCCATCAGCAGGCTGGCCAGTGTGCGGAGACACACATCTCCACCCAAACCAGCTGGTGTGAGCTGGGGGCATCCCCTGAGTCTGGCTGAAGACCCCATTCCCAACACTGGGTCCCACAGCTCTCAGAGCCTGGCTGTCCCCCAGCACCTTCCATCCTGGAGCAGGTCCCTCCAGCCCAGCACAGGGCAGGTTCCTCCTGCAGCAGGGCTCACCCTCCAGGACAGCTCAGTGCTCTTCATCAGTGGCTGGGCTTCCTCCACACTCCTCACAAAGCACTCTCCATTCCCATGGAATGGTATTGGCAAACACTGGGCATTCCTGGTAACTAGTAACATCACATTTTCCCAAGAAGCTGGTAATTAGAATTAGTCCCTGCATGAGTAATGTCTGGCTTGAAGAAGTCAGTTTGTTGTCAGCAGATGTTGTTTTTGATCAGTCCTGACTGTTTTCTGCCATTGATCATGCTGGCCATGAGGCAATTTGGGACAAAGCACAAGGACTAGTCATCTGCTGCTCCAGGTAAATATGATACCAGGGAGGCTTTTCTGGAAGCAGGAAACAGGAGCCTGTCCTACAATCCTTCAGGCTTTCAAAGTCCCTTACAAAACACTGAACAAAACACTTATGGAAAGGATTTTTGTTTTTTTAAGGCCAAACCCTATCACCAGGGAACCCAGTATGTCCAGGGCCATGGGAATGGATCCCTTGGACTGTGGAATAGGTAAGATGGCCCCTGGCTCTCCTTCCTGGCTCTAGTTGAGATCATGTGTTAGAGGGACAAAGGGAGCATGGGAACAACAGAGGTACAGGTCTCCTGGCCCACACATGGGACATGGCCACACCAGTGGTGACCTAATGAAGGGCTGCAGGCATATCTGAGTCCCCCATGGCTGTGAGACTGCCACAAAGCCCTGGGATTAGTGAGGACACTGCTGCTGGGGGAAGCACCAGCTCCCCTCCTACCCCTCAGACACAGCCAGGTCTTCTGCACCAACGCCAACCAAACCCCAGACTGATGTCCAAGACCACCACAGGCAAATCCAAGGTGCCAGGGGTGACCTGCCTCCTGTCTCAAGATGCTGCCATCCTCTTGGACTCCCTCAGTGCTCTGGGGTCCAGTCTTGGAATTCTGGGCTTGTCTGAGTGCTCCAGCACAACCCTGACCATCAGTGGGTTGACAGTCACCTTGTTCCCACACCTCAGAGACTGACTGACTCTTCCAGTAGTGGAAACTGAAGGTCACATCCTGCAGCACATCCCATAGCAGCACCTCCTCACCCACCCAGCCCTGAACAAAGCCACTGGCCAAGCTGGGGGTTTGCCCAGAGCCCAACCCCTGCCAGAGGTGTGGCACAGGACTCACTCAGAGCCCACCAGCTGCTCGGGGGCATTCCCTCAACTCCATCCTGAGAATGGGGCACAAGGAGGCAAATTCACAAAGGGCAAACAAAAGCATCTGAGGGATGCAGCAGAGAGGGAAGGTGATGCTCATCCCTGGGAGTATTTCCAGCCTGAGTGCCCCAGGCAGAGCCCACAGCTCCACCACAGGCCAACACTCACTCTTTAGTTTGGAGCGCACTTTGTTCGCCGTCTTCTTTATGTCAGACATCAGCTCCTCCAGCTCCTCTTTCGTTTCTGGGGAGAGAGGAAAGAGCAAACATGGATGTGCTGCAGACACCACTAAAATCTGCCACCCTGCAGAGTGTAGAGACCAGAGCTGCGAGCACTTCAACCCCTAACTGGAAGGATTTCCAACCCCTGACTGAAAACACTCCCACAATCCAGACTGGGAACACTCCCACAATCCAGACTGGGAACACTCCCACAATCCAGACTGGGAACACTCCACAATCCAGACTGGGAACACTCCACAATCCAGACTGGGAACACTCCCACAATCCTGACTGGGAACACTCCCGCTCCCAGACTGGGAGCACTCCCACACCCAGACTGGGAACACTTCCACAATCCAGACTGGGAGCACTCCCACAATCCAGACTAAGAAGACTCCACAATCCAGACTGGGAGCACTCCCACAATCCAGACTGGGAACACTTCCACAATCCAGACTGGGAGCACTCCCACAATCCAGACTAAGAAGACTCCATAATCCAGACTGGGAGCACTCCCACAATCCAGACTGGGAACACTCCCACAATCCAGACTGGGAACACTCCACAATCCAGACTGGGAGCACTCCCACAATCCAGACTGGGAGCACTCCCACAATCCAGACTGGGAGCATCACCACCCCATGCTCCATGCTGGACTCTCTTCACACTCCTGAGACCTCCAGCTGCTTCCAGCTCTGGGGCCCCAACACAAGTGTTAAATGGAACAAGAAGAAATGTCAGACCATGAGGGAGGTGAGGCCCTGGCACAGGGTGCCCAGAGCAGCTGTGGCTGCCCCATCCCAGGAAGTGTCCAAGGCCAGGTTGGACAGGGCTTAGAGCAACCTGGGATAGTGGAAGGTGTCCCTGCCATGGCAGGGAGGTGGAACCTTTGCAATTCCCTTCAAACCCAAACCACCCTGTGAATCTGTAACCACACACAGGTTCCTCTCCCAGAAACCAGCGTGTGCTGAAAGAAGCCAGGATTGCAGATGTGCCCCTCACCAATGTGTGCTTCAGGAGCTGCCAGAGCCCCCTGGTCTCCAGGGCTGGAGCAGGGGCACAGCCCCAAGCCCAGAGCACCAGGACCCCACTGTGGCCTCCCAGAGCAGCTCTCCCTGCTGCCAGCCCAACACTCCCTCCTGATTCTGATGAGATCAAGACTTAATTAAATAAAACTTTGTTTAATAGAGCTGAGGCATATTGACTGACTCATGTCAATGGTTCTGATGTCAGCTGCCAGTCACAGGCATAATTAGAAAATCCTGATGATGGGAATGTTTTGGGGGAAGGTCTTATCCTTCTGGTGGCTGTACACATTCCCCCCCCTGAGCTACAAGCTCCAGCACTACTGGGAAAAGGAGAGAAGGAGCACATCTGTTAAGTCCTTCACCCCAGGATATTTGCTGGAGAATGGGCACAAATGCAGTGGCAGGAATAGGACATTTTCAGTCTAAGTTCTCATTTCATGAACTAATTTTTTTCGCCATTCTTAAAAAAAAAAAACCTTGTAATAATAAGAATAAAGTAAATAATAAGAAATTGTAATATGAAGAAATTTCTTTAAAGAATTTGCAATAACAGGAAAGTAATAAAAATAAGAAACTGTTATAATAAGAAATTAATAACTGCACTAATAAGGAATTAATAAGTATTTCTTAATAAAGAGATAAACCAGCCTGGGCTGAGTAATTCCCTGCAGCCATCCAGGCTGGGTAAGCAGACAAAGACCAGGAGTACTGGAGACAAGAGGCTGCCATGGACACGGGGATGGGCTGGGAGCTGGGACTGTTCACCTGGAAAGAGGAAAGCCAAGGGGTTCCTACTCTGTCTGAGAGCACCCTGCAGGAGGGTGGAGAGAAGCTGGGGCCAGGAGTCCTGCTGCTCCTTGGAGGTGACATTCAGCTTCCTACCGAAACTTGAAGGTGCACAGGAAGAGGACAAGCAGTGCCAGACCAAGCTGGGACAAGCAAAATGCAAATTACAGACTAAGAAGTAAACCCTCTCTGATGGAGGTGAAATACAGATGCAGAGAGGCTGTGGGATGTCTGTCCTCATGGATATTCAGCACAAGGCTGGGTCAAAGGCTGAGCATTGGAGGGGACTGGCCAGGGGCCTCCAAGGTCCCTTCCCACCCATATCCACCTTCAATTCTACTGAACAATTTCACATTGTTCAGCGAAACTGAACAACTCAATAACTCACTGCCATGTACTTTCCCTTCTCCTGTCAATTCAGGCTGAGGGATCCCCCCTCTATTCTGCTCTTGTGAGACCTCACCTGCAGACCTGCTGCCAGCTCTGGAGTGCCCAGCCTAGGAAGGATGTGGAGCTGCTGGAGGAAGTGCAGAGGAAGCCACAGAGATGCTCTGAGGGCTGGAGCCCCTCTGCTCTGGAGCCAGGCTGGGAGAGAGGGGGTGTTCAGCCTGGAGAACAGAAGACCTCAGAGCCCCTTGCAGTGCCTAAAGGAGCTCCCAGAGAGCTGGAGAGGGATTGGGGACAAGGGCCTGGAGAGACAAGACACAGGGAATGGCTTCCACTGCCAGAGGGCAGGGATGGATGGGATATTGGGAAGAGATTTCTCCCTGTGAGGGTGGGCAGGCCCTGGCACAGGGTGCCCAGAGCAGCTGTGGCTGCCCCTGGATCCCTGGCAGTGCCCAAGGCCTGGACACTGGGGCTTGGAGCTGCCTGGGACAGTGGAAGGTGTCCCTGCCCATGGCAGGGGGATGAGATGAGATGAGATGAGATGAGATGAGATGAGACATGAGATGGTCTTTAGGGTCCATTATGATTCTGTGACACACTGCTGTGAAGCTGCCACTGAGGACACCCAGGCCAAGAGGGGAGCACGGGCCTGTGCTGGCCACTCAGGGAGCCAGCAAGGGCCACAAGGGCACACTGATGGAAGGGGGACAGGGAACAGGGCTGGATGCCTTCCCTCACAATATTTCCAGCTGAGCAGCAGGAAGAACGCTCCCCCGGCGCGATTTGAGTCACAGGCCGTGTGAGGATTGCTCGGCGGCCTGGCAGGCACAGGCTGCCCAGACAATTATTTTCACATCCACAGTGTCTGTTGAAGTGACTCACTCAGCTCTATTGAAGCATTCCCAGTGACATGCAGCCATGGGAAGCTGAAGTACCACAACACTGCTGTGCTACGGCCAGCAGCACTCATGCAGAGTGGCACTGAGGGGCAGACGGGGTGTTTGAGAGCGTGAGGCAAGCTCCCCACACCCCACAGCTCACCCTGGATGCCTGCTCCATTCCCAGTGGCACTGAGCACAGCGAGAGCAGAGATGTCCATCCCCATGGCCACGTGTCCCCTGGCTCTGCTGGGAGGGAGAAGGAGTCTTTGGTCCAAGGTCGAGTCTTACACCCCTGAGAAGCCCCAGGGCCTGCTGTGACCTGCCTGGGAGGGAGCTCAGCACTGCAGGGAGCAGGCAGGAGCACAAACTCTTCCTCCTCCTCTGAGGCCCCTGTTTGACAGAGAGCAGACACTCAGCCCAGGCTGGTGACACTGCAGGCAGGCAGGAACAGGAAGGCAAAAGCAGATAGGAGCAGGCAGGAGCAGGAAGGCAGGAGCAGGCAGGAACAGGCAGGAATAGGAAGGCAGGAGCAGGCAGGAAGGAGCAGACAGGATCAAGAGCGAGCAGGCAGGAACAGGCAGAAGCAGAAGGGAGGAGCAGGCAGGAGCAGGCAGAAGCAGAAGGGAGGAGCAGGCAGGAGCAGGCAGGGAGGCAGGAACAGGCAGGAACAGGCAGGGAGGCAGGAGCAGGCAGGAGCAGGCAGG
>VWZV01007554.1:20274-105348 GCA_013397155.1 Irena cyanogastra | reverse complement strand
CATCCATCCATCCATCCCCCAGTCTGTGCTGGCACTGGGGATTGCCCCAGCCCAGAAGCAGGACCTTGCTTTTGACCCAGTCCAACTCCATGAGGCTCTCATGCTTTTGCCAACTTTATTCCCATACTTCAGTATCCTAAGGCACTTCACCCATCCCTCCGCAGGTCCTAGGACACACCACAGCTCTTTCCAACATCAGACACAGCCCAAATGCTGTATTCCAACTGTTCCAGATGAGAGAGCGAGTCTGTGCCCACGAGGGGCCCTATGACTGAGAATCCCAAAGGATGGAGGAGAAGGAGGGCCTGATGGATGGACTCAGGAGGGGGGAAAGTCCTTCACCCCTGCACAAGGTGAGTGACACACGGTGAGCCCATTTGGACAGAGAGACACAGGGCTTTGTGCAGGAAGGAAGCCAGCTGGGGAATTGTGGAAAGGTTATTTTCAGAGTTGCATATTTCCATGATAAAGAGCGAGTATTACCTCTGGCTGAAAACTTTTTATAGCACTGACCAGAAGTAGTCCTACCTCGCAGAGCTTCAGCTGGGAGCACACTTGAGATGCTGCAGCGAGTATGAAATAAAGACTCAAAATGCACCCACAAAGAATGCAGACACCTGAACCTGCCAAATTCAGATTTTCCCCTTTAAAAAAAAAAAAATGTGATTTATATTTTTAAAAACTGACCGAAGTGCAGGGAACTGTGTCATTCCACTCAAATTGTCAGGTCCCAGTGAGGACAACACACAGGCAGGTCAGAGGAGCTAGGAAGGGCTTTAAGGACATCCTGCAGCAGCCACTGTCACCTGCAGTCATCATCTCTGCACAGTGGTTGTCTGACAGCTTCTTCAGACTCCACTAACTCAGGGAAATGGGATAGCCCAAAATTCCAAGTTGGAAGGAAGGTACAACCCACAGGCTGCCCTGCAAATTTGAGAGATCCAAATGGCTTATTCTCAGGGAAAGGCCAAAAAAGGGAAAAAATCCACCTCACAGTGCTGGGTATTTGTTCAAGGATCTTTTCATATGGACTTGCAGAGTGGTTTGGGTTGGAAGGGACCTTAAAGCCCATCTCATCCTAGCCCCTGCCATGGCAGGGACACCTTCCACTATCCCAGGTTGCTCTAAGCCTCGTCCAACCTGGCCTTGAGCATTTCCAAGGATGGGGCAGCCACAGCTGCTCTGGGCACCCTGTGCCAGGGCCTCACCACCCTCATGGTACAACATTTCTTCCTCATGTCCAGTCCAGTATTTTTTGCAGACAATGGCAGCAGCATGGCAGGGTTTGGTCAATCCATCTCCACCTGCACACACAGCTCCAAGCACAGGAGTGAGCCAACTCTGAGCCTGCACGTGAGTTACATGTGCTGGGCCCTCCTCCATGATCCCTGTCCCAAGGCTATCTTTTGCTTGTTAATTCACCAAAATCACAAACAACTTGTTCCTGATGCAGCTCTGGAGCAGGAGAACACACCTTCCACGGGCTGGGGACCTCCCTCCCGCAGCAGGTTGAACAACTGGCAGCCTCTGACCAGTGCCCCCAGCACAGAGCTCTACCCAGAACCTCCCCATCCACTGACCCTGCACTCTCCAGGTGCTGCTTGGGAGCTGTGTGCCACGGGAGTCACACACCACGTGAGCTGTGTGCTGTGGGAGCTGTGTGCCATGGGAACTGCAGAAGCCGTGTGCTGTGGGAGCTGTGTGGGATAGGAGCTGTGTGCTGCAGGAGCTGCACGTTTTGGGCGCTGTGTGGGAGCTTTATCCACAGGAGCCATGTGCCATGGGAGCTGCACACTGTGGGAGCTGTGTGCTGGAGGAGCTGTGTGCTGTGGGAGACAAATGTTTTGGGAGCTGTCTGCCTTGGGAGCCATGTGGGAACTGCGTGCCGTGGCAGTAATGTGCTGTGGGAGGTGTGTGCCATGGGAGCTGTGCCACGGGAGCTGTGCCATGGGAGCTGTGCCATGGGAGCTGTGTGCCAGAGGAGCTGTGTGCCACGGGAGCTGTGTGCCAGAGGAGCTGTGTGCCACGGGAGCTGTGTGCCAGGGGAGCTGTGTGCCATGGGATCTGTGTGCCAGAGGAGCTGTGTGCCGTGGGAACTGAGTGCCATGGGAGCTGTGTGCCACAGGAGCTGTGTGCCATGGGATCTGTGTGCCATGGGAACTGAGTGCCACAGGAGCTGTGTGCCACAGGAGCCCTCTGCCATGCGAGCTGTGTGCCATGGGAGCCGCGCACCGCAGTGGCCGCAGCTGTAGCCGTGACCGTAGCCATAGCCGTGGCCGCAGCCGTAGCCGGGTCCGTAGCCGCAGCCGTGGCCGGGTCCGTAGCCGCAGCCGCAGCCGTGGCCGGGTCCGTAGCCGTGGCCGCAGCCGGGCCGGCAGTGCCGACGTGCTCCCCCGCACGCTCGCTCCAGCTCCCACTCCTCCCAGCACAGGCGTCAGCGCCACCGTCACGGCTCTGCCATCAGCTGCTCTTCCCCAGCGCTCAGGAATGCACTGGAGGGGAAATCTCCCGTCCAATGGAACAGGGAATCCCAAAAGCAAGCGGACCACCGAACCCTGCTTTCTTCACCGCCCCGATTTTCCCACAGTGTCCTTGCTCCGTGCCCTCCCGGCAGGGCAGGTGACCTCTGACAGAGGGAGGGAGATGTGGGGGAGAAAACCCAAACATGTCTTTAACAAGAAAGATGAAATCCCACAACCGGAATGAACAGAAAATAACAGAGACGCTACAAATTCCTGCAAAACAATGCAAGGATACACTTGGGCTGGATAGGAAGAGGGGGGGAAAGAGGATGGATGCAGGTCTGGCACTGCACAGAACAACTGCCAAGGACTCCCTCGCCCTGCCCAGCTCTTGCACAGGCAGTGTTCTTGTGTGCTGTCTCCTGGTGTTCCCCATGCTTCCCCCTCGGCACCTACTCTCCCACTGTCTCCTGGCCCCACATCCCTGCAGCCTCCTCCCAAGCCCTCCTCCTCCCTCTTATGTTGGATCCTCTTGCTGTCTGTCTCCTTTAATTATGGCTCCATCTTCACACTCTGGAATTCACTCTGCTCTGCCAATGCATTCTCCAGATTCCTTCCTTTGCCAGGATTTGCCTTCCCCATTCCCTCCAATCTGGGTTAAGTTTTAGGCACCTCCTAACAATAAAGACATTAAAGAGCTGGGCAAGAATCTGGAGCACCACGAGCAGCTGAGAGAGCTGGGAAAGGGGCTCAGCCTGGAGAAAAAGAGGCTCAGGGGGGACCTTTTTGCTTTCTACGGCTCCCTGACAGGAGGGTGGAGCTGGGTGAGGGTCAGGCTCAGCTCCCAGGGACAACAGACAGGACAAGAGGAAACGGCCTTAAGTTGTGCCAGGGGAGATTTCACTTGGATATTGGGGGAAATTTGTTCATAAAAGGCCTGTCAAGCCCTGGCACAGCTGATGGAGCCACTGTCCCTGGATGGGTTTAACACACGTGGATGTGACACATGGGGACACGGGTTAGTGGCGGGCCTTGGCAGTGCTGGGGAAATGGCAGGACTTAATGATCTTGGAAGTCTTTTCCAACCATAATGAATCCATTATTCTATCCCCCAGATGTCAGCAACCCCAACACAATCACAGTAGCTCTTCCTCCTCCTCCTCCCCTGTTTGCAGGAAGGGACATCCTTCACTCTGCAGGGTGGCATTTCTACCTTTTAGAGAACAGGATTTATATTCTCTGGGGAGAACCCTTGGGGAAATCTTGCACTGGGCTATCTTCCAACCACCTCTGGCTGTACCCAGGGTATTCTGTACACCACACTCATTGTGCATCCTGGTCCTCCTCACCATCCCCCAAGAGAGGCTTTCCCCAATAACCTCCTTTTTGCAAGTTATCCTTTCCCATGTTTGCAGTCCCTCAAAGCAAGATGTGCAGGGAAGGAAAAGCACAAAGGAAAGTGTCTCTGGGTTTATGCAGGATACAAAAGCCAGGCACATGTGGGTGTATCTCACCCATGCTTCCAAGCTGGACACAGGGACCAGATGATTAAAGATTCAGGGTGGGACAGGAACAAAATTATGTGTGAGTCCCATTGTGGGGGCCAATCCTGGGGCAAGCTCCATTCTGTGTTTCCATTAAGAGCTTGCAGACTGGAGGAAAACCCACCCACCAGCTTGCAGGGGTGGCACAGGAGAGCTGTGCTGGCTTCACATATCCAATTGAAAGGCACACTTGATTAATTACAAATCCAGGCTAAAGTCAATTACAGATACACTGCAGAAGGACAAGTCTCAGCTGTTTCCTAGGGATAACAACAACCTAACAGTCAAATACAATTCCAGAACCTTGTGTCTGCTCACACACTGGGAGGAGGTTCCAAGGAAGGCTGCAGCCATAGCAGGATGGTATGTATGGGGATCAAAGGCATTTTTTTCCCTGCAAAAGAGCAAATCTGAGCAGGAGTGGGGCAGACTGAGTCTCCCCATGCTCAGTGCAGCACCGTGCTGAGGACAGGCAGTGCAGGCACATGGGGTCTGTAACCCCAGCCCCTAACACAACCCTGAGTCCCCACAGTGCTGAGTTCCAGACCGACCAGACAAGGATGTACCACGAGAAAATCAAGTGCAACAGTGGCTGGAGAGCAGGACTTAACCCAGGGCAGGTCTGGAGATCCTGCCTGATTGCTGCACATGGGTGCTGCCCACACACAGCAGCCTCAAGGCCACCCAATGCCAGCAGATCTGCTTAATCCAATTTCTGAGAAGTTGGTGATCACTGATGCTTGGCTTGCCAGGTTCTTGCAGCCTGTGGTTGTTGAATCTCCTTCTTCTGGGGTGAGGGAAGCTCAGGATTCCTGCTCCAGTCTCAGGGATGCCACAGGACTGCCAGCCTGGAAGTGGGACAGGAACTGTTCCAGGTACCACACCAGGGTGCAATGGTCAGCAGTCACAGCTTCTGGTTTCCACCTCAGGAACTAAAAATGGTCTCTGAACATCTGAGAACCATACACTAACCATCAATGGACATGGTCCACTTGATTGTGAAGGTCTGTGTTCTCCAGCAGCCACCTCTGACCCAAAGCTCACATTCTCTGGACCAAAGCAGGCACCAAATCCGCACCTGGGTTGTCAGGAATCTCCACTGACTGAGGCCTCATCCCTTTCAAGGAGGACACATCACTTGAGCCCCTTGGCATGGCAGGATTTCAGTCTTTCCTGCTTTTGACCTGGCACAGCCTCCACGGGTAGAGCAGAGGTGAGTGCCAACACCAACGAGCCCAGGCTGTGCAAGGAAAGGGGTTTGACTATGATGGTGACTGACCACAGGCCACACAGAGACACTGTGGAGTCCCCACACTTGGGGATACTCACACATCATCTGGGAACCTGCTCCAGGTGACCCAGCTTAACCCAGGTGATTTCCAAAGGTCACTTCCCACTTCCACCCATCTGCTTCTGTAGAGATAAGGAGCTGCAGTGCCCTGTGATCCATCAGACCAGAGAAAAGATGCTGCTATGCTGTGTTTTGGGGTGTCCAGGAGGCCAGAAGGCCGCAGAACATCACCTGTCCCATGCAGCAAATGGGACATGCAGCACTCCCAAGCAAGGCTGGAGCAGGAGGGTGAAGGGGCACACACAGCTGCACCTCTGCTGGACACACACAGAGGGACATTCCTCAGCAGGGCACTGGCTGAAGCAGCTCAGAGGACACCCAGGAAAGCAAGGAGATGGCTTTAACAGTAAAAGTTGTTCAATAAACAAGAGAAAATGCCTTACAGACAGAGATCCCAGACATGATTGTTACGATCTGCTCTCACCTTACCAGGAGGAAATGCTGGAAGCTGAAGAGATGGTCAGTGTCCTTTCATAAAAACCTTGAACTCCTGGACCCCCTCCTTTGTCAAACTCAATGCACCAAGCCCAGTGGCAGGGAGAAGCAGGACACATGCCCAGCTCAAGGCACAGGAGTGCCAGGTAGCCCTGTGGGCCTGGACCACCAGCAATGTCTGGATGGGAAGCCCAGCCATCCCCACCCATGTCTGATGACACCAACCAGTTCCCTTTCTCTCTGAACTGCCTGCCTGTCCATGTCCTGCAACACAGGATGCTCTTAGTCTCCTCCCCCAGACACACCACAAGGACCAAGGAGCAACCAGAAATCAACAGCATCAAGGAGTCAAAACCCAGCACTGGAGCAGTGCTGCTGCTGTGGCCAGATGGCTCTGAGAAGGTGAATTTCCATCAAGGTTTTGTGAAGAAAGTCCCAGCCTTTCCCACTGAACACAGCACACCAAGCAGTAACAGCTCAGGCTGGTGCTGCCTTTCAGCAGGACTGCACACACACACACTGGCCACAAAGCTGTTTCCCTCTGGCACCACCAGCATCCCACTAGGGACAAGAACATTTCCTCTCACCATTCATTATTACCTGTTAGGAACCTGCAAGGACTGCACAGCTCATTCCAAAGCTCTTCCCAGTTGTTTCAGTATCTCCTGCCTACCAAGGTAAGGTGGGGACTTCTGCCCTCATGCTGTGGAAGATGCCATGTGACAGATGAAGTGTTGTCATTATAATAACAAAAGACACTGACTCAAAGACTGGGTTTTGCAGAATCTCTACTTTTTACTACAACATCTACTTCTTTTATATACTGTTCCCATCCAGATGGATCGGATTGGTCACTTAATCAATACATTCACTTGGTTGGCTGGCCAGCTCAACATCTTAGCCCAAGAAGATAGAAAGTAAGAAAGAACAGCACCTGCAGGTTGCTTAGACTGGAAGTTATAACTGTTTGGGCTAGAACTTTCAGAGTCTCACAAGCAGATTCTGAGAAACTTGGTTTTCTCATTCTCTGACCGAGATTGTGGGGACCACAATGAAGCCCCCAAACACCCCAACAACAGAGAGATCAAGGCCAAGACCCTTCCCCAGCACCAGTGCTTTCCCCACTGACCCAAGTGAGCAGGAGATGGCTGGCAAGCAAGGGTGACAGCTCTGCAGCAGATTTTATCCACAGCTTCCCGGGGGCTTGCTCTGGTGACACTTAAGGAGGGGGCACACCTCCATAGCACAGCACAGGCACTGGTCCCACTGCACACACCCAGCAGTCTGTCAGCACTGTGGCCCAGCTCTGCCTGCTCCATCCTGACATTTCCACAGCTCTGTGGGAGCTATTTTGGTTTCTGCCAAGGGCAGAGCTCTGACACAGGCAGCCAGAGGAAGGGGGAGGCAGTGGGGATGCAGGAGGAGAAGCCTCCCAGACAATGCACAGATCACCCATGTCCTGGAGCCCACTGCCCCACCCTGGCCACACAGGCTGCTTCAGCCAAGGGTGGATTTGCTTCCAGCCTGCCCCAGGCTGGGGAGTTGGGAAACTCCACAGAGCTCTCCTGGAGGGGGACATGGAACCACTCCACACAGGGTAACCTGACCTGCCAGCCCCCTTGCACCACCTCCAGGCACAGCAGGATCTGCACATCCCAGCTTGGACAGGCCCAGGCTGAGCCTGTGCCAGAGCAGGAGCAGCTCAGCAGAGCACCAGGAGCCTGCTCAGCACTTCAGAGAATCACAGAATCATGGAATGCTTCGGGTTGGAAGGGACCTTCAAAGGTGATCCAGTGCCACCCCTGCCATGGCAGGGACACCTTCCAACATCCCAGGGTGCTCCAAGTCCTGTCCAACCTGGCCTTGGGCACTGCCAGGGATGGGGCAGCCACAGCTGCTCTGGGCAACTTGCGCCAGGGCATCACCTCCCTCAAAGGGAAGAATTTCTTCTTAATATCTAATCTAATCACCCCTCTTTTAGATTAAAACTGTTCTCCCTTGTTCTGTCACTATTTGCATGTAAAAAAATCACTCTCCTTCTTTTTTATAAGCCCCTTCTAGGCTGGAAGGGGCTCTAGGTTCTCCCCAGAGCCTTCTCATCTCCAGGCTGAACAGCCCCAGCTCTCTCAGCCTGTCTCCAAGCAGAAGGGCTCCAGTGTGGCTACCACAGCCTGGTCAGAGAGTGAGAAAACCAAGTTTTCCCAGGATCAGCTTGTGTGACTCTGAGCAGTCCTAGCCCAAATAATGATAGCTTTAGTCTAAACAAGCTGCAGGTGCTGTACTTTCTTACTTTCTATCTCCTTGTTCTAAGATGTTGAGCTGGCCAGCCAACCACGTAGAATGCATTGATTAATTGACCAATCCAATCCGATCCATCTGGATCAGAACAGTATAGAAGAAGAAGAACTTGCAGTAAAGCAGATTTTCTGCAAACCCAGCCTTCGAGTCAGTGTCCTTTGTTACAATAATGGTAACACTCCAGCCTTGTGATTCCTCCCCACATCCCTGCAGGAGCAGGGCAGAGAGCAAATCCCACCCCCAGGAGCAGGGCCTGGGAGCACAGCTCAGGGCACAGGGGACAGCCAGCACGGGGCTGCCCTGCTTCTGCCCAGCTGGGCACAGTTCTTACAGTAAGCAAAGCAGGAAGGGATTTTCAATTTACATTAATTCACCTTCATTAGGAGCCCCAGGCACACGTGAGGAAGGAGAGTTCTCCGAGTCCCACGTCCCATCAAGGCACAATTGCTGTGTAAAAGTCCAGGTTGTGCTTGAGACAAACTTGGACAGTTCAGAGCCTGGTGCCTTCAGGTACTTCAAGTTGGTCTCCCACTGTATTTGAAATTGGAAATAGGAATACCAACGCCAGGGATCACAGGATTAAGTTCCTCCCTCTAGTGATGGAGCAAGGCAGCAGCAGCATTCCCCACAGCTGAGGTGCCAGAGCAGCTGGCTGCAAGAACACCCCACCAGGGGCTCAGAAAAGCCTGTTTACATCACAAGGATTTGGATTCTTCACATGACAAATTACTTCAATCATAAAAATATGGATTTTTTTTCCATTTTTCTGGTGCTCACAGCTGATGGGATGTCATTCCCAGCTGCTCCATCCATATCAATGACCTCCCTCCCACAGTGCTGGGTTCAGAGGCTGGCCCTGAGAGGAAGCCCTTCATCAGCAAAGTTAATGACTGGTTTCTTCACTTTGGGCTGCTGGAAAAATCAGCTCAGAGCTTCTCTAGTGAGAGAGCAGAAGCTCCCCAGGGCCTTGGTGCTGTGTCCAGCACCCTGCTCAGACCTGGTACACCCTGGAAATGGAGCTCCAATGGCAAACACTGACAAGTCCTTTTATCAGCATCGTGTTCAAGTAAAACTGAACAACAAGGCAAACAAGAAAGAACAAGACTGAGGGTCAAAATGCCACTTCATTTTCTTTCCATCTAAGAGCAAATTTTACACATCCTTCCCCAGCTAAATCTTGAGAGCAGCTCCATTTGCTGTGGCTCCACCACTGCAGAAGTGGAACAGCAGGAACTAAGCAGGACCTTCTTAAAATTCAGAAGAAAATAAGGTGGGTGATGTTCTGCCTACATTCTCCAAGTTGCTTTCCCACCAGGCTGCTTTCCTGTGGCACCAGAAGCTATTAAAAGCCCTTGCAGTAGTCTCAAGAGCACAGAATTATCTTCCAGATTGGGAGCTCCAGATTCCTTTTGGTCATGGTGAGATACATAATCCACACATGGTGCCATTCCCCACTCCAAGCACTGTCTCTGCAAGAACCCAGATGGATGCCAAGAATAAGGCACTTCTTATAGCTGAGGCATTTTTAAGAGATGTTAACATGCCTTGCATAAACGTGTCCTACTTTCTGACTTGGGCTGAACACACATGAGTCACTCAGCTGCATCCTCCTGAAAGCCCACACCTGTACAGAAAAATCCCACCTCCTCTCTCACACACCCAACCTGATCAGGAAGTGGTGACAAAGACATGAACATAATGGTTTTACCATCATGGTTCAAAACTTATAAGCCCTCAATGGAAAAAAAAAGTTACTGCACATCCCTGCCCAACACGCAGCAGTCACCTTCCACCACCAGCACAGCAGGATGCTTTCACAGGTGACTGAGCTCAGGGCAGACCTGGGCCTAAAAACAAGGAATCAGCATGAGGTTCCAACTGCCTTTCACCACAAAACAGTAGGTGGGGTGACACAAAGTGACACACAGACTTGGTGCTGCTTCCAGGTGGAGTACAATGGGGACAATGCTCTCTGCCACACAAGGATGAGGCTTTGCTGCCCTCAGAGAGCAGATGCAGCATCTGACTGGCTCTGCTGCTCCTCCCATGGAAAAAGGAGCCTTTCAAGTCTTGACATTGCCACCTCTCCCCAGAACATTCTCACTATGCTGAAAAGGACAAGAAAGGAAAGGCTGGTGGAGGTCACACTGGTTCTTCACCAGTGGCTTTGGCCAACAGAGAACTTGGGAACTTCAGCCTTGTTTTCTTCAGCAGAAAGCTTCAAAGAGAACACCTGACACTCTGAGAACAGCAGCTCCCTGCAGCTGAGAGAGCAGGCAGCATTTACAGCTTGTTCAACAAGGCAAAGGCAAAGGGAGCACAGAAAAACCCTTTCAGCCAGTCTGCCCCGGCTCTGCTTTCAATCCAAAAACTTTTTAGGAGAAACCTGGGGGTTTCTATCCTCTGACTAATTGAAGTAACCACAGATACAAACTGCACTGTCTTCTCATCTCTGCTTTTTTGCTCTAGATAAATGCTAATGCACCTATGCTGCCTCAACTGCCCTCAGAGCTCCAGAGACTCCTCAGGGTCAGCTCCTTCTTGAACCCAGAGACTCTTTACCTGAGGTTAAGGTCCTCCTTCTCCTGAGCCTTTATATGATCAATCTTTTAAGGCAACCCTTAATTTAAGAGACTAAAAACCAATAATTGAACAGGAAACCCTTTGACACAACCTGTCCACCTGTAATATCCAACTGAGTACTGCAAGTTTTAAAACATTGAAGCAACTCAAAAACTTTTCTCATTGCAATAGTCAAACAGGATTCAAACCATTGCCCACAGGCACAGAATGAGGGATGGTTTCATGGCATGGCACTAGGGAAAGTGACACAGACTCTCTCTGGTGTGTGGGCATGTCAGGATTTGGTTATTTTCCATCATAACTTTCCCCTGAAGCTGTTCCCTTCATGGCTGTGGTTTGAAGGGCAGAGGAAAGTTTCAAATGTGGTACCAGGTCAGATGGGGCTTGAGCACCCTGGGATTACAGAAGGTGTCCCTGCCCATGGCAGGGGGTGGAACAAGATGAGAATTAAGGTCCCTTCCAACCCAAACCACTCTGTGATGTTATGATTCTATGATACCCACCACTTTTGACCAGACCTAAGAGGAAAAGGCTTCCACCAGGTTCAGACTGGGACCAGGGAGGTGACAGCCACAGGAAACCAAAAAAGCAGCCTTTGGGTCATGGGAAATGGCACAAATATCCTTCTGTGCATGCACACACACTCAACAGCTGATCTGGAGGTGGTGTCCATCAAAACAGCATCAAGGGCACTCCACAGATTAATACAATCATGGACTAGAGTGGTTTGAAGTGACCACAAAAGCTCATCTTGTTCCACCCCCTGCCACTGTCCCAGGCTGCTCCAAGCCCTGCCCAGCCTGGCCTGGGGCACTGCCAGGGATGGCACAACCACAGCTGCTCTGGGCACCTGTGCCAAGGCACCACCACCCTCACAGAGAAGAATTCCTCTCCAATATCTGAAGTCCTGCTACCTAAACTACCTGCTGCTTCCAGCCCTGACCACCCCTGGCAGTCAGCAGAACAATGATGAATCACTCTCCTTACTGAAAGTGCACAGGGAAGTGGTTCACAGGAGGCTGGCAATAAAGAATATCTGCACAAGATGGTCTTCAGCTGCACACACATCAGTATTTACAGATCAGAAGCCAAGTCCTGACCTGCTGGATTCTATACTACTTGATTAATTATTTACCTCAAAGCTAATTAATCTTCCATTAACTCTTGGTGAGCTCTTCTACCAGTAGGGCACATTCATGGAGTGACTCAGTAAATGCTTCCACCATTTAGAGCTTCACGTGATTAAGATGAAAAACCTTCTGTGAGAGAGCCCCAGACATCTGAGAGGCCAAGTCCCAGTTGCATTTCACCTTCTTTACTGGACAGTTCTGGGGCCTTGCCTCGATCCAATTATCCATGCCATGATGCTCACTGCTGCTCCAGACAGCATTTTTTTTTAGTTGCATCCAAAGCAACTCTTTTATTTGCATTTTTCCTAATAAACTAATAACTTGATTATGAAAATACAGTTCTGCTCCACCTCTGTGGGGCCTGGAAACTCATTAACAGTGCTGAGAGATAAGATGCTTAAACCTATTAAGCAGGCTCTGCTGGCATTAAAAACAAGTTCAAGATTTGTTCCCTGCTCTCAAAAAACATTTCTCTCCAACAGACCCCAGGGACTGAGGCAGGATCAGCAGAAAGGGCTCTGGGGGCACAGGGGGAGACATGTCACCACAAGGGAGGTGACAGGGCCATTATCAAGGCACACTCTCTTTCCAGAGTGTTTGGCCCTAGTGCTTCCCAGCCAGAGCCTTAGTAGCCATCATGCCCAAAACATCAATAATTCATCCCATTGTCCCAGCCACAGAATCACAGAACTAGGCTGGAAAAGCCTCCCAGGATGATGAAGTCCAACCATTCCCCCAGCACTGCCAAGGCCACTGCTACTAACCTGTGTCCAAAGTGCCACAGCCACACATCTGTTAAATCCATCCAGGAATGGGGACTCCACCCCTGCCCTGCACAGCCTTTTCCACGATTAAATTTTCCTCAATAGCCAATCTAAATATCCCCTAGTGCAACTTGAGGCTGTTTCCTCTTGTCCTGTCCCTTGTTCCTGGGAGCAGAGCGCAACCCCACCTGGCTGCACCTCCTGTCAGGGAGTTGTGGGGACTGAGAAGGTCCCTCCTGAGCCATGGCCTGTCACTGTCACTGCAATGCAGGCATTGCTACTGAAGTGACAGACTAATTTCTTTGTCCCTGTCAGCCAGCATCTGTAACCATCTCCTATTCAGGCTGCCTAGTCTGGAGTACCAACCCAAAGCCCATCTCTCGTGTCTCAGTCACAAGCCAGGATTTATGGTAACACCTCCCCAGCCCACGTGTCCTCGTGTCACCGTCTCCAGAGGAGACTGGTCCAAACACAGCACATCATCACCAACTGGAGAGGAACTGGAGCGTGTTAACAACATGACACGTCCCTGAGAGGGCAGCCCAGCACTCCACTGATGCAGGAGTTGCAGCCATGAGCCAGCTACGTTAGGTGGAAGGTCTCAGGTGTGAGAAAAATCATTCAGCATCACCACATCCCATGAATCCACCCCATCCCCAGGCCAGGATACCCCCTTTGGGGCAGCCCTAGCTAAGCAGTGGGGTATCCAGGGTGTGGGCAGCCCTGGGGTGCAGGCTCACAGCTCCATCCCACCCTGCACACATGGAGCTGTGGAGCACCTGCAGCACTGGTGAGCGCCCACAGATCACTGGCAAGGCATCCCAGCAGCAAATTCAGCAGCAAATTGCCAGGGAGGAAGCCAAGAGACACATCAGGGGGACTTTCTTCTCCTACTGAGTGATCTCCAGCTCACAGGCAGCAGTGTCCCATTGGAATGGCAGCATCTTTCCATGATATTTCACTTGCCAGTTGCTCCCTGTATCTATTATTCACACCTGCCTGCAAAATTCACTTGGAAATACCTCAGGGCATTTTCCCACAGCTCTGCTCTAGCTGAAGGATCAAAATCCAGGACCAGAACCCACAGAATCACCACCCAGAATGGTGGCCACACACAACTGTGTGTCCCTTCCCTCCAGCCAGCACCATCCCAGTGGGTCCCAGTACAGCAGGGATGCAGGAGCCACAGCCCAGCTGTGCAGATGGCAGTTCTGTCCTGGGACTGGCTATCTGACAGGTTAAACCTTCCCCTGGAGAACTGGGAAGCACTCTGCTCCTGATGGGAACAGCTCCTCTCCTGTGCCCCTCACCGCCTGCTGGAAGCTTGGCCATGACCTTGGAGGTTCAAACCAGGGCAGAAATGAGACACTGGCAGATGCAAGACAGCTTCCAGCACAGCTGCTGAATCACAGCTGCTCCGAGCTGTGGAGGCACTGGGGAGCAGCTCCTGCCAGAGGGAAAGCTGGGGGGACTTGAGGAAACTGGAACTGCAAAGAGAGGGGTTTGATGAAGGGACTGTGGATGGAGAGGGAATCAGTGGGATGGTCGTGTCCAAAATGTTGCACTGAATGGCTCAACGTGCAAGGTGCCCCCCAGGGGTCTGTAGTAGGACCAGAACTAGTTCATACTAGGACTAGAACTAGTTCCTACCTCCATCAGGACACAGGAAGTGGCATCAAGCAAACCCCCAGCAAGTCTGAGAGGGAAGGGGGAAGAGAAGGGAAGAGAAGGGAAGAGAAGGGAAGAGAAGGGAAGGGAAGAGAAGAGAAGAGAAGAGAAGAGAAGAGAAGAGAAGAGAAGAGAAGAGAAGAGAAGGGAAGAGAAGAGAAGAGAAGAGAAGAGAAGAGAAGAGAAGAGAAGAGAAAAGATCCAGAGGGACCTGGACAGGCTGGAGCAGTGGGTCCATGGGAACCCTGTGAGGTTCAACCAGGCCTAGTAATGTCATGGACCTGGATCAGGACAATCCCTGGTGCCAGCAAAGACATGGGGATGGATNCAAGCTGTGGGAAACAGGAACAAAAACATCAGATGCTGACTCAACCCTTTCCTAATTTTCTAGAATTTTTTTCAGCTCTGACCAACACAACCATTTGCAGCAGGTATGACAGAACAGGCAAAGATGCAGAAGGGATGGATGGAGGAATGGAGGGCATCCTCTGGTCTCTAAAAGAGGAGAAATTTAGATTACATATTAGGAAGAAATTCTCCCTGGTGAGGGTGCTGAGGCCCTGGCACAGGGTGCCCACAGAAGCTGTGGCTGCCCCATCCCTGGGAGTGTCAGAGGCCCAGCTGGACAGGGCTTGGAGCACCCTGGGACAATGGAAGGTGTCCCTGCCCATGGCAGGGGGTGGAACAAGATCAGCCCTTAAGTCCCTGCCAACCCAAACCATTCTGTGAATCCATGATCTCATGAACTTCCAAGCCCATCCTATGGGAGCTGCTGGCACTTGCAGCAGGGCAGCTACAGGGGTGCTCTCTGTGAGAAGATCCTCACCAGGAGCTGCCCCTGTGCCAAACAGTCTGGCCAAAGCTGAGACCATCAGTGACAGTGCCAGAAAAAGGCTACAAACAATGTCCAACAGCAGCTGTGAGCAAGAAATGAGAGCTTGTGAGAGAAAAAGCCCTGCAGAGCCTGAGGCCAGTGCAGAAGGAGGGGCTGGAGGTGCCCCAGGCACCAGAGCAGAGCTCTCCCCTGCAGCCCATGACGAAAACCATGGTGAGGCAGATGTGCCCCTGCAGATGTGAAGGATGCCATGCTAGAGCATGGGAATGTGTCCATAAGGAAGCTGTGACTTCATGGAGAGCCCAAACTGGAGCAGGCTCTCTCTGCTTGTAGACTGAAGCTCTAACTGTGGCCCTAACACCCAGAATCATTGCCCACTCACACCATCCCCAGCCCTTGCCATTCAAGACCTTCAAAGTACCCACACATGCTGCTGTTCACCCCAAACTCTCTGAGCAAAGAGCCTCAGCCTCACCAGGACCTGAGACAAGCTAGGGAGCGTTCACATCCATGGTGGGGAAGAAGCCAGGAGACAGACACTGGTCTGGGCTCTGGAACATGCATGAAGCCAACTCCTAAGTCCTCTCACTCCCTCAGTCCCTTTGCCAACAGCTCAAGCTGGGCAGAGGGGATGGGGACAACCCAGGACACAGCAAAGGAGCCTGACAAGGGAAAACAAAAATAAATCCCAAGTCCTGATTGAGCTTTTGGGCAGCTCACGACACCAAATACTGCCCAGCTCAGGAAACAGGAGGTCCAAGTGGTACTCAGGAATGTCCCACAGATGTCCAGGCCACGTGCTTGTGTGTGGGTGGTGAACACCAGTGTGCCAGCTCTGCCAGTGGGACTCCAAGCCCTTGGATGGCAGGCAGGCAGCTCTGGGCAGGCAGCAAGGATCAGCCTGCAGGGGCTGTGCTGGCAGCTGCCAGAGCAGCAACCGCTCCGAATCAGCAGCTCCCTGGCACTTCAGGAGGCAGAGCCCTTCCAACCAGTACCAGCAGACGGGCAGCAGTGCCCCCACGGGGATTAATCATCTCCCTGGGATGCAGGGAACCGTTACTTCCCAGCCCTCCCCAGCTGGGGCTGCACCCACAGCACGGCAGCCTCGCAGCTGGCAGCACCTCGGATCGGCCACGGGGGCAGCGGGCAGAGACCCTGGGGAGAGCGGCTGGCACGGCTGGCAGAGGAGCAGAATGGGCTGGAGCCTCGTGCAGAATGTGGGTGGTGTGTGAGGCTATAAAACACAGGGATTCTGGGGGGAGTTCAAGGGGAAATGGGAGATATTTGCTGTCTGAATGTTTTCTCCTAAAACAAGCGCTGGGAGGATTTAGAACGACAGTCAAACACTCGAATACTGCAGGGATTTTGTTCACTGTGTGAACTGCCTCTAAAAAGGAACAGGATTATCAGGGAATCATTTAGGTTGGAGCAATCCTCCAAGATCAGTGAGTTAACCCAGCAGTGCCACCACCAGCCATATCCCCAAGAGCCACATGCACACATTTGTGAAACCCCTCCAGGGACGGTGACTCCACCCTCATCCTTCACAGCCTATTCCATTGCCTGACCACAATTTCTGTGAATAAATTTTCTCCAATCTTGCTACATCATTTTTTTAGAGAGCAAGAAGGTCCTTCCTGAGCCTCTTTTTCTCCAGGCTGAGTGCTGTTTTTAGCACTGGCTAGAACATTGGATGCAGAACCACACGCTGCACAGCGCCACAGCCATGCCACGGGCCAGCACCACTGGACTGGCCATCCTATTGCAGGTGTCTTTGTTTTGTCACTATTCAGAAGGAAAAAGGTCCCATGTATCTCAGGAGCACTCCAGAAGCACTATTGGTTTGGCCTGAAGTGGAGCAGCTGTAGCCCCACTCCTGAAGGAACACAGCCAGCTCACAGAGTTGGGGAGGGCAGGGGACAGCAGGGCAGGGCAGATGTGCACAGTGCCAGCTTTGCCCCAGGCTGAGGCAGAACAGCTCATTTCACCAGTTCCTGCCAGTTCCCAGCCTGACCTTGAGTTGGTTTTGTGAGGAGCTCTGCTCTGCATGGATCAGTCAGGGATGGGGCAGGCACCCATTCCCACCCTGATGCCAGACCCACTCTCCAGCTGGGCTCACCTGGCTGCTGCCCAGGCCTGTCAGGGCTCCAGGAGTGTCCTGGAGCTGGTCACATCACCATCCAACCTGTTCTCCCAGCAGGCTGTCCAGTCTCCCACTGGCTATCCTGGCTGTCCCCCCTCAATTCCTCTTCCAGTTTCTCCTCCATGTCTTACCAGCTGATGTTGGCAAACTGTGGGCAGCCAAACTGACTGCAGCACCTGCAGCTTCCACAGCAGAGGACCCCACCACCAACCCAGAGAACCCTCATTTCCAGACATGACACAACTCCAGGGGTAAAAGGAGCCATTTCTGGCAGGCTCCAGCCCTGTCCAACTGAGGTCTCCCACTCTGTACCCATGGTCTACCCTCCTTGGCACGTGGCCACCCACCCACCCAGCAATGTCCCAGCCCTCCACCAGACCCAATCCACCTGGATACCCCCTGAGAGCTCCCAGGGTCCTTCAGCATTTCCTGCTCTGGCTACCACTTCCTCAGACTGCTTGCCTGAATTCTCCATTTTTAATTGACTTCTTCTCCCTCTCCTCCCACCTAAAGCACAGCCACACACACTTCCCTGCCACAGGTGAGTACAGTCACCCAGGGACACACACAGCCACTGCCTTTCCAAATCCAAATGGATTTTCACCAATAATTCCTCCTCAAGCTATTCCCAGCAGTTTTCCACTCATTACCCCTGACTCTTTCCCCTCTCAATAATTTAGTTGTAGCTTTGTAGAGTCAGTTCTTGGAATGCGCCCATAGCAGGAGCTCCTGTGAGCCCACAGTGGGATCTCATGGGTGATGCTGAGGCCCCAGAGATCCCAGGACTTCTGGCCATCCTCCTCCACCTGCCTGTGCTGCTGCCCAGCTCCACTGCCCAGATCCTGCTGCTCCTGCTCTCGGCATGCCTAGAAAGCACCAGTCTGCCACACGTCAGAATAATCTCAGGAAAGAGTAAAAGGATTTAGGGTTTGCTCAGCTCAGCCCTCCTAAACCCATTTCTGCAGATAAGGGATTATCCCCAGTGTCAGCACCACCACAACAGTGATTCAGCAGGAGAAGGCAGAGCTCCAGCTGCTGGGGCTGGAGGGGATCTGCTGCAGAGCACCCTCCCCACCCGAGGGTCCCTGCCCCTCTCTGCCCACACAGGCAGCACCCCAGAAGCCACAGGGCTGGGTGACACGGCCCATCCAGCAGAGGTGTGGCTCCCAGGGGTGTCAGTGCTGTGCCAGCCGTGGTGACAGAGCTGCACAGGGCAGGGCTGGCTCCTCACGCCTGCATGCCAGGCTGCCACTGCTGATCCTGCTGTCTCCTTCTCCCAGCACCTTCCAGAGCAGCCCCACATTTCTGTTCTTCACCCTCTGGTCTTCACACCCCCCTTAACACCTGCCAAACCTGAGAGCCAAAAGCTCGAGGAATCCCAGTCATGTCCATGCCATGAGGAGGACTGAAGGGATGGGGAGGGGATGGGGAGGGGATCCTGGCTGCTGGAAGAAGATGAGAAACTCCACCACAGACCAGTGTCTGTGACACTCAAGAGCTGTGCCACTGATGCCACCAATGCCACCCAGCATCCCACCCGCTGGGGACAATGCCAGAGCCCAGCTCACTGCCCACCAGAGCAGGGTTCCTGGCTGCTACACAGGGGTCTCTGGCTCTTCTTGTCCCCTTGGGATACAGGGCCCAGCTGGGAACCCCTCCAAATCCAGCAGGAAGAGGCAAGGAGAGCCTGAGGACACCACGTGGCACAGGCAGCCCCACAGCCCACTGCATCCAGTGATGGCTGGGAGAGCCTGAACTGGGGCTGAGCTCTGCCAGTGCAGACAGCAAGGGGCACAGCTGCCATATCCCTCACATTTTGGCTCCTTTCTCTCCTTCCTCCCTCTTTCTAACCCCCCTGTACAAAAAGACTCAGGCTCCAGGAGGGGGCCAGCAGAGCCACTGTGCAGCCAGCTCAGCTCACCCATCCATGCACAGGGATCCCGGCCAGGGCTCAGGAGCAGCCAAGGCTGGAAACCACAACAGGAGTGGGACCAAATTCACACACACACACAGGATGAACCAGCAGAGAGACAAGGGTGCCACAGGCAGCACAGTTCAGGGCAGTGCTGGCCTCGTGTCCCCTCAGCTCCAGGGCTCCTTGCTCCCACTCCATCCCACAGAACAGGGACTGGGGCACTGTCCTGGGTGACACTGCTGCCAGCCACACAAAGGCAAGGAGCCACAGGCCCCTCCTGCACTGAGATGGGAGCAGCAGCACCTCAGGCAGCAAGGATGGGCTCCTGCTCCATGGCCACCTCCTCACTGCCCACCTCATCACAGGCTCTGGGGTGCAGCAGGGAGTGCTGCCCAAAGGAGGGAAAGTTTTCCAGCAGCAGCAATAATAACACAGGTTCCAGGAGTGCCACTAACCCTTTGGGCTAAATTAAGCCCAAAATAATTACAGAACAGCTGATTTTGATTCTTTTTTAACATGAATCAGACTGCCAGTTAATTGATGTTGCCATTAATCAGACTCCAGTTAATTGATATTAACTCTGCTCTCTGTGGTGGATCACCCAGCACTGCTCAGGGTGAGGGAGCAGACAATGGGTGCTGCTGATCATGGAGCTGGGGTAGCAGGAGAACTGCAGGGGAAAAGGGAATATCACCTGGAGTAACACATTCAGGGGAAACAAAAGGAAAAGCCACAGGGGCACAGGAAGAGGGGACAGGGATGTCCCAGGTGCCCTCACTGCAGCGTTGGGGTGATGCACAGAAAGCCCACGTGTCCCATTCCTGGGGCAGCACCCAAGGGCTGGCAGTGGGTGCCACCCCCTGGGCACGACGTGGCTGCAGGAGCCTCACACAGGTGGTGGCAAAGGGAAGGTGAGGAACAGCATCAGTGCTCCTGCTTCCATGACCTAACACCCCTGGCACCCATGGCATGAGCATCCCCACAGCCATGGCCTGAGCATCCCTGAATCCACAGCCTGAGCATCCCTGAATCCACAGCCTGAGCATCCCCACAGCCACGGCCTGAGCATCCCTGAATCCACAGCCTGAGCATCCACAGCCTGAGCATCCCTGAATCCACAGCCTGAGCATCCCCACAGCCATGGCCTGAGCATCCCTGAATCCACAGCCTGAGCATCCACAGCCATGGCCTGAGCATCCCTGAACTCACACTGAAGCATCCCTGGCACCACAACCTGAGCACACCTACGTCCCTGCTCGCCCCTGTTCTGCCTGCACCCCATGGCACCCACTGGACCAGTGCCAGGAGGAACTGGGCTGGTTTAGAGCTGAAGGGTGGCATTTTGCCAGCTTGTCCCCAGAGACCACGGGGAGGGCTGGGCTGATCACTCCCTGGACAGCTGCGCACAGGCTGACACACGGCCCAGTCCCCTGCTCACACACAGAGGAGTCACCGTGACTTGCCAGCCCTCACTGTCCCTGTCCTTCAAACATGCACTGCCTGTGGCTACCCAAGCACAGCACCCACCACCCAAGCACAGGAACCCCAGCCCATCCCACACAGACAGATCCCAGCTTCCACAGAGAGAGTGAAGGCCAGCCCAGCAGGAAAAGCTCAAGAAATGCTGACCAGCCCTGGAGACCTCATACCCTGGAGTACCCCACCTCTAAAACCAGAGCTGGGGCAGGTGCTGGGGCCTGGGAAGGCTGGGGTTGTGCAAAGCCCACACAAAACACCTGAGCTGCTGCAGTGACCTGCCAGGATGAAGCCAGAAGGACAAACAGCTCCTGAAGCAAAATGTATTTGTTCCTGGGCTGCCCTCGGTGTGTAAATCGATCGTACAGAGTCAGGCTGGAAAGGAGAAGACCACTGGAGGGTATGTCCTAGAGTGGCCCTTCAACAAGGATCACTGGCAGGAGAAACAAAACTCCTCCAAGATGGAGCTGGAGCAGTGTCTGCAAGGGTGACAAAGGTATCTGTGTGACACAGGGACAGGATGAAGCCATCTGAGGCACGGCGTGACATTGCCATAAGGGCCATGTGTAGCATCAGCACCACACTGCTGGGGATGGCAGGCCAAGTGAGGTACTGGAGACAGTTTGGGAGATCCTGGACCCCCACAGTGGGCAGAGGAACCCCCTTCCCTGCAGCAAACACCCCTCCAGTCTCTACATCACACACACAGGGGCAGATGGCACCTGTTCCTGCTGTCCCCTCGAGTGTCTGCTCTGCTGCCACACCATGCCCTTCCCACCCTGCTGAGGCTGCTGGTGAGGACCATGACATCCACCAGCTGCACTGCTGTGTGTGTCCTCCAGCCTCAGTCCCACTCCAGGAGCTGCAGGAAGCAACCAGAATCATCCAGCCTCCCTGGGCCACTCACAGTTTTATGCCCATCAAAGCCACTCCACATCCTGACATCCAACCAGGCCAAGGGCAAAGTCCTGCATCTGGGTCAGGGCGATCCCCAGTGCCAGCACAGAGTGGGGGGAGGCTGGAGAGATGAAGGGATGGATGGAGAACACCCTGCAGAGAAGGACTGGAGGATTCTGGGGTGTGACAAATGGGACACGACCCAGCCATGGGCACTGGCAGCACAGAAAGACAAACGTCTCCTGGGGTCATCCTCAGCAGGTGGGCAGCAGGAGAGGATGTTCCCCCTCTGCTCTGCTCTCCTGAGACACGCTGAAGCTGCCTCCAGCTCTGAGGTCCCAGCACAGGACAATGGTGTTGAACTGAGAGTGGAGTCAGGTTGGACACGGGGGGAATGTCAGACCAAGAGGGGCTGGCACAGGTTGCCCAGAGAAGCTGTGGTTGCCCCATCCCTGGAAGTGTTTAAGGCCACATTGGAGTGGGCTTGCAGCAAGCTGGGACAGGTTCCCACTGGACAGCCTGCTGGGAGAACCACTGGGATAGTGGCAGGTGTCCCTGCCCACAGCAGGGGGTTGGCATGACTGCCTGGGCAGGGGCAGCTCCCAGCTCCATTTAGGCTGCAGATGAAGGGTGAGAGCAGAAGATGAACAGGGGGATAATGTTGCTTTTGCCTTTTGTGTCCAGGACATGCCCAGACACCTTCTCCCAGATCCCTTGCCCTGCTAGGGCTACACTTGCTTCATCTTCAAAGTCTGATGAAGTCTGGGCTGTCTCTGATTTCCCATCTGAGGGAAGCTGGGAGAGTGTGAAGGAGCAAAGAGCAGACAGGAGAACAAAGTCACCCTCACCTGTCCTCTCCACTGCTTCTCCCAAAGGAGCATCACAGTCCTGAGCCTGCAGCCTCCAGCACAGCACGACTGCAACTCCTGCTTTTCAAGAAAACCTCCTCCCTGCCCTGCTGGGACCAGGCACCAGGGGAAAGTAGCCCCAGAAAACCACTGCACAGGGGTTAGTGGAGCTGAGAGGGCACAGAAAGCCATGTCTGAGGGGGCAGCTCCAGCAGGATCCAGTCCCAGCCTTGCTCCTCCAGCAGCACCAGAGCAGCAGCTCCTTGGAGCACACTGGGCTTCCTGCTGGGACACACTCCCAAAGGACTGAGAGGTGAGGTTGTGCTTACAGGAGAGCACAGAGCCAGCTCACAGGGGTCCAGCCAGCACCAAATTGGCTTTTTTACACAGGCCAGTGCTACCTCAATGGCATCAGACAGGAGTGAGCAGCTACAGCTCATCTGCTTGTCTACCTGACACATCTCTCCACCAGAAAAGGAATAATAGGGGTCACTCTCCAAGGAACTCCCAGCAGCCAGAAAGACTGAACAAAGTCACCTGTGCCCTGGTGTCAAACACCACCACCCTGAGCCTGCACAGCTAAAATTATCAAGCTGCAAGTCAAGCTCCCATGGAAGTGAACTCCCCTTCTGTCCTGGTGCAGCTGTAAGGGACTACTTCCAGGTGTGAAATATTTACTGGGTCTCCCAAAGCCTGCGGAGACAGGCTGAGCTGACAGGCTGACAGACACAACTTGGGATCTGAAGATTCATGTTCCCAGAGGCAATCCATGGAGCAAACAGCTGCGTTACATAACAGTGCTGGGGAGCCACGGCGCACGGCCACCGGAGGGATGCAGTGCTCAGAGAGGAGGAACGGCAGAGAACCCTTCCTGACCACTCCAGGAAAACAGCAAATGTGATTTCATTGCTTGCTGGCTGGAATGTCACCCAAAGCCACCTCCTCTGGGAAGTGGCCTGGACCAAGAACCAAAGCAGGAGCAGCTGATTGCAGCGCCAGGAGCAACAGCCGCAGCACTCACTGAGAAGGATTTTAGGAATGGGTTTACCAGGAGCTGTGACTCAAACCTGGAGTAGCACAACGACGGCCCCAGCCCAAGGAGGAACACAGCCCCTCAGCTTTGCCAAGCCCACCCCAGTCCCACCACAACGCTGCCCAGCTGGGTGGGGAGACATTCCCAGTGCCCCTGCAGCCAGGTCCGACCCTGCTGGCACCACGGCTGTCACCTCTGTGTCTCAGTGGCAAAGCCAGCCAGCTCCCCACCCACTGGGCTCCAAAATAAGCCCAGGCAGCAGTAGCAAGCCAGATCCAAAACCAGTCTGTGCAGCCAGAAGAGGGACCAGGAGGAAGAGAGGGATGAGCCCTTCCATGAGACTCAGGTCCTGCACCTCACACGCCTGGCAGGTGAGTAAAGCCAGGTCTCACACAGACACTGCATCTCACCTTCTCCTGCAAACAAAGAACACCAAGGGCTTGCATCTGCCTAAGCACAGCCACTTAAAAAGCAGATTCCAGTGGGATTGTGCCCATGGAGTCCCCCTCTTGTATTACTGACCCTGAGAAAGCAGCTATGCAGGTGTAGCCACTACACATCTCTCCATCCATCCCTCCCTCCACTCAGTATTCCAACAGCAAGGCCAACCACTGCCCATACATTTCCCAGACTACCAGCCCAGCTCTGTTCCAGTCCAAAGCCCCACTCCAAAGTCCTCCAGCTCCAGGAGGGACCCGCTGATGGTGTTTCAGGAGTTTGTATCTCTGAGGGAGAAGTTACACCCACACCAAAGCAAGCTGCACAGCACACGTGCCTCCAGACAAGGACGAGAAGTCCATGACATTCTCTGCTTTCCTGGAGGAACATTTCCTCTCCTCTTGCAGTGAAGGTTCCACATGACACTGAAGTACTTGGAGATCACTCAAAAATAAGCAAGGTGCTGTTCCAGAGGGGACAAGCAGCACCACAAATCCCTGCAGAGAGCAGCTTCTTGCCCTGATGTCCATCCCAGGTGTCATTCCTGGCCATGTTAACCAGCAAACTCCAGTGAGCACATCCCAAAATTAGCTTCTCACAACCTACATTTTAGTGTCCTTTGGCTCCATCCCCCTGCCATGCCTCATGGGAACTTGTTTCTGAATTTCCAAATTAATCTTAATAAATTCACAGCCCTAGGTTACAAATTTGCATTAATGAGCAGGTTCTCTGTGGGTTCAGGAACACAGGAGGGTGGGGGTGAGGCTGCCAGCACAGACAGTGACCTGGCAGAGCAGGTTCAGAGGTGGCCACCAAAATGGTCCAAGGGCTGGGACAAGGGGCAGTGGGGTCAGACTGGACATGGGGAAGAAATGTCAGACTGTGAGGGTGGTGAGGGGCTGACAAAGGCTGCCCAGAGAAGCTGTGGCTGCCCCATCCCTGGAAGTGTTCAAGGGCACACTGGACAGGGCTTGGAGCAATCAGTCCACTGGTCTGGATTTAGGGTGTCCCTGCCCATGGATGGATGATCCTTGAAGGTAATTTCCAACCCAAAGCACTCTGTGATTCTGAGGCTGCCCACTGCTGAGCCCACCACACCCCCTGAACACACCACAGTGCTACAAATCACTGATTTCAGATTAATTAATGTGTGGGCTCCTCTCTTCCTGCCCAAAGAACTCCTGTTGTGACAAACTGAACTCTCTACAATACCAAGGCAAAGTAACACTGTGAAACAAAACCAGAAGCACTTCCAGTGACCTGGATACTTCTGGAAGTCATGGGAATGTCACCACATCTTGTTCACTGCAGATCTCAGACTTTTGAATAGATTATTATGCTTTTAGGCCATGAGTGCCCTTTGCAGACCCAAGTGGACCCCGTGGCACTGCAGCAGCCAGGAGCACAGCAGCTCTTCTCTGAACACTCCCAAACAGGAACACTGCAACATCTCACAGTGAAAGCACAAGGGCCTGCAGGATGATGGAGCAATAGCCTGAGACATGTGAATTCCCCTGAGAAAATCCCTTGCTTCCAGGCTTGGCCAAGGAAATTTCAGCTGAGGAACAGCTGCCGGGAGAGGGGAGCCTGAGACAACTCAGGAAGGGCCAGTCCTTTCAAGTAATTACAAAATCTACTGATCTGACATAGGGCTGGACAGAGGGCAAGGTGTGTGGGCACCCTCCTGGGACCTCCAGGCACAATTCCACAAGCAGATGTGGAATTGCACTAGGCAGATGAGAAGTGGATGGGAAAAGGGTAGAGAGAGAACTGGTCTCAGCTTTCCAGCCCCTAAGCTCTGGGAAAACAAGGAGCACTCAGCCCATGGAAGCAACACCTCTGCCAAAATGAGGGCTGGCAGTGGCCTGGAGCCATCCTGCAGGGTCCAGTCCTAACTCTGCCAGATCCCCCAGACACCCAAATGTTGTCACCTCTTGAGTGCTCAAATCCCTAACTCCAGCTCCTGGCAGCAAACCTCTTCTCTGGAAGACAAGGCTGGGGAAGAAAGAGGTCTGGAAGGGATTCTGGAAGGGATAGATTCTTTGGCCAGCCATCAACAAATTGTCCCCAGGACAGAGATGCAAGGTCCCAGCTGCCCACCTCTGGCTCAAAGAGGAGCTGGAACATTTCTGGGCCCAAGCAGGTGACACTTGTTCTGTTCTGCCTTATCCACTCCTTTGGATTTTCCCAGGCAGCCCAGGGCAAGACAAGAGCCAACCAGCACAAAAGCAGCCACTTGCTCTTCCCAGTCTCCACAGTGCCCCATCCTTTCAGAAATCCCCTTCACTGGACTCCCACCAGTCACCAGGCAAGTCCAAGCCCTCCCTCAGCACCCAGCCATGGCCACCTGCAGACAGACACAGGGGATTGTGCCTGGCTCCATCACCCCATCAGGGAAGCCACATGCCCACAGGACACTCAGAGCTCACAGCTCACTCACTCTCATCAGGGTTGGGTGAAGCCAGAATGGCGCTGTGCTTCCTTTTCACTTCTTCCACATTCTCTGAAATTTTATCAATGAAGCCTCGAATTTCTTCCACCTGTGAAGTGAGACAACAAGACAGGTGGTCTGTGACAGACCTGGACTTTAGGAAAGTGAAGGCATTATTATACTCTATTCCAAAGCAACCATGACGTGTCTGAACCATAGCAAACATCCTCCTGGATAAATATTTTCCAGCTTGAAACTACAGCACCACTGTGGAATCAGACCTTCTCCATCCCACCAGCCAGCTCTGAGTCACAGCAGTGCAATACAGACTGTATGCCCTGCATTCTTTGTGATACACTGAGAAACTTCTGGGATTTATATAAATCAGCATCAGACTGATTCCCAGACTCTGTGCCACTGGCAGAACACTGCTGAGACTGCACAAGCCAGGCTGGTAGCAGCTCAGTCCTCCATGGCTCCTTGCTCCACAAAAAGCTCCAGAAATGCCCAATTTGATCCTCACCCCTCATTCCAGGGAGGCCATATTTTCCAAAAGATCCATTCTGGCATTTTCCCTGCACTTCTGTGCTACAGGAAGACACCAGCATCGCCCAAGAGGGGAAACCTCTGCTGTGTTCTCCGCCTGCCAGGCTGCTCACCCTCTAGCTCAGTTTTCTCCTTCGGCTCACACCACTCCTTTGCTCATCTTCCTCCACCTGCACATCAGATTTATCCCAGTTCCCACTCCATTGCCTGCACAGATCCATTTTAACACCCCCCACACACATGCCATGCTAAGGGTGTGCTAAAAATCCGCAAGCAGATCTTACAGCCACCCACATGCCAGAAGACAACCTCTTGTTTGGGAACGGGAGGCACAAAATTAAATCAATCCCATGCAGAGACTGCTGCTCTGCAGAGGCGCTCTGGGGAAAGGCCTGAGAGCTGCGTGTGAGGCTTCCCTGCTCCCACTGCCTGGGCAACAGCCTCGCTGGGTTCTGGAGGAGCAGGGGGAGCAGGAAAACATCCATAGGGCAGCACAGCCTCAGGTCTGCAGGGAAGCCAAGTTCCTGATGTTCAGCACTCAGCACAACCCTGAGCATCAGCTGAGCAGCACCAGCCAGGGCAGGACCTCCATCCCCATCCCCAGTGGCTGCAGGGAGCCTGGATTGCTCACAACCTGCCCTGGTGCCAGCAGAAAGGTCTGAACCAGCTTCAAAGCCACACTGGAGGAACAAAGCTCTCACCTGCTCAAAGAACTCATCCATGAAACGATCCCGGTCCACACTGACGGTGACTTCATCATCATCATCACTGTCCTTCGCCTGCAACAACACAGAGAGAGAGAGAGAGAGAGAGAGAGAGAGAGAGAGAGAGAGAGGGAGAGAGAGGCATCAACGAGTGCTCGCTGCAGAGCTCATGGCTCCATTTCAGGAGCTCCTGGGAGCATCTCCCCCTTCTCCTGTGCTCACTTGCTGCAAGGAGCTGGGACAAACACTAGCCAGAGTGTGGAACACCCCAAGCACTGCCACTTCAAGCCCCCAGGACTCTGAGAGAGCAGAGAACAGACACATGCAGCAGTGAGGGATGGCCAGAACCCCACGGCAGCCAGTGCCCCACAGGCTGCCCTCCGCAGCGAGCATGGGACACAGCCAAGGACACCCCACATCCAAGGAGTAGGAACTTCCAGGGCACCCCCAGCCCTGTGTGAGCACATTGGCTCTGCAAGGAGCAGGAATGGGAAACACCACAGATTCCACCATGGGAAACACCAGGATGCTGCAATGGGAAAGCATGAGGCATGTCACGATGGGAAACACGAGGGATGATGTGGTGGGAAAACACAAGGGATGCTGCCATGGGAAAGCATGAGGGATGTTGTGATGGGAAAACACAAGGGATGCTGTGGTGGGAAAACACAAGGGATGCTGCCATGGGAAAGCACGAGGGATGCTGCAATGGGAAAGCATGAGGGATGATGTGGAGAGAGAGAGAGAGAGAGGCTGCAATGGGAAAGCATGAGGCATGTCACGATGGGAAACACGAGGGATGATGTGGTGGGAAAACACAAGGGATGCTGCCATGGGAAAGCATGAGGGATGTTGTGATGGGAAAACACAAGGGATGCTGTGGTGGGAAAACACAAGGGATGCTGCCATGGGAAAGCACGAGGGATGCTGCAATGGGAAAGCATGAGGGATGCTGTGATGGGAAAGCACAAGGGATGCTGCAATGGGAAAGCACAAGGGATGCTGCCATGGGAAAGCACAAGGGATGCTGCCATGGGAAACACAAGGAATGCTGCCACAGGAGAAAGCATGGGCGATGCCATGATGGGAAAACATGAGGGATGCTGTAATGGGAAACATGAGGGATGCTGTCACAGGAAACACAAGAAATGCTGCCACAGGAAAGCATGAGGGAAGCTGCAGTGGGAAACACAAGGAAAGCTGCAATAGGAAACAAGACATGCTGCAATGGGAAAACATGAGGAATGCCATGTCAGGAAAACATAAGGAATGCCATGATGGTGAAAAGAAGGGATGCTGCCATGGGAAAGCACGAGGGAAGCTGTGATGGGAAACACAAGGGATGCTGTGATGGGAAAATAAAAGGAGTGCTGCAGAGTGCAAGAAAGGTGGGAGCAAACAGATAATACAGCAGAACTAGTAAAGTCACAGCAGGCAAATGAGGGGTTGTCCTTGTCTGCAGAAGCATGTGTGTCATTGTCACCAGAGATGAAAACACCTCCTGTCCCAGCAAGGCGGGGGATGCAAGCTCTCAAGGGAGGGAAAAATTACAGTCCTCCACATAAGGAGACATTTAAAAGATTATTATCCAAAGCAGCTACATGACGGAGGGAAATGGAAAATTAACAGGTTGGAAGTTTCCTCTTACTCCATCTTTACAAGAGAAAAGAAGCCAATGGAATGGAGATTTAAGGCAGGACTGCCTCTGCTCATCTCATGATGACTGCAGTTTTTGCAGACAGTTACACACCACCCCATGGCCACTCTGCACTCTGCAGAGAGGTAGCCACTACAGTCTCCAGAGAGAACCCTCTTACATTGAAATAAGCCAGATGAAATATCTATCTTACCCCTTAAAACTGTCTTTCCACCCTACAGTGACTGAATGGATCATCCAGAGACCTCAGCTTTCAGCCTTGCCACCACTTGTGGCACTTTTTGCCTGGGTAACTCACACACAGTTATCCCAATCATCCAGAGCCTTTGTGATCAGAGAGCTCCCACAATTCTGGTGAAAATCTCACCCTGACAAGGAACAGCAGGCATGGTGCTGCTCTCACCCACCACTCTATGGGCACAGAAAACTGTGCCCCAAAGTCTGAAATTGTGCCCATTTGTGTCACAGCCACTCAGGCCAGGAGCTGCCTGCACAGTGAGGCTGGGGCATGGCCAGAGCTGCCAGCCTGAGGATGGGTTGGTACATTTCAATCCCTCCAGGGATGGTGACTCCACCACTGCCCTGCACAGCCTGTTCCTTGGTTTGACAACCCCTTCTGTGAAGGCATTTTGCCTAATATCCAACCTAAACCTTCCCTGGAGCAACTTGAGGCCACTTCCACTTGTCCTGTCTTGATAACCTGGGAAAAGAGAGTGACCCTCACCTGGCTCCACCCTCCTGTCAGGGAGTTGTAGAGAGTTAAGAAGGTTCCCCCTGAGCCTCCTTTCCTCCAGACTGAGCCACTCCTGGTCCTGCAGACCCTTCCCCAGCTCTGTTCTCTTCTCTGGACATGCTCCAGCTCCTCAATGTCTTCCTTTTTGAGGGGCCCAAAACTGACCCCATGATTTGAGATGCCTCAGCAGTGCCCGGCCCAGGGGACAATCACTGTCCTGGTCCCACTGGCCACCTATGTGCTGGTACAAGCTGGGGCTACACAGTCCCTGCAGAGGCACTGCCTTCTGCATCAGCCAGGGCCAGCTTTTTCCCTGAAGCTTTTTGCTTCCAAAATTCTGCAGTTTGCTCACACCAGGTCCACACCACCTCTGCCATTCCTTTCAGCAGTCACAGACCAGCACTGAGAGCCAGAGCACAGCTGGGGCTTCGGGCAGAGCTGGATAATGACCACATCCAACACCTCCCACACCTCCCTGGAGCCAAGGGCAGGATGTGGCTGCAGGCTCTTTGAAATCCTTCCTGAACACCAGTGCCACCAGACAGCCCAGTCCCTCCCCTGTCCCACGTCACCAGTGCTCCAGCCTTGCTCAAAACCATCTGAGCACAGTGACAGCTGTCACTGCCCCAGCCCTGATGCTGACTGTGCCATTCCTTCAGCCAGCAGCAGCCTGGCTGTAGGCTCAGGTCCACTTGGGGTCAGCAGCTGGTTCCAGAGCAATGCCCATGTGTGCTCCATGGCTGCCAAGCACTCCCCCAGCACCCACAGCACATGGGAGGAGGGCTCACCATCGAGGAGGTCACAAGGAACCACGTCCTAAAGGTAGGAATGTGTGCACAGATCTTTGCTACAGAGACACAAGTACCATCCATGGTCACATTCCACTCTACATGTCACACGTGCCTGCTAGGCTTGTGCTGTGCTGGATTTGAAGCACTGACAGCTTTTAAGCATCACACACTGCTGGGTGGTACTGAGAGCCCACTGGATGGGCAATTACAACACAGACTCCCACCCACACCCCCCAGGGTCTTGGACAATGCCAAGAGATCCCGGGGACACAGGCTGTGAGTGATGGAAGATGCACCTGCCAATGCAAATGCCACCCTGGGTGCATGTGGCCAGCTCAGGGGATCTTTGTTCCCCCACCTTGCTAAGCCTGTCCATGTCAGGGACAAGGACATCCACACCAGCCCCCACAGACAGAGGGACACATGGCCTGCCTGCAGCTCCTGCCATCCCACCATGCAGCCAGCAGGATGGCCATCTGCAGGGAGGGGTCAAAGGAAAGGGGGCTGAGAGCACCCTGTGAGGCTGGATCAGGGGATTCTGATGGTGACAAGTGGGACATGACCTAGCCCTGACAGCCATAAAGACAAATGTCTCCTGGGCTCATCCTCAGCAGTGTAGGCAGCAGGGGAGGGAGGGGATGTTCCCCCTCTGCTCTGCTCTCCTGAGACACCCTGGAGCTGCCTCCAGCTCTGGGGTCCCAGCACAGGACAAGGGTGTTGAACTGAGGAGGGTGGAGTCAGGTTGGACATGGGGAAGAAATGTTGGTCCATGAGGGTGGGTTGCCCAGAGCAAATGTGGCTGCCCCATCCCTGGAAGTGTCCAAGGCCAGGCTGGATGGGGCTTGGAGCACCCTGGGACAGTGAAAGGTGTCCCTGCCATGGCAGGGGGTGGAACTGGATGGAAGCACCAGTCAGCCCCTGCAGCCCTGTACAGAAAAACACACCTTCAACACAACCTCCCCACAAGCCTTTCCAGCATTTTTGCCATCATTCTGGCAGCATCTCAATTTGCCAGCATTCTGAGCCCCTTTTTTGAGGCCTGTGAGCAGAGTATTCCCACTGTTAATTTTAAATGCAGGCTTGTACAGAGACCAGGAAGGTCAAGGACTGGCAGCAGAGGGAGAGCAGCAGGAGAGCAGGCACCTGCCAAGGTGTTCTTCTCCTTGTCACCTCTTGCTTGTCCCTTCCACATCCAAAACAGGCCTGGCTCGTTGCAAAGGTGTCCCTGCCATGCTGCCTAGTCCTATCCCTGCTGCCCACCGGACCCTGCCACACCCAGAAATCCTGCAGGAAGGGGACCCACCCCCCAGCAAGAGATTTCTGCCAAAGCCACACACAGCCTTGTCAGAGGCACTCATGGCTGAGGGCAGCCCGCTCCTGGGAGCACAGAGATGTTATTTAGGGCAGGCACTGGACAGGGGGAGTGGCACAGAGCCCAGCCAGAAGCCCCATGAAGAGGAAATTACACAGATGGAGCCTGCTGGTCAGGAGGGCACATGTCACTTGTCACTCCGGGCTGGAGAAGGGCACCATCTGTCCAGCCCACGTCACTGGGAACACCCTGGTGCCATCCTGCCTCCACCCCCGAGCCAGGGAGATCATCCCACCCCACCACCCCAGCCCTGGGCCCTGGGCAGCAGCCATGCCCACTAATGGGTGACTTGGACTGAACCAGAGCAGATGGCACTGGAGAACAGCTCGGGCCATGCAGGGCACTGGTGGATCAGCTGCTGCCAGCGTCTCCCTCCACTCTGCCCTCACTGCTCCACCCCGAGCTTGAGGTGTCCCCCCACGATTAATTCTTGTACAAAAGCAGGAATGAGGCCAAAACTTTCCAAAGGTAACATGAAGCATCACACAGCCAACAGTGTTTTGGCTTTGTGCATCCCAGCTGTGAGCACCCCAGGTTTCCAAAGTCAGTGGAAAGCTCCTGTCTCAGCCAAAACTACCTGCAGGTGCTGCTCAGCACAGGCAGCAAACAATTCCCAGCCTGGGAGCTCACAATGTCAGGCACTCCATCCTCACAGTGTCCCTCCACTCCTGCCCCAGGCCCTGTCAGGCAGCACCAAGGACCCAGGGCTTCCAGGCTTTTCCCCCACACTGGGGAGGTGAGGATAACCCTTCTTTTGCAAGGTTTTTATTTCTCCAGAGACCGTGCAGTGGCACCATGTGGGCACGGTCCCAGCAGCTGGGATGGCTCTGGGAGCTGCTGCCTCTTCAGTGCCACTGAGCAGCAGCAGCTAGATGGGGAGGGCAGGGCAGCCAGAGCTCCTGTGGCAGCTTTCAGAGCCTCACAGGGCTCAAAGTGCCCTCCACAAGGGCCAAAATCCCAAGTGGAGGCAGAGGCAAACCATGATACCAGCCCTGACAAAAAGGAGTAGTGGATGGGAAGACATCCTGGCTCTGCAGGTTTTGTAACCAGCACATTCTAATAAATTAATTACTGAGGAAATTACATTCTCCTGGTTCCAACCCACCCCATTCCCTCTCCAAGCACCTTCTGAAAGAGGCAAAGGAGCACAGAACACCTGAAAAGACCTGATGCTTGCTCTCCTCCAGACAGCAAAGCTGGCAGGGCGGGCTGTGCAGGGCATAACCAGGTCTGTCACCCCAGCAGTGGCCACACGCAGCCCCAGGTTCTGTCCTCTCCTGTCAGTGCTGCAGATGGATTTGACCATGGCCAGATGCATCAGGGAGCTGCTGCAGGCAGCTGGGGCAGGGCAGAGGAGCAAGGGGCTCAGGCCCTGCTGGGCACACCTGAACCCAGACACATCCCCCCAGCAAGCCCTGCTGGCACACGTTCCTGGAACATCCGTGCCCAAACCTTGCTGCCCCCAGCACCCACGGGGCTGTGGGCCCAGGCCATGCTGCCTCCAGCCTACCTGAGACAAGGCAAGCCCCACAAAAGCACAAGGGAAAGAAAAAGCCACAGCAGCTGCCATCCCCCTTCCAGGAGCACTCAGTCAAGCACAGAAAGGCCTCATCCCCAAGATGAGGGGGCTGCTCCACGCTTCACTCCCAGGCTGCATCTGTTTGTTTTTATTTACCAACACCTCCGTGCTGCTCTGCCCAGCTGAAGAGATTCCAGCCATCTGGGCTCGACTTGCTCTGTAGAATTATGTTCTTTTTGTAGCGAGACCAGAACAGGGCGGGATGCAGGGGCTGCTCCTGGGGGTCACGTCTGGGGCCGTGTCCCCACACAGAGTGGCACTTGGGGGTCCCACACCCAACAGCAGCCACCTTGTTCCCCATGTCCTTGTTCCCCATGCCCAAACCCCCCAGGCCAGGGCACTGCTGCTGGCACCGAGAGCTCCCAGGGCAGCTCGTTCTGGGAAGGACAAGGTCAGAATAACTCAGCAGCGAGCAGCACTGACATCTCAGCCATCTCACAGAGCCTAAAGGACACAGGAGAGTGCACAGGAGCCCAAATCTCTGGAAACATCCCAGCCTGGCTCTGCCCAGCCTCGCCTGGACAAGGTGCAGGGCACCCATGGATGTCCCACCCCCAAGCAAGTCCCTCACCCTGGGGCTGCCCTGACCTCCCCACACTTCAGGGTTTGCTTTAGGTATCTGCAGCAGCCAAAAAAACCCTTCAAGCAGGGCTGAAGTGCTGTTCCTGAAGGTTTCCAGGGAGGTGGTGCCAAGGCTCAGGATAAGGACAGCCAGAGGGTGTGCTCCCAGGAGACAGCCCTGAAGAGCTGACCCACCCAAGACCACGATCTAAACTGCCTGTGGTCTCAGCCTCAGCCCCTTCTGCAGACCACAGAGTCCAGCTGTGACCACAATAAATGGGCCATTCCATGGCACACAGGCCCCAAACTCAGCTGTGTCCCATGCCAGCACTAAATCCAGCTGGCAGCCTGTCACCAGCAGTGCTCTCCTGGGATCAGTGCTGGGGCCAATCCTGTCTAAAAGCTTTATCAAGGATGTGGCCAAGGGGATCGAGGGCACCCTCAGCATAAGACACCAAGCTGAGTGTGATGCTGGGTGAGATGCTGGGTGAGATGCTGACCTGCTGGAGGGATCTGCAGAGGGATCTAGATGGGCTGAATCAATGGGCCAAGGCCAATTCTGTGACATTCAATGAGGCCAAGTGCCAGGTCCTGCACTAGGGTAACAACAACCCCATGGAATGCTCCAAGCTGGGGGCAGAGTCACTGAAAAGCTGGGAAAAGCTTTGGGGTGCTGGCCAGCAGTAGCTGAAGACAAGCCCAGGTAGGCAAGAGGCCAATGGCACTTGGCTTGTGTCAGAAATAATGTGTCCAGCAGGACCAGGGCAGTGATTGTCCCCCTGAGGCACCACAAATCCTGGGGTCACTTCTGGGCCCCTCACAACAAGAAGGTCATGGAGATGCTGGAGGGTGTCCAGGGAAAGGAATGGAGCTGGAGAAGGCTCTGGAGCACCAGGAGCAGCTGAAGGAGCTGGGGGACTCAGCCTGGAGAAAAGGAGGCTCAGGGGGGACCTCATTCTCTACAACTCCCTGACAGGAGAGTGGAACCAGGTGGGGGTCAGGCTCAGCTCCCAGGGAACAAGGGACATGACAAGAGGAAATGCCCTCAAGCTGTGCCAGGGGAAGTTTAGCTGGATACTGGGGAAAATTTCTTCAGGGAAAGGGCTGTCCAGCCCAGTTGCCAAGGCACAGACTGTGCAGGGCAGGGGTGGAGTCACCACCCCTGAATGGATTTAACAGATGTGCAGTGGTGGCACTTGGGGCTGGTGCTGGCCTTGGCAGTGCTGGGGAAACAGCTGCATTTTAGAGAGCTGTTTTCTAACCTAGCAAGGTTAGAAAAGGTTTTCTAACCCAAGCAATTCTCTAATTCTAATATTCACCAAAACCAGCCCATACCTTCCCACTAACAACTTTTTTTATGAATAAAAGTCCAAGGCATAGATGACTTCAGCCTTCAGCAACATCTGCGTGAGTCAGGTGGTGTTTCCAATTTCCAGCACTAGCAGTGCAAGGGAGAACACGATTTCCAAGAGTTTTGTCCTCAGGTGCTGGCTTGCATTCCTGCAAAATAATTCCCAGCCTTTGGCACAAAGTTCAAACCTTTTATCAGAAGCACGATCACTCTTAAGCTCAGTTTTAGAAGCAAACAGATAAAATTCTCCTTAACTCTGAAGAACAAGTGCCAGAGGTGACAGAATTGCCACCAGTCCTGGAGAGGGCAGTGATCTGAACTCACTGACCTTCTCCTGTAGCTCTGAATCATGGACAGCACAATCACCCACTGCAAAAGCACCCGTACTTTACAGCCAGTACTTTATAAATTTACAGTCATGGCTGAAGAATAATTTGGTTAAAAATAGACTTAAATAATCTGAAATTAATTTCTTAACATCCTCTGAGTGGCATCATCATTGTCACAGCTCCTGTGCAGACCAGAGCTTCCCTTGGGCAGCAGCAGGACCTGCAGCCACAGCACTCATCTCTTCTGTCCACCCCAGTCACCAGGGTCAGCACTCAGAGAGCTCTCTGCTGGGATCATCACCATGCTTTGGTGTCTGCCAACGTCACCAAGCCCTGGTGATGCCCACTAGTGACACTGCAGCCTGTCCTAGGAAACTGTCAGAGAAAAAGGAAAGAAAGCCTCAGGCAGAGAAGGTGACACAGGCAGCACCACAACTCCCACGGCTGTGGGATCAACACAGTCTGCAAAATGGTGATCCTTCAAATCCCATCACCTCACCTACACACAGGCACCCATGGAATATTGATCTGGAACAGGCCTTCAAGGATGCTCCAGTCCAACCCCCTGCCATGGGCAGGGACACCTTCCACCAAACCAGGTTGCTCACATGGTCATGAAAGCTCAATGGCTTTTTTGGTGGTCTTGTCTAGACCCTGTAAAAGAACCTCAGCACCATCCAGGTGAGACACTGATCCTCCCAAAGGGCAAAGGTCCTCTGGAAAACCAAACCAGTCATTTCATACACAAACCCAAAGCCTGACAGAAGCTGATGGAAGAGCAGCACTGGCAGAGAACAAGGCAGAGCTCCCAGTGGAAAACCTGCAGCACCCATCTGCAGAAGTACAGCACCACAGAAGTGGCCACAGTGGCAGTGCTCTTCTGAAAAGTCACAGCACAGTGAGCAGAAAACTTCATTTCTAGTTATTTCTCATGAGAAGAAACTCAAGTCTGCAAGTATTCACTACACCCTGGAAAACTGCACTGTTAACAGAAAGCTCAGTCCCACCCTGCAGCAAATCCTGACACTGCAGAGCCAGGTGTGTCCCCTGAGCTGGGCTGCATCCTGAGGTGCCTGGGCATGCCTGAGGAGGAGGAGGCAGCAGGGAGGAGGAACCTTCTCCCGTAGAAAGAATATGCTGGCCTAGGAGCAAATGGACACAATTTGGGCAGGAGATTTGGAATTCTACAACCACTCAGGAGCTGGTCTAGTGGAAGATGTCCCAACCCATGGCAGTAAGGTTGGATGATGGTTCTCTGAAGGTGCCTTGGCAACTGAGGGGAAACTTTTCTTGAGCCTGAGCTCTCCAGGGCTGCTGGAGCAGAAGGACTTCCTTTTGTCCTCTGGATGTCCCCAAGAAGTTTTGGCCAACAGATGTCCTGGGCTGCACTCAGTACTTCCATCACTCCTGCAAAAGGTGATGGAGGAGGAGACCCTCCTGCCAGGGGAGAGCAGCTGCACCACTACGGAAAATACTCGGGGTACCACTGAAAAACGTTGAAAGATGTTTCAGAATATCTCTCATGTGGCACCTGAGCACCCAGAAGTCTGTCTGCTGTGCCAGCTCCACCCCGGGAAGTGTTCAAGGTCAGGCCAGAGAAGGCTTAGAGCAATCTGGTCTGTCAAAGGTGTTCCTGCCCATGGCAGGAACCACAGGGTCTTTGAAGGTCCTTTTCAAGCCAAACCACTCTGTGAGCCCATGACACACCACATGCCTGTCCCCTGTTCACAGCCATAAGTCTGCTCCCTGATGTGGGGGGCAGAAGCAGTGCCCTCATTTCCAACACCAGCCCTGGTTCTGGCCACTGCAGGCAGGGGCACAGGCAGAGGTGCAGAGGTGCCAGCAGCCTGTGACACGTCCCCTCTGCCCTCTCCCCTTCTTTCAGTTCAGCAAAACTTTCTACTCCTTGTGCTTCCACAGTTGCCTCATTTCACATTTTTCCTGAGCAAAGAGCCTCTTTGGCTCCGTGCCTGGTCTGGTCCTGACACAGCACTGCTCCATCTCCATTTCCCAGGCTGTCCTCTGCTTGCCCTCCCCTCCCCACACATCTCCTCCAGGATCATCCTGCAGCCACCATGGTGCAAGGACACTCCCCTGAGGCAGGTGTGCTCAGGTCACCTGGAGCCACAACAATACCTCACACTCTGTCTTCCTGGTCTTCCACCTGGGCTCACTCTCCTCCTTTTTGCTAATATACATAATTTTCTGGAAGAAGCAATTTATCACAGTACTTAGCTTAATGAGCCTTACTGTACATGTTCTGCCTGTAGTGATAATTTTGCATATTTCCTGAGAAATCTTGTTAATGGGGAGATACATGGCAAAACAAACATTTGTACAGATTCCGAGCAGCTCACACACAAAGACACCTCGATTAAAACAACGGGGATGGGACTGAACCCTTTTGGCTCCAGCCTCTCAGCCATCCAGTGCACAGCTGATGTATCTGGCTGCACTCATTATCACTCTTATCACTCTCTGGTGCCCACACATTGACACCAGGTCTCAGTGGGTCAAGAGTATTCAAGTTGACTTCCATACTTCAAGTATGCAAGTTGACTTCAATGGGAGCACCAAACCCCCATGCACCAGACCTGAAGCTCCCCAACACATACCAAGGGGGCTCAGTGTCCCCTCTGAGGTCTGTCTGTCCCTCAGACCCTGTCCATCACCCCACCAGACCCCTCCCAGGCTGGGGACATGACACAGCACCCAGAGCTGACCTAGAGTCTGGCCTTTGCCTGCAGCCATGTTTAAAGCACAGAAAAAGCTTTTCCCAGTTTTTGTCAGTGGGGACATCCAGAGGAGGACAGGAAGTCCTTCTGCTCCAGCAGCCCTGGAGAGCTCAGGCTCAAGAAAAGTTTCCTCTCAGTTGCCAAGGCACCTTCAGAGAACCTTACCATCCAACCTTACTGCCATGGGCTGGGACATCTTCCACTAGACCAGCTCCTGAGTGGTTGTAGAATTCCAAATCTCCTGCCCAAATTGTGTCCATTTGCTCCTAGGCCAGCATATTCTTTCTACGGGAGAAGGTTCCTCCTCCCTGCTGCCTCCTCCTCCTCAGGCATGCCCAGGCACCTCAGGATGCAGCCCAGCTCAGGGGACACACCTGGCTGTGCTGCTCAGTCTTCACTGCTGGGCTCTGCTGGGCAAGGAGCAAGGTGACAGGGGTGATGTAGATGAGCCCTGCATGCTCCTGTGTGAGGTGTTCTTGTGTTCCCCAGCAGCTGGGGGGTCTGAGGGGTCCTGGGTGTCCCTGTGCTCCCAGCAGTGGGTGCATCTCACCCCTCCCAGACCCCAGGGGAGCAGCCAAAGCCTGCCACAGTGCTCGTGAGACTGGCAATGCTCCAAGGGCAGCCGTGATGTCTGACCTGCCACGGCAGCTCTGCACCTCCCCACCCCCAAAAATCAGCATTTCAGCAATGCTAAAACCCGTCAGGCTGAGGCAGAGCAGGCGGAGCTGTGGACACAGCCACCGGCTGTCACCCGCCACGTGACAGCCCCACTCCCACTGGGAGGGACACAGGACAGCTGAATTATTTACGTGACCCTTCGGGTTGAACAGAAGGGCTAGAAAGCACTCACGGCAATGAAGAGGGTTAAAAAAGGAAAGGAAGATGGCATCTAAACAAATAAATATATTCATCTCCAAGGTCTGTAGGGACTTCTGCAGCCGGGGGGTTCTGGAAAAGATGGAGACGCACAAGGCCTGACCTCTGCAAACAGCAACTGTGGTCGACTTCACATTTGTGCCCCCAGGAGAGAAAGCCTCAGAAGGAAGAGTATGGAATTAAGAGGAAGGGATGGAGCGAGGTCGGGCTGTGAGTCCTGGGGCACTGCTGCAGATTTCACTGCCACAGGAGGGGAGAGGCTGGATCCGCAGAGCCGGACCTGGAGCCCACCCTGCTTCCTCTCTCCTTTTATTTTTAACTCCCATCTCCCACAACTCCCACTGGCAGGAGGCAGTGCTGGGAGCAGGAACTTGGCTGTCAGGAGTGGGGATTCAGCCAGCTGGGGAGGGCAGTGGCACAGCACAAACACACAAACAGCACACAAAAACAGCTGCCGGACATGAACAACGGGCACAGGAGGAAAGCGCACCCCAAAAAATGGACCCTGCCCATGGCTGGGGGGTTGGAACTGGATGGCTCCTTCCAACCTAAACCACTCTGTGATCCTGTAACACTGGCACATCTACCTCACTTCCTCCCACTCTCAAAACACCATTCATAATTATTTTACCATTCAGACCTGTGTCACATCCTGGAAATCCCAACATCTCACTCAAACTGAGCTGTCAGCTCTATGGCAGGATGGAGCACCACAGGACTCTCACAATCCTGCATGGACACACCATCTCATCAGGGCTGCTTTTGAGGGTGTTGGGGAACACAACCAGCTCCAGATGGGCAGGAAAAAACACTCACAGCCACAGCTGTGGAATCTGCACAGAAGCAGCTGTAAACAAAGCTCTGCTCAGCCTCATCCAAAGCATCCTGCACGGCCCATCCTCAGCAGCTCTCCTCCACAACAAGAAGACATGTTTTATCTGTAACTTAAATTTCCTATCCCTGGTCCAGAGCAGACCTGGGCGCACTACCCCCACAAGGGCACTGAACAAGCTCCAGCAAGTCTGATCCAAACCAGAGCTGAGGTTCAGAAAAGAGCTGGGATTAGCATTTTGAATTTCAAGTACCATTTAAAAAATCCCATTAAGACATGGAGCTCCTGTTCTGTAGAGCAGTGACCGCCCTGCATCCCCTCCTCTCCTCCAACAATGTCAGCTCTTTTTTTATTAATCCTTCTTTTTTATCATCCCTGGCAGAATTTCAACACTGTATTAACATGGGAAGAATCAACCCAGGCTATTAATGAGGCAGCAGAAGAGGAAACAAGTTCAAACGCTCCTGACTCTGTGTCCACTGCAGCACTTGCTCCTCCCTGGCGTCTGCCACCACCGAGGGTGTAAATCCATGCTGCCTCACGCACTGCAGTCCTGCCAGGGGGCACCCACTCATATTCGGGACAAATGGATGCTCAAAAGCATTCCTCCATCCCCAGGAGTCCCCGGGAAGAATGCTGCACCCTCAGCATGAGGCTGATGAATAAGGAGCAGCAGCGGGAGTGATGCGAAAACACATTTCATTTTTCTTAAGGCGTATTTAAAGGAACAGAGAAATTTTAAAATACTCCATGGCATCACTTCTCAGCCAGCACCGGCTGCCAAAAGGACATTCATGAGGCTTCTTTTTACTATTATTATTAAAAAGCCTGTTTTCCAATCCCATTTCACAGCCTGTGCTGCTGGTGGAGACAGAGCCCCATGTTTGGGTGTTTTCCAGGCAGAGTGGGGAGGCAGCTCTTGGGGGAGCCTCTTCCTCCTCCAGAATCCACAGCCACCCCCGGGCACATACAGCCACCCCCGGGCATTCAGAGCTGCCCGATCACCCCAGAGCTGCCCATCACCCCCGACAGCCACCCCCTCGGCCCCTTGCTGGCATCACCCCAGCTCCATCCTCCTGGTTTTCAGACCAAACCAAACTCCCAGCCAAGCGATCCTGGTGGCAGCTCTGATGCCCGACCAGACTGGACACCCACAGCGGTCCCCAGTGCCCCTCGCTCTGTGGCAGAGTCCTCCCATGGGACAGACCCCCCTGCAAACCCAGGCGGCTCTGCAGCGCCAACCGTGAAGTAATTAAAAAAAAAAAAAAAAACAACCAAAAAACCAAAAAACCAACAACAACAAGAAAAAGCACTAGAGGGAGGACCGGGGGGTGGTACGGGGCGGGGGCTGGAGCAGCACTCCGGCATTTCGGGCTCTGCCGCTCCGGCACTGCCGCTGTCCCCAGGGCTCGGCCCCACGCGTGGGCAGCAGCACCACCGCGGCCCCGGGGGTGCAAGAGGGGCTGGGGCACGGGCGGCAGGGGCAGCGGGGACACCGGAGGCACCGGAGGCTCCTGCCACCGATGCCCCATGCGCGCAGCCGCCGCCGCCTCCCACCGCCCGCGCTGCGGGACCGCGGGGGGCTCGGGGCCTCCGCGGGACACAGGACCGGCTACGGCCGCACACGAAGCCCGAGGCCTCCCGGATAGCGCGGGTCACGGCGCCGGGGTCAGCGCGGTGCTGCAGCCGCAGGCGCCCCCGGCCCCGCCGCAGCGGCTGCGCCCGAGGATGAACACGCAAAACGGAGCGGGGCGGGCGCGGCGCGGTCCCGGGTGAGCACGGCACGACCCCGCCGCCCCCGGGAGCCCCCGCCCGCACCGGGACAAACACACGTCCGCATCCGGTCGTGCCAGCGGAGATGCTGCTCCGCCGCCGCGGCCCCCGGTACCGCGCAGATCGCCGCTCGCACCGCCCGCCGCCGGGGACAACCGGAGCGGTCTGCGGAGTGCGGACGTCGCAGCCCGGGGGACAATACCCTCTTATCCCGACATCCTGGCGATATCCGGGGGCTCATCCCCTGCTCCCAGCCCCCGCCCAACCTCCTCGCCGCCGCCGCTCGGGGCAGGGCGGCCCCTGCTCAGGGAGCGGGATCGAGACGGCTTCGGGCGGTCCCCGATGGGGGCAGAAGGCTCCCCGCATCCCCCGCATCCCCCGCATCCCCGGCTGCGCCCCGCACTCACAGCGCGCAGCTCCCCGGTCCGGTCCTTCATCCTTGCCCCGCTGCCGCTGGGAACGGCCAGAGCGCGGGGAGGGGCGGGCGCGGAGCATGCGTGGAGCGGCGCGCAGAGGGGCGGGGGGACACCGCGGGGACCCTACCATGGCGGGGGCACTGGCAGGGGGACACTGGCAGGGGGACGCTCACATCTCGGAGTCACACTGCGGGGAGGCGGCACGTAGGGTGTCACATCGCGGGGAGGCGACCGGGGGAGGGGGGACGCACAGCTGGGAAGGTCACAGCTACAAAAGGATGTCACCGGCGGGGGCGGGGGTCGCCCCGGGGGAGAAAAGAGGTGTCACAGCTGCGGGTCACACCCAGGGGACCTCACACGTGGGGGCGTCTCATTTACGGGAAGTGGTCTCACTGGGAGGGGTCCACGAGAGAAGGTCACAGCTGCGGGTCACACCCAGGGGACCTCACACGTGGGGGCGTCTCATTTACGGGAAGTGGTCTCACTGGGAGGGGTCCACGAGAGAAGGTCACAGCTGCGGGTCACACCCAGAGGACATCACACTTGGGGGCATCACATTAGACGGGGTGTCACACTTAGGGAGACCACAGGAGGAAGTCACATCTGGGAATAGCTTCGGGAGAGATCACACCGGGGGAGGTCATACCTGAGGGAAGTCACATCACGGTGCTCTTAAGGGCGTGGAGGGATGCACAGCAGGGCAGCCCCAAGAGCAGGGTCACCCCTGGGTGTCCCTGGGGCGGTGGTAGTGGTGCTGGGGGTCCAGCAGACAACGAGGTTTGGGGGCATCAACAAGACGGGCTGGCTCTGACCCCCAGACTGGGGACAAGCAGGGCATAGATCCACCCTGAGGACCCCAAAGCCAGGCTCGTAGGGAGCAGAGAAGCGCCAGCAGGGCTCAGACAGATGCCGCCAGCTGCCGCTTTTGGGGAAACTGGCAGCGTCGGGGAGACACCCCTCTCCCTCCCCGCTGCCAGGGATAAAATGGAGCGGGATCTCCCACAGCCGGGGTCTGCCGGTTCCTGCAGGTCCTGGGGCCGTTGGATCCAGCCGCAGGGCCACGGGTCGCGGTTCCCGCAGTCTGACACGTGTCCAGCATCCCTGGGGTACCCAGTGCTGGGGTACCCTGCTGCAAAGGCTGGGGGTCTCTCCGCGGGTGTTACGGCCAAAGCCAACGCAGCTCACCCTGCCTACAGCCCCGCTCACGGCTCACTGGCCCGCACACCCCACACACCACCCCACTCACCTCGCCCAGCCCCGCTCACTGCACACTGTCCCACATACCATGCACGGCCCCGCTCGCCCCGCACAGCTCCACTCTACCCCACTCACCCCGCACTGTCCCGCACAGCCCCGCTCGCCCCACAGAACCCGGCTCCCCTCGCACTGCCCCGTTTACCCCGCAGGGCCCCGGTTACCCCGCTCCCCCTGCACTGCCCCGCTCCTCCTGCAGAGCCCCGTTTATCCCGTTTGCCCCGTTTATCCCGTTTGCCCCGTTTATCCCGTTTGCCCCGCTTACCCCGCACCGCCCCTCCCTCCCCCAAAGGTGAACCCGGCCGGGGCTCCGAGCGCGGCCCTGGGGCGCGGCGCCCCCTGGCGGCTCCTGCCAGAACCTGCGGAGCCGCTCTCCGGTACCCCCGGTACCCCCGGTACCCCCGGGGCGGGGCGGGACGAGAGAGGGTCGGGGCTCGGGAGAGCTCATCCCCCCGGGACAGCACCGCCGGATTACACCAGGGCCTCCCCAATATTCCCATATTATCCTATGCGTGTTCTTCCCCAAATTATCCATCCCTTTCCCACTTTACTTCCTCTCTAAAACATCCCATAATAAACTCTGTGCAGTCCTCCACATTCCAAACGTATTTCATTCTTCCAGACTGCTATAGCCCCTCTCTCTCCAATGGTGCTTTGACACCAGGGCCCTGGGCTGAGGCTCTACCTGGACAGGGTGTCCCTTCCTCTGAGTCCCTCATTTGGGTCCCTATGTACCCCTGTGCTTCTGTGCTCCTCCAGGCTTGTGTGGATGGGACTTGTGTGGAGTGGGTTGGTCCCAGGAGGGACCCAGCCAGGCACTCTTCGGGCTCCCCTTCCCACCAGTGTCTCTCCATGCTCCCTTCCAGGTGGGCAGAGGAGCTTTATTGCACATCCCAACAGTGGGATAGTTCCCAGCACCAGGGACTGGCTGAATTCACCCAAGTGACAGGAGTACTGTGGACTTCCAAAAGAGACACCACTCCCTCTGCTGTCACCCCCATGAGCTCTTCCCACAGGCCAGGCTGGGAGTTCACCTTCTCCTTGCTGTGGTGGCCAGACACATCAAGCAGGTGTCTCTCCTGCCACCAGCTCCCCTCAAAAGCACTGCAAATTCCATCCCCAAGCCCACACTTGCATGCACAACCCACCCTCTAATCCAGGAGAAGCTGCAGCAGTGGGTGCAGAGTGCCCAAAGTCCTGCCTGGTGCCAGCACCTCAGTGCCCAAGCACTTCTTCAGCCTCAGCACCTTCTCCAACTGCCCTTGGGATCCTCACGGAGGGCTCTTGGCACAGCATATGCTGCCATACCCCTGCCACAGGCTGCTGGTGGTTTCTCATGCCCACCCAAGCCCAACGCCTCCAGGAGGAGCCTCCTCCTCTTCCCAGGCAGCTGCTTCACTGCCTCACAAGAAACTGGATCCTTCTGCATGATGCTGCCCTTGGGCTTTCCTGGAGACCTGGGATCACCAGGGTCAAGGCTTCCTGCAGGGGGAGGGACCATCTTCCTCCCAGAGATTTGAAACTCCTGCTCCCAGCCATACATGTATTAGCTTGAAAACCAGCTCCTTGCACACCAAGAAGTGGAGCGGGAACAGTTTTTTTTGGCCGCCACCATCCAGGTGCCTTCAAAGAGCTCTGATGTCCAGGGCCACCCATGGGCACCTCAGCTGGGAGTGCAGGAGTAGGATCCCATTGTGCTGAGAAGTCTCATTGCTGGAACTTAAGCATTGGGCACAGTTCAGGTGCTGGGCACAGCTCAGGTGCCAGGCACAGCTCAGGTGCCAAGTGCAGTTCAGGTGACAGCACAGAATTTCTCCTGTTGGTGCTGCACTTATTTACTGCAAGTTATTAAGGCAGGGGCTCACTCCACCCCAGTGAGGGGGACACAGACCTTGTTGCTGTGAATCACTCCAGTGCCAGGGATGGTCTCACTTATGGAAGGATGTACAAAGCCACCACCATACTGCAAGGGAAAGACCTTGTCTGGTGTCAGAGCAGCCCTCCAGTGCCCACCATAAGGTTTCATCTGCCCTAACCTCTCAGCATCCTGTCGAGGGAAGAGGCTGTTCCCAAGATGGTTCCATGTGTCCCACACTCTCCGTGCTCCGGCTCCTTGTGTCACATGCTCTCCATGCTCAGCATTCTGCAAGGCAGGTGAGAAAGATTAAGATTCTAGGCACAGCTCTGTCCTTGTCCCTCCACAGAGCCAGGACACCATGCCCTGGCTGCCTCAGCTGACACTGGGGATGAGTCCAACCACACTTTTGGCTATTGCCAAACTGGAGCACCTTCCCTTACTGGAGCTAAGGCTGACAGTCCCCTGCCTGTCCCCTTGTGCCACTGCTGTGGCCCCACACTTGGCTCTCTCCAAACTGCCACAGCTCACCACACCAGGCTACAGAGCAGGACAGGTCCACACTCTCCTCCATCCCAGACCTTGAGCATGACCACCCCACCTCCATGTGAAGGACCTTTTTAACCAGATTTCATTTCATCAAGAGGCTTGTGAATAAATATTTCCTCCTCTTCTGAGCTCTGTGGAGTGCTATGGAAGCAAACATTCCCACTTGGAAAACTTCTCTGCCTGCTACACAACAGCATTTTCCATTTCCAGACCCCACAGCTTCCCACCTCCAGGAATGCCTGCAGGTCCCCTCTGTGCTGGCTGCCACCACCCACCTCAGGGCTCTGCTGCGTGGCAGGAGCTGAGACGAGGGACAGAGCAGGAGCTGACCCAAAGAGCTGAGACATGGCTGTGGGGTGACCGGTCTGCCAAGAGTCCCAGGCACACAGGAGCTCATGGAGGGGGTCACACAGGTCTTCACTTGTGCTACAAGCAACAGGGGCTTGCAAATCCAGGGAGCCAGAGGCACAGCTTGCTGGAACAGTGCCTGTGCCTGCAGCACTCAGCGTATGGATGGATTTTCAGGTGTTAGGCAGCCCAAAATGCAGCACAGAAACCCAGAGACACATGAGGAATTATAGAGATGCTTTGAGCAGAGGCTGCAGAGGATGGCTGGTGCAGCTGCAGCACATCCAAGATCAATCCTGTCATTCCCAAGGACTTGCCTCCATCAGGGGAGACAGAACCATACCTGCCAATGCAAGAGTTCAGACACGCACAAGGGGGTGCAGAATAAATCCTCAACAGAAACACAGAGGAAAAGCAAGTGCTGGGCTCAGAGTGAGGCTGACAGTGCAGACATGATGGAAATCCAGAGTGCAGCCCTGAGCTGCAGCTTGGCTGCAGATCAGAAACCACCTGAAGCTGCTCATTCATTCATTTTTCAGTCACTGCTGTCACTTCAGGGACACTATTCACTTCGGAGGGACAAGACAGAGACCCTGGAACAGCTGCCGGAAGTTATTTATCGAGGATTAGGCTGGAAAGCTGCTCATGGAGGAACAGACCAGAGTCGCAGAGAACATCAGTGCTGAGGGAGCCAGGGAGCCATTCTCTGTGCCAAGAGCACAGGCCAAGTCCTGTGGCATAGGAGAGACAGGATCTCAGAGGCAAGGAAGGGATGAGCTGGATGGGCCACTCCACACCACCTCCCTGCAAGGCAGACTCACCCCTCACCCCTGTCAGTGCCCACAGGGAGATGCCAGGGAGGGCAGGAGCAGCAGGGGGGGGGAAGGTCCATGTGACCACAACTGCAAGTGGATCCAGCTGGAGGCTCCCTCTCCCCACTCGAGGGAAGCAGGTATGTCAGTGGCAATTGCTCCAAATGCTTGTCTCCATGCCAACAGCCATTAAAAGTTGTATTTAGACAGCTAGCACAGGCTGCAATCCCATGTGTCCAGGGATGGGAAGATGCTGTCCCATGGTCTTTCCAGGGACAGGACTCCTGTCTCCACTCTGGGGAAAGTTCATATCAGCAAACAGGGAGATGACATTGAGAGGATGGGGAACTGTGCCATGACTTGGAGAAGCTGAGGCAGGGCACTCAGAAGGGCATTGGATGGGGTGGAAAATTGGGAAGAGCCGTATGCTGTGGCTGAAAAAGTCAAAATGGGACAGGAGAAGGTAAACAAAGGAAAAAGAGGTGACCAAGGAGAAGGAGAGGCAATTCAGCCTTTTGAACGCATCTGTGGTCGAAAAAATTGGACATTATAAGGGCTCAGTATTTCCAGCAGTAGTAGCCCTTGTCTACAGCTTGTCTCATCTCTCATTCCCAATCTCATGACCAGAGCCATAAGAGCACCATGGCGCTCACAAGGACATGAGCAGAGGGAACAAGATTTCCCAGGGAGTGGCAGAGTGGGACAGGAATCCCCTAGGGAAACAACAACCACCTAAAAGGAATCACAGCCTCTCTCCACCTCCTCCTGCCTCCAGCAGCAGCCTGACAACACACTCAGGGAGCGAGCTGCCACTGCCAAGCCCTGCACAGGAAAATTTCCTACAGAAAGAAGAAAACATATGATAGGGATGATCTGTATCCTCTGTCTTTATGTAAGGAACAAGTTGAAAAACATTTCTCAGGTTTTTCACAGATGAGCATCTGTCATCTGTTACGCTGCCTGAAGAAATTTGTGCATTATACCTTGATATTCAGCCTGACCTTTCTGGATTTCTAAGGTCACATTAAGCCATGGGAAACCCATCTTCCCAAAAGCTGATCCTCTCATTCTCAGATGTGGAAAGCTTGAAACAACCTGGAACCACACACCTCCAAGACAAGTTTCACTTTCGAGCATTGTAGAAATCTTGCCAACTGTTGTGAAAGTCAGATGATTTTAAGTACAAGGACTTGTGAATAAATTATAGAGAAGTCTGATTCTGTCAGTCCTTTCTGATATTCTGTGTTACTCTAGAAAACGATTTTGACAGATGAGAGAGAAAGGGAAGCATCTCCAGCCTGCATGGCACTAGGGTTCACTTAAAACCTGCTCGAACCAAAGCAGTGAGGGATATTCAATCAAACCAAAGCAATCACCTCAGTGCAGGAACAGGGCACATGGACATTTATTTCTTGACTGATCCAATGAAGTGGGATTTTGCTCAGGTCAGCTTTACTCTGCTGTGCATTGAAATATTGGCATTAACTGCAGAGAACGTGGGCTGCACTTTGGGAGAACAGTGAGCATTAATAAAACAGCAGCAGGGAGTGAGAGGCAAAGCAGCCCAGAACTTCCCTTTGCTGCCGGAAGCCTTCCTCTGCTACTCCAATCAAAACATATTGATCCAACAATCAACCTCCAGTGGTGATTTAATAACGACCACTTAAACCCTGTGGTGCAAATGACACACTCCTCCCCTCCCCACACACCAGGCAGGGGCAGGGCAGACCTCTGTATGAAGTGGTTCTGCTGCAGCTCCTCCTGCCCAGAGCTGGCAGCTCCCCACATCCCAATCCCCCCATCTTGGTGCACATCCCAACATCCTTCCCAAATACCAGTCCTGGTGCACATTCCCACCACCCTTGCCAAACATCCCTCTTGATGCACACCCCAGGGTCCTTTCCAAGCATCCCTCCTGGTGCACATTCCAGTGTCTTCCCCAAAATGCCCTCCTGGTGCACACCCCAACAGCATTCTCCAACATTCCTCTTTGTGCACATCCCAGTGTCCTTCTCAAACACCCTCCTGGTACACATCCCTACATCCCAGCATCCTTCACAAAGGAAGGATGCAACTCCTGGTGCACATCCCCAGTCCTGGGATGGGGCCAAGCTAATGCACCATTTGAGATTTCCTGGCAAGTACCCAGTTTGGAGTTATCACAGCCCAAACCTTCCTCCACTGAGACCAAAACCCATTCCTGCAGTCTGACTTTGGTGGGAAGCTGTTCCAATCATGTGAATGACTCATCTCTAGGGTTTTTCTTTCTGTTACATTTACCCTGGAATTTCTAATGGATGATGATTTTCATCATCCAGGCTCTGTCAACTGCCCACATCCTTTTCCTCCACCAAGCTATCATTCCTGCCTTTCCCTTTTGTTTGCCTGGCTCATTCAATTTGACCCTGGAAGGCCCTGAGGGCCTTTGGGCTGAGTCCTGCCCCCATGCAGCCCAAAGCACCGGTGAGGCTGCTGGATTCAGCCTTGGACAGATGCCCATTCAGCTGGAAGTTCAGTTGGCTCTCAAAAACCCATCATAGCTCCAGTCTGCTCAAGGGAAGAAGCAGACAAAGCCCCAGAGAAACCAGAGACACTGCTGCAGCTGGTGTAGCCAGAGCTGGGGGGCTGCCAGCCATGCACAGACCCCTGAGTCTCCCTGCTAGACTCACTCTGGGACCCCCAAGAATCTACAGCAATTCCTGGCCTGTGCCTGCTGCAGGCTCCTCCTGCCCTCCCCTTTCAGTTCAGGGGTCCCCTGTCTCATTAACTCGTGCCCACTCATCCCAAGCTCTTGTGCACCCACAACACTCCTTCCTCTCACTTCTCCTGTTGAGTTTCCCTGTATGGGCACCCCTCTGGTGAGAGCTGTAGGGACAGTTCCCTGCAGTGACCTCCTCACGCCTCCAGGGAGGACACTGGGCTCTCCTCCTGCCTGTCCCCAGGGCCCATCTCCTGTTCAATCTCCCTGTGCACACCTGGTAAATACACAACCCCACTCCAGCCATAGAATCATAGATTCATGGAACAGTTTGGGTTGGAAGAGATCCTAAAGCTCACTTCATCTCAAACCCCTGCCATGGGCAGGGACACCTCCCACTAGACCAGGTTGCTTCAAGTCCTGTCCAACCTGTCCTTGAACACTTGCAGGGATGGGGCAGCCACAGCTGCTCTGGGCATCCTGTGCCAGGGCATCACCACCCTCACAGGGAAGAGTTTCTTCCCAATATCCCACCTAACCCTGCCCTCTCTCAGTGGGAAGCTATTCCCCCTTGTCCTGTCACTCCAGGCCCTTGTAAATGGTTTCTCTCCATCTTCCTTGTCAGCTCCATTCAGGAACAGGAAGGCCACAATTAGGTCACCCCAAAGCCTTTTTTTTTCCAGGCTGAACAATCCAAATTCTAGGAAAGGTGTTCCATCGCTCTAATCAACTTGGTGATCTCCAGTTCCAGCTGTGCACACCTCCTCTCCAGGCCAGATTCCTTGGCAGGCTCAGAGCATAAATGCCAGTTGTGACTAAAAGATCAGTGACATTTTCATATGTGTACATGTATATGGAAATTTGCTAGCTTAATTTATAAAAGTGCAAATTCAAAGAGCGTTTGCTGAGGGGTCTCTTCAAACCAGCTTTTACCAGCACCACTTTATTCTGTCAGGCCAAGGAGGCTCCAAGCACAACAGTGAAAAACTGCAAACAGTCTCTTACTTTGGAAGAACTGCTTGCTTGGTTCTAGTGATTTTTAATTTTAAAATTTTCCTCTAGATTCTCTCTATCCAGAGTTATAAGTAGCAAAATAATATAATTATGTAAATCTTAGTGCATCTTACACTCAGGACTCTAAATCCAGCCATAATAACGGGGCAATGAGTCAGGAACCCAACCTCATCAGAAAATTCCACTCTAACAGGATCTGCCATTGGCATCATCTCAATTAAAAAGGTGTTTTGTTACTTTACTGATAAAAAAATTATTCTCATAACCTTTTAACTCCATCCTGAGAAGCATTTCAGAGACATGCAGTTCAGCTATTGGTGACAAGCACCACAAAAACACCCAGAAGAATGTGATAAACACACAAGGCCACAATGTCAATAATGACTAAAATAAAGAGATAACAAGTGCTACATACTTGCTGAATGCTTTTCATCCTGGGTCAGTGACTACAGACCATGACAGAAAACAGAGATCAGTTCTGCTGCTCCAGCACCACATGTGGTACCTCCAGAACTGTCACATCAGCACCAGGGACACCACCCAGCTCCAGGCCAAGGACACTGCTCTGCTGCACAGGTCACACTTCCAACATATCCTGGTAGCCTCTTCCATCAAAATGAGGGGCAGAAAGCAAGGAAGGTGAACAAAAGTCCCCTCGTAATTGCAATTGCCAGATAGATTCAAGCTGCCAGACAGATCTAGGAATTACTGCAAAGGTCAGGGAAGAACAAACTCTGAGAGTTGCTGATTCCTTTTTGGAGTTTGTTTTCTCATTGAAGACTGGGACAACCTCAAACTGGCAAGAAGGGAGTGAGGAAAATGAGGAAAACAACGGAGCACCAGGGAATAAGGGGATGTTCTAACAACCACACACATGGCTGCAACCATGAGTCTCATGCTCCCTGTGAAGGAGGAACGTGCAGTGCAAAAGAAGGATGGCCAATTTGTATTTCATATCCTGACTCTGAATCCTAAATTCACAGACACATTCAAACCTGCATGGTCTGAGCTTGAGATTTTTCTTCCCATCCTTTGTTTGGAACAGAAAACACATGGAAATGTGACTCGTGCACAAACCAGCACAGCACTGTCAGTCTGCAGGGAGCTATGTTCCTCTGAACTGGAGACAGAAATAAAAATAGGGGAAAAAAATGAGAAAATAACAGAAGAAACTGGGTAAAGAGTGGGTAAACACAAGCTTTCCCAGGAAGCACCACAGTGTTCCGCAATCAGAGATGCAACAACGAACCACCAACAAATATCAACTTCAAACTAACAGCTTGAACAGTTCAAAGTTCAGCTGCTGTGCAAACGTTATCAGCTGCTCTCACTGTCTGCAAACCTTCCAGCCCCCGCCAAAGCTCTGTGGTGAACTGAGGGGAAGGTGTGTTTTCAATTGTATTCCTGAACAAAGAAACTTCCTGCTTGCCACTGCAGAGCCAGACCTTATGGGCACACAAGAAAATGCAGAATGTAACCCTTTTGTCCAGTTCTCCATCTGTCTTCCTTTGCCTTAATTTCATATATTACATGTAGCAGAGAGCTCTCTCTCTCTAGGAATGAATCAGTCTTAAGGTAGAGGTGGATTAATTTTACCATTGATTGCCCTGTACACAACAGCTAACAACAATTATCAGCATTTCTCAAGAAGATATCTACTCATTCCATTAATCTCAAACAGCATCCATGCCTTGACCTTCAACATCACTCTCTTCTCTAAGAAGAAAACTAAATTTACCAAGTCATGTCAATTTTTCTCATTATTTCCTTTTCAATCCCTGAAAAGGCGTTACAGGGTTCACAGGTTCCATGCCAGTATTTCAGAAGAAATGTGAAAAATTGGCTGTATTGTTAGAGCCTGGTAACAAAGGGCCTTGAAAAACAAGGCTCCTTTCACAGATACCGGTGGAAATGCAAATTCTGGGTCTGGAGATGTTACAAGCTCCCTCCCCCATCCGAGGAAAACAACAAAGGAAGGGCTTCTGAAGTTTCCTGGCGCCACCACTGGGACTCCTGCTGAGGGGTGGGAGCTTGTGTTGGAGGGAGGATGCCAGGTGCTCCAAGCAGCAGAGGTGACACTCATGGCTCCAGCGGTTGGGGCAGTGTAGAGGCAGAAGTGCTGATGAGGTCCTGGGGAAGGCTCTCCCGCGCTTCCTGCATCCGGCGCCGTGCCCGCTGGAAAGCCTCTGCAACACAGAGGTGACAGCAGGCCAGAATGCATGAGACAGACTCAGGGAAGGGGAGGGATGTGTCTTTTCAGGGAACATCATCTCTCCTGCTGCAGGATCCCACTTTCTATGAATAGGTTACACCACCAACACCTATGAATAGATTACAGCACCACTGGTGCTGCTCCACCTGCTGCTCTCTGATTTCTGCACACAGTGAAATCAGAGACAGAGCCTGTGCCTTACTGCCACCAGCTCTGCCCAGTGCCAGGCAAGACTGGGCAGCCCAGTCCAGGCTATGCCCTCACACAGTGGTTATCCCTCCTGCCTGCTCAGAGCTGATGCCTCCTGAAGTTTCCAGCTCAGAGCATAACATTTAACCTCTTCCATGGACTCGGAGAGCTCACAGGGAAGGAAATCACTCCCACAGTAATGGATTATCCTGAAATATCCTGCCCACTCTGTAAAAAGGGAGCCAAAGCTCACCAAGACAGAATGACACTGAAAGCCCTACCCAAAACATTGTAGACAGAGCTCTGCTGGCTGAAGCCTCCCAGTCGGTCCAGTACACTCTGCATGCGCTGTCTCAGGGCAGTGTTCTCCAGAAAGGCTCTGCACAGAAGCACACCAGCAGGTCAGGGCTGCCAAAACCAGCACAGGAGAGAGAGTTGATGCAGCTCATACTCCCTTTGCTGCACTCACTTGGACTGCTGCAGGCAACAGAGCCGGAAGGTGACGCTCCCTGTGCTCTCTGTCCGGAAACCGAAGCGGCTCAAGCGCTTTCCCTGCAGGGATGGCACAGGTTAGAGTAACCCCACAGTGAAAACAAGCGCGTTCCACCAGAGCACAAACTCCTGTGGGCACAGTCTTCCCTCCCCTCCAAGGCTGGAAAGAAAGGCACATAGTTCCAGGCTGTGTTGAGGGCAGGACCTAAACACTTGCAAGCTGACAGTGCAGTGCTGGGGCAGGGTTTTAACAACTGCATCAGGGCTTGTTCCCACACAAAGGTGCCACTAACATCACCCTGCTCATTACACCAGCAGCCACCTCTGCAACTTACTGAAGAACATGAAGTTTCTACCTGCCTCACACCCATCCGTTTCTTGCTTCAGGAAGCTGTTCCAGGCATAATACAGTCCAAATTCCTCACAGAAACTCAGGAGTCTACAGCCAGTACCAAATGCTGACCTGACAAACACTGTATAGGCAGGGGTAACGCAAGGCTTTGGTCCACGCTCCCCTACTTCTCTAAGCTACTCAGAAGGCACAGCTCTGCCTCAATGTCTGCTCATTCCTCTGTTCAGGATTACAAGACTTACAGAAGAGACATTTCTTTAGTGAGAGAGACAGGACCAGCAGCTCATCCTTGTTCAAACCTGGTCCAGGCTGACCATGGACACCTGAACCCAAGAGCAAAATGCACCACGTCCTGGAAAGAGGCTACTCTGCAGCTGAGCCCACCTTGAAGGTCGATGGTATCCGGATGTAGGTTAAGTCCTCCAGCTCAGGAGATCCCCCAATGAAAAACCTCCTCATTTCAGCAACAGTTCCCAGACCCACAGGACGCCAGGTAGGGATGGTGAGCATGTGGACACCTGGCCCAGGACAAGAGGACAGCTTAGCAGCTGTGACCTGTGATTTATTCAGTCACAGAGGACAGCAAAAGCAGGTAGATACCTGCTGACCCAACCAGGAGCTGTCTAGAAATGGAAACTGCACGGTATCAGAAATGTTCTAAAAGCATGTTCCCATTGAGTCAGCCCACCTAGTCACACAGCCACTGCTGAAAGTACCCTCTGCCCAATAGCAGCATCTACCCATAACACACAGGGGTCACTCTCAGACCCCACGTGGGACACAGAGGGTTACTGCCATTGTAAAGATGGATGCACAGCATCACCCCAGAGCTTTAGCACACCAGATGTTGTGATGGCAGTATCAAAGGATCAAGGACAGCAATTCAAGATGCCCCCCACATCCTTCTTTGCTGCACCCCAGACAGATGACTGCTCCCTTCAGTACACCAAATCCCTGGGACTGGCTGAATCACTTCCCAAGAGGAACCACTCAACTCATTCTCCCTGACAATTAACACAATGTCCCAAGGATGCTTTACCTGGACATGTTGGCAGCACCAAGGATCCATATCCTTCCACACGATACCTCTGCCAGAAATCCAGGGATAGGACCTCAAAGTAGAGAACAGGCCACTGAGGGAGACTGTCTGCAAGATGGGGAGCAGGTCACAGCTTTGGAAAGGAGACTATCACTGAGAAAAAGAATGCTAAATGCCCAACTCCACTAGTAGGAAACCAAAGAATCAGAGAATTATTTAGCTTGGAAAAGACCTCCAAGATCACAGAGTCCAATCTGTGACCAATCCCCACCTTGTTACCGGGACTAGAGCACTGAGTGCCACCTATAGTCATTCCTTGGACACCTCCAGAGATGGGGACTCAATCACCTCCCTGGGCAGCCCCCTTTCAGTACCTGACACCCATTATGGGAAGAAATCCCTCCTAGTGTCCAGCCTGAACCTCCCCTGGAGCAACTTGAGGTCTCCTCTTGTCCTGCCCCTTGTTCTCTGGGAGTAGAGCCCAACCCCCAGCTGGCTCTACTGTCCTGTCAGGGAATTGTAGAGGGTGAGAAGGGTCTCCTGAGCCTCCTTTTTTCCAGCCTGAGTCTGCCCAGCTCCCTCAGCTATTCCTTGTGCTCCAGACCCTTCCACAGTTCTGCTCTCTCTCTGGATACACTCCAGCACTCTTCCACCACAGCTCTTTCTGTATTTCTTCTACAATGACTAACATAGATTTATGGTTGATTAGTTTCCTCTACAAAAGTTGAACCCTCAGATTTGAGGCTGAAAACAGAATTATTGAGGATAAAAATTAGGGAAAATTCTTTAAGAGCAAGTCCAGACTGGGCTGTCAATTATCTTTGAGTAGACAAGACAATCTTTCGTGAATTATGTGAAGCCAAACAGCAGAACTTGTTTATCTCTGAGCTTTCCCACTGTTATTGGGGGAATATTAACTTCGATTCTCCTGCATCTCTTCAAGCATTTCTCTTTTCCACAGTGAAACAAACTCATTGTGTTTCCTCTAGTCTGAAAATTCATTAGTGTTGGTTGAATACCCAGATTCAAAGCGTACATTGGATTCAAGTGGCAAGGCATGCCACAGTGCTGTCCCTAGCAATTGTATCCACAGAGCAATAGCATTGGTGAAGAAGCAGCAGGAACAGGCAGCAGAGAAGCCCAGCTTAAAATAGAGCTGAAGTTTCAAAGTGACATGAACTATCCAGGGATTATACAGGTCACTGAGCACGTCTACAAATGTAAGACTCAGCACAGAGTTTTAGCTGTGTATAAAAATCTGCCTGGTTCTCCAGCTGCAGCATCCCAGGGCTCTGTGCAGGCACAGCAATACAGCCCTGCACTCCAGGTTTAAAGAGACAAGAAGCCAAGATCCATGTAGCTTTCCAACTGGATAAAGCTGCCTACAGCCTAGAAACAGGGCAACATTAATGAATCCATAAAAATGCTAATGGATTCCTGGGCAGGGCAAACATAGGATGTGTCCAGGGGCTGTGTGGTGACAGGCTGAACTTTTGTTGAACCAGAAACATTTCCCCCTGTCCTTTCATCTCCAACAGGACAGACAGCATGACAGCTACAGTGGGACCAAAGGATTTCAGAATAACAAGGAAACACACCTTCATCTTCTTGGGTGTAAAACATGTCCACAGTGAAGGGGTAGCAGAAGTATGCCACGTTATCCTAGAAAAAGAACAGGGCAGAGATCAGATTCCTGGACAAGAGAATTCATCACCAGCATTGCAGAGGGCATAGAGAGCTGGGAGAAAGGAGCTGATAGTAGAAAGCAGGTGATGCTGCCCAAAAAGATCAATTGCATCCCACTAACAAACACGTGACTGCAGGATGGACCGGCATAAACTCCCTAGTGCCATGTCGATGGAATAGGATGCTGAAAATAATGGAAAAGAGGAGTGACACACCTCAAATGAAAACTCAGTCAATGGGATAACTACAGAGCAGCCTCAAATTTTACAGGAGCCAAGCCAAGCACAGTATCTCGAACAATGGTATTACTGAAATGTCGTATGATAATTATTTTTGTAATATGAAAACATATAAAATACATTAAAAAGCTGATAAAATTCAAAGTCAATGTAGAGTCTCTGCACATTCCTGCCCCAGGCAAGATGGAACAATGCTTGGTTAACTCAGAGCATTGGAGAACACAAAAATCAAAGCTCCAAAGGCAATCAGTCAGCAAGAATGAATAAAAAAGTGAGATTCCAGAAAATGCTTGCAAGTAGTTTCATTTGGTTTAGTTTTATTTGGAGACAGTGGCCCCTTGAAAAAATGACAAGTATAATTAAAACAAGGAGAATCCCAAACATGCTCTGGTCTTGAAAGGAGCCCCCAACTCGGGATGTTTGCTGAATATATCTGTAGCTTGTTACACAAGTTCCACTCCAGAAACTGCCTGTTCAAATTGCTCTGCAGGTCTGAAAGTGTCCTTACCCAGCCCACTGTCTTGGTGGCACAGGTCTGCGTCACTCCTGAGAGCTGCTGGAACGGGGAGCTCGACCACTCTGAGGGGACAGGAGAAGATCAAGGCTTAGGGTGAGGCCAAACTCACAAACCAGAGCAGCTCAAAGGAGAATGTCAGTCCCTGATGATTGGGGTAGAAAGTAATGCCACCCATCCCGACATTTGCAGAATCAAGAATCATTAAGGCTAGAAAAGCCCTCCAACATCATCAAATCCAACCTGTGACCGATCCCCACCTTGTCAACCAGGCCAGAGCATTGAGTGCCATATCCAGTCATTCCTTGGACGCCTCCAGGGATGAGAACTCCACCGCTGCCCTGGGCAGCTCCTTCCAATGCCTGACCACCCTTCCCATGGAGAAATTCTTCCTCATGTCCAACCTGAACCTCCCTTGGTGCAACTTGAGGCTGTTTCCTCTTGTCCTGTTACTTGTCTGGGAGCAGAGCCTGACTCCCACCTGGCTGCACCCTCCTGTCAGGAGTTGTAGAGAGTGAGAAGGTCCCCCCTGAGCCTCCTCTTCTCCAGGCTGAGCCTCCCCAGCTCTCTCAGCTGTTCCTCCTATGACTTTTCCCTGTCCCAGGCACTGCTCTTTAGAACATCCTGAACTGTCCATGAAAAGCACCAACTCATGTCAAGAGAAAAGTAGAGCCTTATCTAAATGTACTGAGTAGCAGAAGTGGTATCTTGACAGATGTATCCAGAGAGACGAGGCAGAGCCATAGCTTTAGAAGAATTAAACATACAGCAGGATATGCATGTAAGTGCTGGGAGCCTTATTTATCCATCAAAATTTAATGTTAATATCAGCACAAAGCATGATGGCAAGCACTGAAATCAAACAAGTTCACTGTGGTGGGGAGCACAGGAAGGCTGCTCTCTGCAAGATAAGGAATGAAGTTTGGATAGACTGGACACCACCACCTCTATGTCCCAGCCTGAGCTGAGCTCTGCCATTTTAGCTCTGAAGGCCTCTGACTAGATTCCAGTCCCAACATTAATTTTTGCTGACTCCCAGCAGAGCTGGTCTGATGGACCAGCCAAAGCCTGTTTCATCTCTTAAACTCCTGTGATGTGGCTGGGAATGTGAATACTCACGGTTAGGCAACTCCAGGAAGAAATGCACATAAAGGTTGTCATACTCATAGCCTTGAGCTGAAACTGAGAAGAGAGAATGAAATCCAGCTGTTTGATTCCATACAAATTCTTCCAGCATTCACTGTAGATGTTTGAGAGGGCCACCATCAATAACCTCAAGGAAAATCAGTCACTGCTGGAAGCTGAGAAAAGTCTTCAAAGTAACAGGAGATGATCTACAGAGAAGATTGCTTCTCCAGACTAGCACTGTCTCTGGTTCACTAACCAGATGAGGGAGTTCACACATTTAATTGGTTTCTTTGGGAAGTTAATAGATATTTTAGCAATCTGCTTTCCTTTTTTCAGATCTTGGCCTTCTTAGAACAGCTACAGCATTTGTAACCTCCAATCTCTAAATGCCTCTCAAGGGATTAGTCTGCAGGAAATAGGGAGGAGAAGGAGATAGTAAAGGATTCTAGGGCCTCTTGAATCTAGGGATTCAAAAATCCTTGGATCATACCCTCAGCCACACTAGCACACCCAGGCTGGCCCCTAATATGGTTTAGAATAAGGACTCACCTATTTCTCCATTCACGAGAAGTCTCAGAGTACCAGGAAGAGGCTGGAAAAATTAGCAGATATACAAGATAAAGAGCTCAACAACCACTGGTGCAACCTCAACAATTCCTTCCCAACAGCATCTCACACAGGTATTTCATGGGTTTTCAAACATGAATGATTTACTGTTCTGGCCAGGGAAGAGGCATGATTTGTCCTTTCTCTTCCAGAAGTGAACAGTCCCTCTGGAAAGAGGCTCTAAAGAGACCAAAGCCCCCAAAGCCCAGCCTGCAGGAATTTACTGTTCTGTAAACAGGTCTCTTACAGATGTCAAGATTGATATAACACACAGTGAGAAGTCACTTGCAGAAATCATAGTCTTGCCTCTGTCATGTTCCTGCATTTGCCCAAGATGAGGGAGCAGGAGGAAGCACTGAGACACTGTATCAAAGTATTGGAAAGCACAACTTTCACTGTTTTGCATTGTATTTCACCGATCTGCATTCACTGTATTGGCAAATACTATTTGAGCAAAAAAAGATTGTCGTTTGGATAATTCAGTGAGAATGGAAACTGCACGAGTCAGAGTGTGAGAGGGGCTGTTTATTTGCACAAAGTGGCACACAGAGCTGTTTGACACTGAAGAAGTTAAGAGCAACCACTGTCCCTGAAGATATAAACCCTCCTTCCTTCTCAAAGTACTAAGATCACAAGCCTTGAGGCACTGCACACAGCCTCACAGAGACTGTAGTGTTCAGCAGGCCTGAACAGGCAGGATGGATCTCTGCAGACCCCAAATCCACTGCCACTTGTCCCTTCTGACCCAATTTTCTGCTCGAAGCCACAAGGTAAAAGCTGCCAACCCCCCTCCAGAGCAAATCAGTCTTTGGAGACTGTGCTGCAAGCGGCAACTGTGCGAGCCAGGTCACCAGACCCCAAAGACAACAGAGCTCCAGTCCCTGCCAGTGCCTCTGGAACTCACCATTTCAAAGTCTGAGCCCACGAGCCCACTGAGGTAATCCCTGTGCCGCCCGTACAGCTGGGAAAACACACAAACATTGATTATATCTATTGTTATGTACTGCAAAACTTAAACTGTATATAATTCAAACTCAAATCATTACCAGGCTTAGCATATGTGGGGTTGTTACCACAAATATGGAGAATATCAGTATCTAATAGAATGAAGATGCATAACTGTTAACACTGCAAAGAACTTCAGCTTTGGCTCTCCAAGGCCAGTTTTAAGGGAAAAGAAGTTCTGAAGAATCAGATCTTAAATGACATCTGAAGAACACAGGTACAGACTATTCCAAGGAGATGGCCAGGCCAAGATCAGTGTAGTGAAATCATTATTTCCTTGGTGACCACAAAACCAGTAAGGAAATGCAGAAATAAAAATCTAAACCGAATAGTACTTTCATAAACTGTCAAGAGACACAAAGGCAATTCAGAAAAATCGAGATGTGAAATGGGATCCGAATATCCTGGGTTATTACAGGTAATAAGACATCATTTAATAAATATATAGGCAGCAAGAGGAAGATTAAAGAAAGGGTTTGCCCACTGCTCAAAAAGTAAGGAAAAACAGTGGCAGGTGACACTAGGAAGGCATGGAGTTGGGTGGTTTCTTGCATCAGTTTTCACTCTGTAAAGCACTGCAGCCAGAGGCAGGACAACTACACACAAGGTCTCTAAGGAATAAGAGATGAAGCAGAGAGTATTTGCTGTAGTTCTCAGATCCCTGACCATGATGAGGCTCAGGGCAGTGTCCTTTCGTCACTCCAGGAGTGCACGGCACCAGCAGATACATCTCCATGATGATCTGAGCTGCCTCTGTTTCTCAGAACTAGTGAACATGCTCCGTGGCCAGTACTCACTTCTCTGAACACACGCTGCTCACGCTCCTCCTCCTCTGGCTTCACCTGGGCAGATGCATTCTCAATAGTGTATTCCCACACCTCTCGCTTCTCTCCATCCAGCTCGATCCTGCAGAGTCCCAAAACACATGGGAAAAACTCTCCCATTATGCACAGAATAGGCACAGGTATCAATGAGGCCCTCCTGACCCAGCAGTGTCCCCTCTACCCAGCCTGTGCAGTGAGACAAGGGCACTCACAGCCCTCTCCTCACTCCCAAGTACCTGCCAGCATCGTTGCCTCAAAATGGAAGACCTGCTTGCGTTTGCCACATGCATAACGTAATTTTACAAGTAGTGAAAGGACAAGGGGGAATGGCTTCAGACTGACAGAGGGCAGGGTTAGGTGGATATTAGGAAGAAATTCTTCCCTCTGAGGGTGGTGAGGCCCTGGCATAGGTAGCCCAGAGCAGCTGTGGCTGCCCCATCCCTGCAAGTGCTTAAGCACAGGTTGGAGAGGACTTGCAGCAACCTAGTCTAGTGGAAGGTGTCCCTGCCCATGGCAGCGGGGTAGAATGAGATGGGCTTTAAGGTCCCTTCCAACCCAAACATTCCATGAATCCATGATAACCTGCATCCCTAGGGACTTGCACCAAAGCCCCACACAGCACACACATAGTAGCACTGAGTGTAAGCACATATTATTATTTTCCTAGAAATCTCTGAAATAAATGAAATATTTCTCAACTTAAGTGCTGATCTCCTGCCTGAAGGGTGACCAGGAAACAGCCATTTCAGCCCTTAGCCCCTAGTCCCAGGAGAGGTCCCAGCCCTGTCCCACTCACCGGTAGGCTCCTTTGGTGCCAGTGAAGTCAGGCTTCACTGTGATCACCCCATTGCCATCCACCTTGATTGTGCAAAGCACATTTTCGTACTCCCTGTGACCAAGCCTGAAGGAGGACACCAGGAAAACACAGTGTAAACAGAGAACACGGACACCCTCCTGCTCTGGAACAGCAGAAGCCGTAAAGGAACTTGGGGCACAGAAGGGAACACATACACACTTTCCTCCATTGGTTTAGAAGCCTTTTGGAGGTATACACTCAGCTAACCCCCAACTGAAGAGAGAGACAGAAAGAAATTGCAGCCCATGTTCCTGACCTTTTGGAATACTCCCCCTTTAACTAATGAAAGAAACAGGAGTTTTGAGTAAGGAGGGAAGATGGATTTTCTCTTGGGAAATTACCATAACTTCAGGATTTTACTTACTTCCCATAAGGTCCCAAGTCCCCCATGATGTACATGGTCTGGACAGGTGTGTTAATTACGTGATTGTTCTTTATAAATTCTTCTGAAGGCTCCCACGTGATGATTTTTGACTTCAGAGAACTTGCTTCTCTGTCAACAAAAGAACAGCACCAGACACAGCTCACCTCAGCAGCACCAAACCCGCCGTGATGAGGAGTCACAGTGCTGGATTACATGTCTGACACAGCACAAGCCACCAGCTCCCACAGACCAGGCTGATCCACAGCTGGGGCACCAGCACCATGAAACCTGCATGAACAAGCTCCAAGCCTGGGTTTGAACTCACACAGGCCTACGGTCCTGCCTTCTCCTCCTCACATTGGCCATCCTCTCAACCAGATATGATGGCACTTCATGATCCAAGTCAGTTACCTTCTGGCAGAGCTGGAAGAACAGACAGGAACTAGCTTAACTGGACATCTTTTCCAAACACAGCTCTCCTCTTAGAGGAGGGAACAGATATGCACACAACCACTTGCCAGGACAAATTGCTAAATGACTGCAGAATTCCTTCACTGTTCTGGTGGCAAAATACAGCTCACTCCACCCAGCAAGCTTCCTATAGAGCAGTGCTCCTACAGAGCCAAGCCCCTCTGGCTGTCCCCACCATTGCTCTGAACCAGGGACATCCCAGCCCAGGTCTGGGGCACCAGGGGACACTGCTTTGCACCAGTGTGTTCTCTTGCACTCAGGCTGCCTGGCTGAGAACCAAGAAATGTTCCCTCTGCAGTAGGACTGGAAGTTTTGACAGACACTAAGAGCTGGTACCTCCTCTAGGTTGGTGAATCGGTCGTGGTCAGTGTAGGTGAAGATGCGACAGTTCTTCCGACCTCCAGCCTTCTCCAGTTTCCGGATCTCCTCATGGTACTGCCAGTCCAGGGGAGTCTGGCAGGCTGACTCATTCAGGTACAGATCCACCTCAAACTGACAGCACCACAGGTAAAGCACAACCGCTGCCTTTCACCAGCTTTGGCAAAACCACAAATATTTTCCAGCTTTTTTCCAAAGCCACCCCAGAGACAAGACACTTTGGGAATCCTAGCAAATAACCCAAGCTCCAGAGCAGCTCCAACACTGCTCAGGCATATGGCAGCCAGCAGCACCACCGATGCCCAGCTGGAAAGCCTTGGGCACAGTAGCTCACCATGAAATAAGGAACCCCACAGTGAGGTGCAGAAAAGGGGGTCTCAGGAAGGTCTCCCAGGCTTGTCCAGTTCTGGACAGGACAGGAGACACATGGAGCTCCTGGAGCAGGTTCAGCAGAGAGTGACAAAGTTCACCAAGGAACACCTTTCTTACGATGAAAAGCTGAGGGAGCTGGGGCTGTTCAGGTACTCTAGAGGAGACATTGAGAGGGTACCTCATCTCTGTCTGTCAGTGTCTGCAAGGAGGGGTCAGAGCATGGGCGAGGCTCTGCTCCTTGGAGACCAGCAATGGGACAAGTAGGATGGACAGGAACTGATTCCCAGAAAGTTCCACCTGAACACGAGGAAGAACTTCTTCCCTGTGCAGTTACCAAGACCTGAACAGGCTGCCCAGAGACGGCGTGGAGTCTCCCTCACTAGAAGTATTTCAAAGCCAGCTGGACACAAGCCTGAGCAGCGTGCCCTGGGGTCCCTGCCCGAGCAGGGGAGTCGGACTGGATGACCCCAGTGATCCCCTCCGATCTGACCCATTCCGCGAAGTCCCTCCCGGCCCCCCTTCCGTGCACCCACCTGGCTGAAGAGCTTTTCCTGCCACCCCACCTCGACCTCCTCCTCCTCGTCCTCCGGGGGTCTCTGGGCGCCTGCGCGAGACGCCGCGGTAACCCGCAGCGGCACTGCTCCCGCATCGGCGGCGCGCTCGGCCCGGTCCGGGCGCTCGGGGCCGGCGAGCGGCGGCACCCGCGGCAGGAGAGGCCCGGCCGGCGCGACCCGCTGGATACGGACCCTGCGGGGAAGGAGCGGAGCGTCAAGGCTGTGCGGGCCTGCGGAGCCAGGCCGGGGCCGGACAGGAGCTCACCGTAGGCGCAGGTTGCGGATGGGGTCCCGAGAGCGGTACACGGCGGGGTCCCGGGAGCGGCACACGGCGCTACCCCCGCACCGCGCCGCGCCCGCCATGGCCGCGCTCCGGGGAAACCGGCGTGCACGGGTGGGCAGCGCCCCCGCGCGGCAGGAGCCTCCCGCACAGCCGAGCCCGCTCCGCTCAAGGAGCCCGCAAAGCTTCGCTTGAGAGGCGTCCCACAGCTTCTGTGTGAGGGGGGGGTCCCACACAGCTCTCCGTGTGCCCGAGGGTCTCACACACCCCTCCGTGTGAGGGCTCCCGGCCCCTGGGGAGATTCCCCACAGCCTCTCTGTGACTGAGGGTCCCACACAGCCCTCCGTGTGAGGAGGGTCCCACACACTCCTCCATGTGAGGGCTCCCGGCCCCTGAGGGGATTCCCCACAGCCTCTGTGTGAGAGTCCTCACGACCTCCATAGGAAGGTCTCCATGTCCTTCCGTGTGAGGGTCCCCACAGCCCCTCAGGGGGTCCAGGGCCTCCAGGGAAGGGTCTCCCGCATCCCTGCGTGTGAGCCTCTCTGTGAGGGTGGTCTGCCACATCCCTCCACAGTAGGCCCCAGGACAAAGCCCCCCATACCACCAGCCCCAGAGAAATGCTGAGGGAGCTCCAGCAACCGTGGATGTGGAGGGAGCTCCAGGCCCACATCTGTGTTTAAGGAGCCAACTGCACCAGCCCCTCTCTGGGGTATTTCTTACCCCTTCCTAGTCTATCCCTGGATCTTCATGGGCACCACCAGTACCCTCACAATGCTGCCAATTTTAGGAGCTCTGTAAACACAGACACAGTCTCTTTTAAGAAAGAAGACTCAGGGTACAGAGTGGTTTCCACAAACCAAGCACACCAAGGGGTAAAAAGTTATCCATATGCACCAGCTGTCTGGGGCAGGAGGATAGATGGGGATGTCCTGCCACAGTGATTCCCCAATCCTGCAGCTGAATGGCACAAATGACCAGATAGGTGTTGCAAGAATGATGTTCACTGGCAAGAAACCCAATCTGATTTCACCAGCTTGTACCCAAAGAATTACATCTTCACCTCCAGGGACATCCTGACCCTCCTGCAAGCACCTGTAATTGTTGTGCTGTGATTTAAATACTACTTGAGTGACAGTCTTAGCTGTGAGATTTTCAACCTTCTCACTCTCAAACAACATAAGCTAAACGCCAACAACCCGCACAAAGTAAGGAAGCATTTTGTCCTTGGTCTTCCTGGAACTGGGAAAACAATTGTGGTTTTCAAGATTATTGAGATAATAAAAAACACTTTTTGCTATTCCGCAAAGGAAGAAATACTTTCCAATTGTCAAAATCAACCCTTGAGGGATTTTGTGGGGTAAGCAGCCATGTTCCTCTTTCTTCTGTCATTGCCTCTACTCCTACAGCACAAGCCTTTCTGATTTTCCCTCTCTTTGCCTAAGTTTTAACTTTGCCTGACACACTCAACCTTCGTCTCAAGGTATGTGTTTCTAGTCAAAATGGGATTGAGCTGAGCTCTGGCCCATATCCAGCACTCAGTGATTGCAGTGAGCATCCCCCATTTGGGGACTGCAGGGCTATGTCAGACCTTCCAAAGTCAATGGCCTCAGTGTAATGGTCTGTTAGGGCTGGTGCCGACCCCAAAAGTGCCCATCTGCTGCTCTCTGCATTCTGTGCTGGGCTCTGTGCAGCATGGAGAACTGAGGATTCTTCTAGCAGAGCATTTGAGGCAGAGCAGTTCTCCAGCCCTGTTCTTGCTGCGTTTCCACTTGTGGCAGCATGTGGAGGTCAGCAGGCCACCATGGTGGACAAGGCATGTGGCATCAGGGAATGGCAGTCTTGTCCTGGGCCCAGCAGGCAGCAGAAGCACAGCCAGTCGCAGCTCACCCTGGCAGAAAAGGGAACCTTTCCTTCCCACGAGAGCCCAGACACCACCAGAGAGCAGGGCAGAGGCACACCCAGGGAGCCTTGACATGGGGGCCCTGTAGGAAGGTGGGCCTGGGTCTCCTCCTGGGTGAGATCCAGAGGTGTGGGGGCTGTGCAGCAATGCCTGTGCACAGCCAATCCTTTGGAATAAATGTTTCTGAGTGGAAAATGACACAGCATGCGCCAGCTGAGATGGGCAATTTGGTGTTGTTTGACAGGATGAACCCTCCAAGCAAGAGCCCCTGGAGAGATGGAGGTAGTCAGTAACAGCTGGTCATATTGCTACCAAAAATTAGGTAAAATAAAAACCAGCTCCTTAACACCAATCTACCAAGGGGTATCAGTGCAATCTGTTGGCCAATAAATATTTCTGGAGGTTATTTCCAGATCTGTTTTTGAAATGCTATCATTCTCAACAGTATAGTTCGTATGTGTCCATCATAAAGAATACTTCCCTTCTATCCCTGTCCAACTGGCATGGGTGCTATTTCCTTCCCACATGTCTTCCCATATTTTTGTCAAATTTCTGACTAAGAATCCCCGTGGAACTTGGTTTTCTGGAGACGTTGATATCAGTAAGCAAGTTGTTACAGAACTCTAAAAAAAATAACACAAATCCCCCACACAATAAATAAATTTTTAAAATACTCAGTGTTAGTTAGTCTTTTTTCCTTCATATTTTCATTTGTAAAGGATTTTCCACCAGTTCACAATGATATGTGATCTCTGGTTTTACCTGTGTGTGATGAACCCCGTGCTTGATTCCTTCTACCTTGAGTGTAGTGTAGTTTATCAGAAGAACCTCATACAGTCTCTTCCACTTCTCCTGGATTGGTCCAAAATTCAGGTTTCTGACGCACACTGGATCTCCTGGTTGAAAAAGCATGTACATGCCAGTCTAGTCCCAATTATCTCTTGATAATGATGTACCTTTTAAGACTTAAAAGAGCTAGTTCCAGTGCTATTAAATATTCATTTCAGCAAAACCTTTGAGATTTCCCTTGCCTTGTAGGTGCCACATGGGAAAGCTTCTGTCTATCCAGAAAGTGTATCTACCAATACTAAAATGTACCAGTCTCAATTCTGCCTGGGCAGTTCTGCAAAATCAATTTGGTAATAATCACCTGGTGAATTACCATTTTACTAGTTCTGGAGGTGGCCTTCTCCCTTTCTTGTGATTATTTTACAAACAAACAACATATTTTTCAAGAAATTACTTATTAATTTCTATCATTTTTGTGCTCACTAAATTCCTTTGCAAACTGATTGCCATATTCTCTATTTCCTAATGTGTTTCCTGATGTTTTAGTTCCATTTTCATAATTTTACATTATATTTGGAGGTACAATTATCTGCCCACATGAGGTCACCAATCATCTGCTATTTCTTTCTGCAGTTTCTAATGGTGGGGCTAACTGCCTGTCCTGGTTATTATAATTTGGTTGTTATTCCAGGACATTCAACTCTTTGCTAGATTTTCATGCAAGTGTATCTTTTCTAGCAACCTCCTCAGCTGTTTTGTCAGCTAATTGATTCTCTGTATTAACTGAGGAATTTCCAGACTGATGGGCTTTATAGTGCATCACAGCCACTTCTTTTGGCTTTTGTGCACTCTGTGGTAGGTGACTTATTTCTTCTCTGTACTTAACAGGAGACCAGTAGCAATCCCTTTTCCTTCCATATGGCTCCATGGGTATGTATTATTTCAAAACCATATTTTAAATCAGTCCACATGTTTGTCCTTTTTCCTTCAGTGATTTTTAGCACTCGATGTAAAGTAACTAATTCTGCTTTTTGTGCTGTTAAGAAGTAAAATCTGGATTTCTTTTACCTGGGTCGGGGTTACCATTACATAACCAGCTGCCCATGTTCCATGTCATATCTTGCTGCTCCATCCAGTGGGCAGGTCCTGTTCTGAGTCTTGTGAAGCCTTGTTCAGGCTGACCTAGAACAGAGGCTAGAAAGAGCTAAAGAATAAAGTAGGGATTTATTAGGAGGCCTCAATGGATACACCTTGGGCAGCACAAGACCCCAGCCAGGGCTACACCCCAGGTGAACCCAAAATGGTCACAAAATGGACAGTCAGTCACGGGGTCTCTCACTTTTATAAGTTCTGGTCCATTTGCTTTTGCAAACTCCGTATTGGAGTTAATTGTCCAATTATAGCTTTAGCTTATGAAGTCCCTTCCTTTCTGTTTTTCTCTCTTCATTCTGCCATTGTTTATGCTCTGTCGTGAGATGGAGAAATGGAGGCACAAAATGCAAAGATCACAGGTTGAGATAAGAACAATTTACTGGAAACAGCAATGAGATAAGGAAATGAACAGTAACAGCAGCAATACTAGTGACAGAGAGTATAAGAAAAGAATTTATTCACTTGAGAAAAAAAAATCGATAATAGACAATAGCAGACAGCTGACTCTGCCATATTTTCCCTAGAAGAGAGTCCCTTTCCCCCACCCCTGGCAGTGACACAAGGTGGTACAGAATAACCTCTGGGTCCTGGCCATGCTCCCTCCAGCTACTGCAAAAATTAGCCCTGTCCTGGGTGGAATCAGAATAAGCTGAGAAGAAAATGCATCTAAGTTACAAAATCAAGAACATTCAGCAACTGGTCCAATGAGAAGACTCTAGAAGAAAATCCAATGTTGGACTTAACCTTTCTTTTGCAGCCTATAAACTGGATCACCAGCAATGAGATAATTCACTTTCCTACCCAGGTACAAGCAAGATCACATTCTTTCAGTCTCACAGATCCAGGATCCATAACTGAATCGCTAGAGTAACTGCTCACACACTAATGGTGCCAGGACAAAAAACTTTTATTGGGTTTTACCTTCACACTGTTGCCATTCATGAACACCTCACAATGGCAGTGTGGACTTACAATAAAAGCAAATGTACCATGACTATCTCTAAACCACCTAAAGTGCAGATCCAAAGTTGAAAACATCTTGTCACTACTTTCAGTGTCAGGCCAGAAGGTTTTCACTGACCTTCCCCTTCCATTTGCAAACTTTTATTTGCAACACACTCAAGTGGAAACACAAACACTTTACCAGCTATATTTATTATTAAATTCTTTCACTCTTGCCAAGCTGAACTATAAAATTGAAAATATCTGGCAAAAATTTAACTCACAAAAGTGCCAGCTGAGAAACCTATTGCTGGCTTCACCCTTAACTGCACCCCTTGAACTGCACCACACACTCTTGTGCTCTGTTCTTTTCTTCTCAGCTCAATAAAACATCATATTCAGTCTCACAGAATCAGGATCCAAAACTGAACCCCACCACTGACTGCTCAGACACTAAAGGTACCAGGACAAAAAGCTCAACAGCTTAGCCTATACATTCCTACTGTAGTGGTTCAACACTGCCATCCGATTGCTCTGTGTAGTGGCAAAAGCAATTAAACTAACCAAGACACTCCCTGAACCACTCAATGTGTGCACCCAAAACTGCTTTCCTTGTCGAAGAGAGGAAGAGAAATGTGGTCCCCAACTCCAAAACAGAATACACTCAGGGATTTCTCACACACAAAAGATGACAGAACCCAAAGGTATTAAGTGGCTCCATATCTCTGAGGTCCTGGATTTTTTCACTAAATCTTAGGGCTGGGACTGGATTTTTCCCTTCTATGATTTTGTTTTAAAATCCCCCTTGAATCAGAAAATATCATTAACTGAATGCAGTTTCTTTAAGGGTGAGGTTCTTTCCTTGCAAAGTAAGCATAGCAGTCAAAAGGCAGCACAGCCTTAGCAGAGACCCATGCACATGAGCTGGGACTGCTGGCAGAGCATCACCTGCTTTTAGGTGGTCTCTGGAGAAAAGCAGGTGTGTTCTTTGCTCCTTGCTGACTGTGGCAGGATGTCTACCTCCCCCCTCCTCTCTACCACAGATGGCTGGTGCATATAGAAGAGATAACCCAGGGCTGAAAGGGCCAGCAAGGGGTCATATCACAGAGGCAGAAGCCTTGTAAACACACACTCTGAAAGTGTGGGAGACTTCTCCCTGGACTTTGGATGCAAATCCATGGTTACTTCCCTGGGGATTGAGGGAAAGGATCTTCATGTCTGCCCCACCAATAACTGGATGGTAAGATACATAAGACATAAGTCTTATGTCTGTTAGTTTTATGTCTATTAAATAAATAAATCATTCTGTAATAGAGTGGATTGGCCATTATTAAAGAACTCCTGAACGAGAGTGGGTTTTGGGGAGCTGGCTGCCTTAATAAAGTTACTGCCTCCTGCCAGAGGCCTGGGCAAAAGGCAAGGACTTATCTAAACCCCCACACCCATCCATAACACTGACAACTCTGTGAGCCTGTGAGTCCACCAGTCCCAAGAGATGTAAGATGTACCCCCAGGATAGACACTGCAGTGGGAGGGCAAGATGTGGGACTGAGCCCTGAGCCACAGGGGCTCTGGAGAAGGCAGGTACAGCTCTTCTCTTCTCTGGAGTGTTTGTACACCATCAAATGGGAACAAAAATCATTCCTGGGGCACAAAGGAGAATCAAGGACTTCCTACCCCTAACCACGGAGCAACGGCAGGTTGCTTTTCCCTTTTCTAAATGTTTTTCTATTGTTGTGTTTCTTGCAGCTGCTGTGACCATGAGGTGACAGATGCACTTGTCCCTCTGGATGGTCCCAATGTCTGCAATGACACATGGCCTAGGCAGAAGGCTCAGTTCTTGCCAGCTAAGGATGGAGGAATACCGATGTTCAGAGCTGCTTGGGCCCAAGCCAGCAAGACTTGGTAGAGTTTGGAGGCAAAATATTTTTAGAGCAGAAACTACAGACCTCTTTTGAGCTGTGTGTTACTTAAAATTTAAAGTTTAATGAAATTTAATACAATTTAGATTTAAACACAACATAAAATTAATACTATTTAATATTGCATAGTTAAAACCTATATCTGTCAAAAAGATGTTAGTAATAAAATCTATACATCTTTCTGGCTTTGTGCTGAAGCTTCATGAGTCAGGAATATACATGTTTGTATTTCCCCGTCCCAAATATTCCTGTCCCACTGGAGTCCCATTCATATTCTCCTTGCTGTTTGCATCCTTTTGTCCCTTAAGAAATCCTCCCTTCTGTGAGTAGCCTTTAATTAGCCTGACTTGCAAACATAAAGAACTGGTGTCATAAGCAAGCCCTTTCCCCTCTATAAAAACTTTAAAAGCTTTTGTGATTAGTTTATTTCAAAGCTATTTTTCATTAGAAACAAAAATGCATGAGGGCACCTCTCATACTTTTGGCTGCAGTAGTGGTATTTTTGGGACTTTTTTCCTTCCTTTCTGTTTGGATTCAGTTACTTTACTGCTGTGAAATAGACTCTTCCATTGAAATCTGTGTATTGAGAACAAGAATTTATCACAATTCTGTCTGTAAATGGCATAGGAAAATAGCCACTTAGAAAGCAGTAGGGAGGAAATTAATCTTGAGCAAGTTTTTCTTGATAAGGCAAGAGGATGAATGGAGTCTGCCTCTGCTCCGTGGTGCTGAGCAATAAGAAAACAGGCAATGGGCAGAAATCAATGCACATGAAGTTACACCTGCACGTGAGGCAGAACTTCTCTACTGTGTGAGTCACCAAGCACTGAACAGGTTGCTCAGAAGAGGGTGTGGAGTCTCCCTCACTGGAAATATTCCAGAACCGTCTGGATGCAATCCTAAGCAATGTGCTCCAGGATTGCAGACGACCAGGCCTGAACATGTTTTATCTCCAATATTCTGACTGTTAAAACAGGAAAGTTCTGATGGAAAGTGAGGATCCTGCAGAGCTGGGGCAGCACTGTTCTGAGCCAACTTCCTACTCTGCTTTGAGAGTCATGCTCAGTCCCCACCCCCAAGTCACTACCCGGGGAACGGCTGTGCATGCACAAACTAAACAGCGTGAAAAATCTTGTTTGCATAAGAGGCATGCTCCCAGGTGAATTAAAAAAGGAAGTGGATCTCCTCTCCCCCGCCACTTCCCCCTCCCTGCCCTGTCTCGCTCATTCCTCTCCTTCTATGTCTCTTCTTTGTCTCTCAACCCCAGATCTGGACACGGCATGTGGCAGGACCAATGCAAGATCTACAGGCTGGTGATATTATTTTTCCTCCCTCTCTTTCTATTCTGTGCCTTTATTTCCCCACCTGACAGGGCAGGGAGGATGCAGTGCCTGTTGTCCTAGGCAGGCAGGCACAGTCCTGAGAGTGAGCAAGGTCTGGTCTCCTCACTCAAACCAAGGAATCAATGCAGATGTCCTCCACAGCAGACCTGAGTACCCTGTGCAGCTGCCAGACCCGGAGCAATGTAGGTCATCTCATCCAAGGTGCACTGCAAAGCCCAGGGCATGGAGAGCCTCACCTCCAGAGAGCACTGCAGACCGTGGCAGGGCTGACTTAGCACTGGGACGTGCCCAGTCCAGCCTTGACAGACTCAGGTGGTGCTGCAACACCAGCCTTTCCTGCCACCTTCTCTTTGGGTCTCCAGAGCACCTGCCTGGGCAGGCTGGAAGGGGAACAAGGTGGTGTTCCTATGGGGCTGGGAAGAGCATGGTGGTGGGAGCTCTGGCTTGGCCAGCTTTGGCTGCTGCACATCTGACACACCCACTGGGACTCAGAAGTGTGGTGGGATGGAGGGCCCTGCTCCTCAGCAATGTCCTGTGGCTTTTTCCACGCATCTGGCAACCAGAGAGTCTCCAGGGCCCTCTCACCACAAGAGCAAGCCCTCATAGCTGTCAGGGCCAGCACTTGTCACATGTTGGAGAGACCATCAGTAGGTCCTTCCCATATCCCTGGGGTCCCAGTCAGTCAGCAGAAGAAGAAATAAGTCCAGGCTACAACCAGGCTGGCTTCATGTGGATCCACTCCATATTTTTGTGGACATATGTCATGATCTTTGGCACCTGGAGGGGACATAGATGAGTATGGTGCAGCCACATTTCCCATCTCTCTCTGTGGCTGTGAAATGGCTTCAGGTGCCTGAGAGAGCTGGGTTAGGGAGAGAAGGAGGAAAAGGCCTGGCATGGCTCATGGGTGGGGCAGTCCAGCCACAGGGCACTCACATATGTCAGAAAGCTGGGTCCCTTGTGGCCATGTCCAGGATGTTCCTGTCCATCTGCCTGTCAGCCACGTCATCTGCTGCCAAGACATCAATGGCCGTGATGAGAACATCTGTCTCTTGGGAAGGCTGCAGGTATTCTCCAAATGCTTATGGGAGGAAGGAAGGGAGGGAAGCCATGTCACACCAAGTGCTCTGATGGTGTTGCTTGTCTGGGCAGTGCAAGAAGCCCTGGTGAGAGACACCCAGCAGGGCTGGTAGCACTGCCTGAAGTCACTGAGCAGGGGACAATGAGGCAGAGGGTTCTTAGGCTGAGGGAACAGGGCTCATGGACACAGGATGATGGCCCCACAGAGAACCAGGGGCTAGCTGGTGGCCAGGAGAGCTGGAGCTGCTGCTGGGAGATGGGACTGCTGCCCTCACAGTGTCCCTGCCTGGGGACAGCAGGAATCTTCTCACCAGGGCAGTATGGCCACACCAGCCCTGCTGATTCAGGGTCCCTTTTCTCACACAAGTTCCCTGCTGATGCCACAGACAACAGTTCCAGCAAGGAGGGAGCTTATATCACCATGACCATATTGCTGCTGTTAAGCAAACAAGGGAAGCAGGTGCTCTTAAAATCCTGTTCCTGTTGGGGCTCTGGATGCTCTAGATTATTCTCTGGCAACATGCCTACATGGAGGGGAAACACAGAAGGGTCAGTAGGACACAGCATCTTTACCAACAAGGTTCCCAAATGCTAAAGAGAGCTTTAAACTCAGCACCTGAGCAGGGAGACTGTGCTGGGGCCAGCTCCCAACCCCAAGCAGCCCCAGCATTCAGGGAACACCATGGCCCCTGCCCATGGAACCCTCACAGTCAGCATGATGAGGAAATGGGATCCCAGCATTCAGCCAGTTGCACTTGCTGCAGTGTAACCACACCTGCAGTGGGATCTGTACCACTTCTGTAACCTTGTCTTCAGCTGTATTCATATCAATACCATTATGTGTGACAGTCCCTCCATCTGTCATGCTACCATGGTTGGTCACAGTGTCACTTGCTGTATCTGATTGTGACTGTGTAAAGGGAAATGCACCTGTCAATGTACATGTGTCACAAGGGAATTATTATGAGAAGTCATTGTTATGGGGCTAACTAAAAGCATTTTATTAATGACCAAATGATGATCTAATGATAATTTATCAGTGGCTGAATGAAAATCAGAGAGTAATCAAATAGTGAGCAATCAAGAATTGAATATTTGTTATACAGGGATTTGATCATGATTTGAAGATTACTTAAATGATTATGTAGACAATGGTTTAACTTATTATTTACGTGAAAATTTAGACAATGATTTAGTGCTCAAGCACACTGCTACTTACTTCACTTGTCATAACTAAGCTATGGCTGGTTATATAGTAGTCTGGCTAGTACACAACTGGCTTTTAGGCCTCATGTACAACGTCACTCACGTCTTTATAGATCCTAGGTGCTGAGGAAGGTCTCAGCCTCGAGGAGCCACCTTGACTGCTGGGTCTACTCAAGGGACACCACTGCCATGCAGCCAGCTACTGTTCAGGACAGTTCAGTGGGCAGCCAACTCCAGAGCATCTCCCTTCACATCAGCCACACTCGTGTCCTACTCGCTCACCTCAGGTAGGGAGTGGATGTGACTGAAGTTCTACTGTCCTCCTTCCTACCAGAATTCCAGCCAGTTGTGGCAGCTCTCCAGTCAATGTCTTTATCCCAAGATCCCATTCAGGGCCATGTGTCAGAGATGTAGCACAGTCTGTTTTAAAAATGCCTAGTGTATCTCATTCAGGGGGCTTGCTACTACCTAGTAAAGGTAATTAATGCTATTAGTTAATGAAGGAGACTAAGGCCTGCCTGTCAGAGACTTGGAATTGGAGACAGGTTTGAGTTATTGGCCAGAGGTGGAGGTGGAGATGCCTTTGGCAGCCATGGAATCCCAACATCCATGCCGTGCCTCTGCCAGCCATGGGTGGCTGTGGGAAGGGAGACTTTGTTATCACCTCGCTCCCTTGAGTTGAGGCCCTCCTGTGTCACTGCAAGCACAGTGCATGGCAGTGGCAAGTTCTGGGAGAACCTCTGCCCCACCAGTGCTGGGCTTTCTCCTCCCAGTGGGAACAGCAGGATGCAGGTGAGCTCTCTGCAGAGATGTCCCTCAGCAGCTCCAGGAAAGTGTGTGACTGAAAGGTCCCCAGTGCAGGCTGCATCTCCAAGCAGGGTCCCCTCTGACATCAGGCCAGGTTGCTTGTGCCAGCACTCACAGTGTGCACCCAGGCCAGGCATTCAAGGCACCATTACAGAAACAGAGACAGGTAATTTGATCAGTTCCCTGAACAAATGGAGCTTTTGGCATGCCATGCCTCCTGAGATTCCCAGGAACGCCTCTGCTTTGGGGCCAGAGGAGTGTGATTCCTTCCTGGCATACCTCCTGCCCCACGTGGTGTTTCAGGCTGTAAAGAAATCAGAATACCATCTCTGATGGGCTTAATTCCACCTCCCATGCCAAGATGCAGAGCAGAAGGGGGGATCTTGAAGCTCACAGGCTTCCTGCTGCAGGGTCAGGACTTGAGAGATGTTACCAAGAGGGCTTTGCTTGGATTTTTTTCTTCACTTCAAGTTCCTGTGCCGGTACTGGAAAGGTGGTGGCAGAAGCCCACACTAGTTCTAACTCCTTCTTCTTGCCAGCTAGGAAAGTGCCTCTCAGCTGAGAGCATGAGTAGGACCCCATGTCATAACTTCTGAGTCTTTATAAGAACTGTAAGACTACTTTGAATTAAATACACAGCACTGTTGGCACTTGATGCTTTTTCCATGCTAAAGCCTCTCTCAGCTGGGAATGTCCTTGACTGCCTGTGGCCTCTGCCCTTGCTCAGCAGCACTCATACAGCAACAAAACACCCATCTCCTCCTGCTGTGTTTTTTGTGTCCATGGGTTGTAAATCCTTTACAGAAATGCATTGCCACCTGTCTTAGGATATAAGGAAAAAAACTGGGATGCTTTCTTCCTTGTTTCCTGGCTCCTCCTTTTTCTGGACTTCAAATAAAATTCTCCACTATCAGAATTACCTGAAAGTTTTAAACTCTTAAACTCTTTTAAAATAGTTGGTGAGGTTTGCAGGTGATGGATTGATTCCAGAGTGCGACCCCAAGAAAATTACAGGTGACTAACAATAACACCCTGAAAATTGAGCATTGCAGACTTATTCCAAAGCTATAACAGGGTCTGTGCAGCGTGATCCGTGATACTCTCCTATTTTCTTTTTTCAAGATGGGCAGAAATTTCTGTCAAGAATAAAAAACTTGAGACTTTCAGTTTCTCCAGCAGCTTCTGGGCCCTGTGCAGTGCAAGGTCTCAGCATCTAAAATATCTGTGCAAGAACAGCTGCTCCCTGAGGCACTTTGTGGATTATTTCTACAGTGGGCACTGAAAGCACTGGCTGCTCCCATGGGTTTCACTGTCCTCCAGCAGCTGGAAGGAGAATAATTCATTTGAAGTTTGCTTGGAAGAGATCTCCAGCTGCAGAAAGTCCATGGGGCTCAGCCCAATGCTAGTGTGGGGCAGGGGGTTGATGAAGGTGTTACATCCATCACCTTGTTTTTCAGAGGTGGCTGCTACCCAGTCACATGAGGTCCTAAGGTGCTGCAGATGGGCAGTGAAGCCCAGGGTGGAGAAGGACCAACAGATGCTGCAAGGCCCATGTGTGGTGACTGTCTTCTACTTGATGCCTATCTCCCCCCTTTCTTTCCCATCCCTCTTTTCTGTTTCTTTACCTCACAACTATTGTTAAATAAAATCCATATTAATGACTTTCACATATGGTCTCATTTGCAGCTTAATTTGGGCAGAGGCATCTGGTACTTATCAGATGTTAACAAAGCTCATCCCTGAACAGTGGCTTCAAGGAGGTTTGTGACCCTCTGCTCCATCATCCCATCTTGGCTGCTGAGGGAGAGGATAGCTCCAGCAGCAGCTGTTGAGCTGTCCCCACACCAGCTTCCAGGCCAATAAGAAAGTCCTCTTTTGCAGCCAAAACCCCTACAGGAACACTTAATCAGAAAAGACAGGTTTTGGGGACAGGAGGTGAGTTTTCCATCGAGCCAGCCCTCCCCTGGGGAGAATATGCACAGGCAGGAAGCAAAGGCCATGAGAACCACATCCCTGCTCAGGGCAGGTGACTCCAGCTCTATCTTTTGTGTAACCCCACTGTATAATGCCTTAACGTGCATATTTACAACCAAGTGCCCAAGTCCTGCATTTTACAGAGATAATGCTGCAGTGCATCCCTTTGTTTGCAGGCATCACATTTTGATGCCGTTAATTGTATAGTGAGGATTAATAAAACATGAAGTTTAAAGATGCCTAAATCACAGTGGGGGAGCTGATAATCTCTGCCAACAATAATATTTGCACTTTGTTTTCATCCTAACATCCAGCCATGGAGTGAAGCTTGGGCCAGGGAGCAGCACTACTGCTAATGGACTGGGTGAGGATTGCACAGGGATCCCAGCCTGCGCCTTGGGCATCACTTGGACATCCTTGGGGTGCTGTGCCTGTGCCCACTGCTAGACCAGTGATTTAAGGCTGAGTTTACCAGGACTGAGGTAGAGAAGAGACATGAAGTGGCCTTTCTGCATGTAGAGGTGATATCTCTGCACAGATGTGTCTAACACATCTCCTGTGGCCAGCCATGGTCCGTGCTCTGAGAACCGACCACCCAAGGGCATGTCCCTTTGGGATGTCCCCTCTGGAAGGGCCAAATGAGCCAGGGCTCTGGTGCTGGGAGATTTGTGAACCACCAAAGGTGAAATTTGGCTTTTGCAGAGTCTGCCTGTGTTCCCCCTCCCTGCTACATCTCCCAGTGCCAATGACTTGGCTTGCTGGGGCACCACAGCCCAGCAGCCCCAGGGCTGAAATTGAGGCAGGGGATGTGCTACTTCCCTGGCAGGGCTCTTTCCTCTCCATCTCTTTCTTGCCTAGCAAGCATCCTTGTCAAAATAGCTTATTTCATTCCAGAACAAAGTTACCTGAATACATTTGGAAGTTGTACTGCACTATCAGGGTAATCAGAATTTAATTTGATGCAGTCAAGGCTCTAAAAAGATGTTATCAAGAACATCAAAGCTGGATTCTTGCACTCAGAAAAGCAACTGGAATGCTTAGTCCAGATTTCTCATTTTATTGGAGATTTTCAAAATATCAGTCTAAATAACAAAAAATTATTATTGAGAGTATTTGCAAATTAATGTCTTTTGTAGATGAACAAAGGCCCACTTCCTTTGCATGTCAGGGACAGTCTCTTATTAAATCCTGCTAATTATACCATTTGTTGTGTCTAATCATTTCTACACTTGCAGAAATTAAAGCTGAAGCTTATTTTCCTATGTGTTGAACCATGCTGTTCTTTGGAGTCCCAGTCCTGCAAAGTGAGGATGCTCTCACTCAGGAAAGGGACACCCTGTGGGTACAGCAATGGGGAAAAAATGGGATGGGGACCTGGGCTGTTTCTTTTGTGCCTATGTCTCTGTTACCTACTTGGGACCTTTTATCATTCTCAGCTCTTGGGATAGCTGAGGCAAAATTACAGCTCTTCCTAGTGAATGCAATTGTATGACAATCCCAGGTTTTATTTTCAAAGTACAATTTAAGAAGGAAGAAAGGTGCCTCTGGGTCTTTAGAGTGCCAGGAAGGTTGAAAATGTGACCAAAAGGTGACCCTGGAGATGGATGCTCCTTTTGGGGAGGTTTTGTTTGATGTGGGGTGAAAGTGTGTTAGAGCTCCAGTTGGTGCTGGGGCAGGGGATGGTGGAGCAGTGAGTCTGACCATTTTCACTTCAAACACCATGATTTCTGTGCCAAGCTCAGGCCATTGGCTGCCCAGTGTATGTCAACCTGGTGGCAGGGGTGAGTGATGGTAACCACTGCAGCCATCAATCCCCTCTGCTGCTTTAGCTCCTGTTTCTAGAGGAGCAGATCAGCAGAGGCTGATCCCAAATGCCATCGTGCCCCTGCAGAGGGGACACAGGAGACAGCCCCAAACCCGACTTTATCCCTCAGAAATGTGTCGAGGAAGCTTAGGGGGAAAGGAGGCTCAGTCAACTTCGTTAGGGAAATAGTATGGATCTTGTGTTCAAACCTTTGAAGTGTTAATTAAAAAGAATTATGCAAAGGAGCGAGGATTTGAAACATTCATTTGAATCTCAATAAGGCATCTGTATTAAAAATAGCAGCGGGATCAACTACAGATACAGCAGTTTTGGAGCAAAACGACCCTGGCATCCTTGGTTCTGCAGAGCAGAGCATTCCTGCCTGCTCCCTGCCCTGGATGGGTGCTGTGGAGCAAAGCACAGCACAGGGAAAATATTTTGTGCCTAATGTTTAAAGAGCTTGAGAGCATTTCACTTAGAAAAAGGCACAGTGGGGTCTGGCATGTAGGGCATGGGTAGGTAGAGCAGATGTATGGGTTGGTGTGGTGGGTGCAGGGCTGGGACCAGAGGCAGAGGCACCCAGGATGGGGCACTGGACACCCCATGCAGACCAGACCTCAAACCCCCACCCAGCACAGTCCCTTCCAGGGAAAACTGGGAGAAAGTGCTTCTCCAGCCCATCTCTTAATTAAAACCCCCAGCATGTTCTAGCCCTTGCTCATTCCAATAAAAAGAATCCAGGGTATTAATTACCAGATCAGTGGATAACATCATTAAGTTTACTTTTGCACTGTTGGAGCCCTGGGGGAATGTCAATGCCTCCTGCCCTTGGCATCAGCACTGCAAGGGCACGAGTGGGTGGGAGCCCCAACCTGCACTGGGGGGGCTGTGCCAGGCCAGCAGCACCACTGGGGTACCAGCACCAAGACCCCAGAGAACTGACACCCTTAGTTCATTCCCAGCATGGGAGCAGGTGGATGGCGAGGGCGTGGGGCCTTCAGTGGTGATGGCTTAGCCAGGTAGAGTGCCAGGGGGTTGCAGTCAAGGGCTGAAAGCAGCCTTGAAGGGGAGAGCAAGGAGCTTTGCTGGGGCTGCAGTCCCATGGGAGAGGTGACAAGAGGCAAAGCTGGCAGTGGGGTCTGGCATTCTGCAGCGATTTCAAAGGCTGAGGCTGTAACCTCAGCTGCAGATTCGATTAAAAATGGATGAATAACAGCCTGACCTTGGGCAGGGCTCAGGCAGGCACACCACCTAGACCCTTGCTGTGAGGAGGAGGTGCTGCTCTCAGCCAGAACATGGTGTGTGGATAACCCTGATTCCTGCCTTTCCACCTCACAGAGTGGGATCTCCATGGGTTGGGCCTCACCTATCCCTTTACAGTGCCTGAAGTCTGCAGAGGGAAACCCAGAACCAAGGGCTGGGTTGTTGGGATCCTCTGGGATTTTGCTGGTACTTGAGTGGGTGTGTGCAGGATCCTCCATTCCCTGAATTCCTGTGCCAAACCCAACCCCAGTGGCTTCAGAAAGGGCCTTGTACTCCTGCCAGGTGACATGAGGGTCAGAATGATGGGGGGAGTCAGAACGTGGCAATCTCCCTGCTCTGCTCCCCAGGATACTCTTCAGGGGCTCTGGTTCAGTAGCACTTCACTGTCTCCGTAGCATGGAAATAATTCAATGGACCACAAGACAGCTAGAAAAGCCTTTTTTCTGTTGCACTGGAGCAAACCCCTTGAGCAGCACAGCTTGAAAACGCAGCAGGGCTGTGGGCACTTGGTGGGCAGTGAGGTGTGTGAGGTGCAAACAGTCCTGTACAGCATCACTGAGCCCCAGTGGGCAGGGAATGGAGAGAGGGTGGGCATTCTCCTGGTCTTTCTACAAATATATTTGGGACCTACAAACAGCAGCTTGGGTTTTGCAGGGAATCCTTGCTGATTTTTGCTCAGTGGCATATACCTTGCAAAAGAATTAACACTACATTGTGCTGCCTTGAAGCATGGCTTTCCTTGTAGGAGCTGGTTTGGGACAGGATGGACTTGCTACAAATACAGCCCCAAACCTGGTGGTCAATTTCTGAGTGCAAAATCTTGCTCTTCCAAGCAAAAATGATGGCTGGAGAAGCTCTTTCCCCTTCACAAACCTCAGAACCTCCCACCCAGTTATGCAGATCCCAGTATTTTCTCCTCCAGGCTTTTCCTCATGTGGTTTTTGCATCTCCCAGCCCTACTCTGGGTGATGCCAGCCCCCTGCAGCCACACTGCTCACCAGAGACCTGCCTGGGAATATGAGGTGGGGGTAGGCTTCCAGAAACGTCCTGCTCTTTGATCTATAATTTAAAAACCATTTTGTTTTGTCTTGGTCGCTTTAACCAGCAATTTGCTATAGCAAAAGAACACAATACCCCTTCAGGAAGAAGAAATATACTCATTCTTTCAATTAAATTTCTCCTGACTTTACTAAAACTTTTCCCCTGTTCCCTCTTCTGAAGAAGCAGCTTTTCTCCCTTTTTAATTTTATTTTTGTGATCTCCAATTCCACCGAGACAGAAGAAATCAGCATATCAGAGAAAACAACAATCCTTGTGATGCCCAGCAGTCATTAATTAACAAATTATATAAAAAAAGAATTCTGCAGATAGGATTGTTTCCTGGTGATGTTGCCTTTTCTTTTGTTGGCACTGTGACAAGGAAGTGTTTTATTGCTGAGATAGAGCAGATTAAACCACCCCTCTCACACTGGATGGCTTTGTGTGGCTCATTCTTTTGGTCCCCAAATAAAACATCCTGCCCCCACTGTTGTGACAGGTTTCTTCCTTGATGGGAAAGAGATGCAAAAGTATGTTTGAGCCATAGCATCTGTCCCCTAGCTGGACCAGGTCTCCTTTTCATCAGCAAGAGCATCCCCAGAGCGTGGGGGGCTGAGCTAACCTGAGTGGATTCCGTTTCTGTGGAACATTTGTAGTCCCACCAGGTGGTCCACCTCCTCCCTGAAGTCCACAGCCCCAGCTGGCAACAGCCCCAGGAGATCTCCTCAAGTGGCCCTGCTCTCCTTCCCACCATCTTCCCAGGCTTCTTCTCTAAATTTCAGGATTATTTTGGCCTCTCCCTGTCCCTAGCTCTCATACCCTTGCTCAGGTAGGAGTAGGCTCTGCTGGGAGCTGCTGGGACTGAGCTCCCTGATCATACACTGCTGACCAAAGGTGGCACCTGTGGATCTCCAGCCTCATTTCAGCTCATGGTCTCCAATGGTGAGGAGAAAAAGACTCCAAAGCCAGCTGTTACAGAGCCTCTCCCAGTGCTCAGCATTCGGGTGCCAGAAATGGGACCAGCTCTGCTGTGAGAAGGAAAAGGGCAAAAAGGTTCCCTGGGCTGTCAGAGCAAGCCAGCTGCTTGTCTTTGGCCAAAGGACCTTGGACTCTCCCTTTGCCAAGGTCTGAAGGACAGCATCCTTTCAAAGGATCTGAAAAGTGTTGCCTGCAGCCTATTTGCAGTGGGGATGAGTTGAACACATGCAGGGGGATGCTTAATTCTCCCAATACAGATGCCAGTCCTGTTCCTTTGGCTGATCTGTAACTGTTCCCTGTACATGCTGGCATTAGTCTGACTCAAGTATGGCTGCAGGCAGGAGCTCCACGCTACCCAAACCTCTGTTTGCTGCCATGTGGGGCCACAGTGCCTTGAGAGCACAGAGCAGGGGACGTGCACAGCCACAGCACAGGCATGTTGCATCAAAATACACTTTTCCCCACCCTCTTTTTATTAATCAAGCAGATTTCCCCACCCAGGGGCCACGGGTTTGTACCAGGGGAAGTGTTGGAGGGCACCAGCAAAAGCAGGGCATGGAAATGTGCCTGTTCTGTGCAGGCAGCTCCCCCATACTGTTCTTGGTGACCCAGTTAAATTAATTTTGCTGGGTGGTTGTTTTTCTGGTGGGGTGCTGGCTTAAAGTTAATTAGCCAAAAGGTGCCCTGATTTCTTTCTTCACAGTAAGATCTGTCGTTTAATTTGTCAGCTAGTGTGTTCTCAGGCACCATTCATAGTCCCAGGCACCACAGGTATGAATTAGGGACCAGCTCTGGCCACCACAGTGGGACCTGTGTTCCTACTGGAAACCTACTGGGATTTGCTGGGCCCCTGTGAAGCCTTCAGCCTATGGCTACAAGTGCAATGAGTTGAAACTGGATGACATGGAGTGACACAGGAGGTGCTGGGTGCTTGCATGTTGCTCAGCAGCACAGAAAAATCCCCTTCTGTGCTCCTCCAGAAACGGGAAAAAGAGTGTTTCCTCTTAAAATGTTTTCTTCTCCCTGTGGCCCTGGAGAGGGCAGATAATGGAGCAGCTGCCTAAAAAATACTTCCAGGGAAAAGTGTCAGCGCTTCTAAAAGTTGAGAGGTTAAAATATTGTAAAGTTATTTTTAGTAGTTTTTCATTCATTTTAATTTGCCATTCGTCAACGTGCAGCAAGGAGCTCAGAAAAGCATTCTGGTGGGCTGCTTTCCCCACGCCAAGCTATGCTGTGCTAAGCCAAGAGGTGCAGACCTGAGCTGGGCAGGGCCAGACCGTGCTGAGCTGAGCTGGGCAGGGCCAGACTGTGCTGAGCTGAGCTGAACTGGGCTGGGCAGGGCTAGACCACGCTGAGCTGAGCTCTGCTAAGCCTCTGAAGCACCTCTGCTAATGAAGACAGGCTGAGAGAGCTGGGGCTGTTCAGCCTGGAGAAGAGAAGGCTCTGGGGAGACCCTAGAGAACTTAGAGACCCTTCCAGTGCCTAAAGGGGCTCCATGAGAGCTGGAGTGGGATTTTGAACGAGGGCTTGAGAGAAAAGACAAAAGGGAATGGCTTCACAGTGCCAGAGGGCAGGGAAGAATTTCTTCCCTGTGAGGCCAGTGAGGCCCTGGCTCAGGTTGCCCAGAGCAGCTGTGGCTGCCCTATCCCTAGAAGTGTTCAAGGCCAGGTTGGATGGCGCTTGGAGAACCTGATGGAGCAGAAGGTGTCCCCATGGCAGGGGCCTTGGAACAACATGGTCTCTGAGGTCCCATTCAACCCAAACCATGACGCGATGCTACGATTCTATGCCACGCCACGTCCCGACGGATCAAGCCGTGCCAGGAGGTGCCAATCCGGCCGGCACCCGGTCAAACCCAGCCGTGCCAGCACCGACAGGTGGCGACACGCACCCACCGCACCCCAGACCCGGCCGCGCCGGGGACGCGCCCGCGGGGCNGGGCCCCCGCTTGGGGGCGCCCCCCCCCCGCCGCGGCGTGAACGGACTTCGCAGAGCTCACCCCCGCCTTCACAGCCCCCCCTCCCGCTTTCGGGCTGCTTAATCCCGTGTGGAAAGGGCAGCCAATGGATGCGGCCGTTGCGCGGGGTTGGGATTAGCGGCGGGGCGAATGGCTGGCACTTTTACTGGGATTACAGAACAAAGAACTGCTCTCCCTGCCCGATTTGGGGTGTGGGGGGGAGAAAAAGAAAACAACACCCCCCTCGGCTTCTTTCCATTCCTTTAGGCCCCTGTCGGGTTGTACCGGCTCCGCCCGGGAAGCGGCGGGAGGCGGCGGGAGG